>JAFFJZ010000082.1:0-465240 GCA_018340375.1 Gonatopus flavifemur | reverse complement strand
ACCCATTTGTAGCAACAAATCTGTGGGCCAAAGAGTGTATTGATGAAATTGCCGCAAAATTTGTACATAAAGATGGATATATGTTGCAGAGAGATCAAACATTCGGGAATTCGGAAATATGGAAGCAATATTTTGATCAATTATTTTCAAATTCGTGTCACAAATCTTTGACGAAGACAATAGACGATGTTGCACTACTCGGCAAAGGGCAACCAACATCAGATGGTACTGTAATATATGATCTTTGTATTTATAAAGGGGATGTATATCACAGTGCTAAATACATATCACATGAAAGAACCAACGATTCTGTGGTACAATTGATAACAGGTGAAGTTCTTGGGATAATAGATATTTCGAGCTTGAATAAACAATGTTTCATTGAGGTACGAAAAATTGATACGGAGATCACGTTTGACGCACCACACATTATAATGGGGTGACGAGGAGGAGGATCTCGTAGAGGAGGGGGGGTGGGTGAAGAGAACAGATAGAATGCGATATACGTTGAAATAAATATGTGTGTGCATATATTCAAAGATTTCTAGATGTGTAATTTACAATAATTATAGCTTACCACTAAGAAGTGTGCTGTGTGAAAGTGTGTGTCGTTACGTCTCGTTTCTCGGCCGGCTTTTCTTCCTCGTATATGAAGTTGGGGGCGTCCCTCGGTTGGGGTCCTCGCAGAGGATGGATGGTGCGGGTTGAATTCGGGTCGTCCGGTTACAGAAAAGTTTGGAGTCAAACTCACTTATGGAAATTACCTGCGGTAATCCGTGGTAGCCACTCGTGGCACTGTATGATTCCTCAAGGACTAGAGCACGTATTGAGTACTAACAGGAGACTGGCCCTTATCGTCGCCTTGGCTCATTGACGAGTCTCGCCGCTTCTTCCACCTCTGCCTCCTCGTTGGCGTCCCCTCCTTCTGTCTCTAAGCTCTTGTAACGCTCACGTTACAACATATTGAGAATTGTAGATGATGATACCACTCGTATAACGATGGAATTTGAAGATGTTAGAGAGAAAATGATGATTATGAAAATCGAAGAACATACATACGTTGCCCGAATTCCGAATATCTTCAATTTATAATTGTACTTTCAAGGTAAAAGTGAAAATAATTGATGTTACATTTCAACGTATTCTTTCTCACAGTACATATATATATATACAGGGCGTCCCATTTGAAACAGGACAGCTGAATAACTCTTTAGGGAATGGAGGGGGGAAAAATTGTTCAGGTAAAAGTTGTAGGGTTCGAAGGGGGCCATAAGATGGTGACCTTGAACTTGACCTTGAGGTCAATTTCGAGCATAATTGATGGTCAAAGTATGTTTTTTCAAATGGAAAACCCTACGTTCGACCTCAGAAATGGAAAGAGCGGAAAATTTTACGTCCGAATATGTTAACATATCAGGTCATTTGAAGGTCAAAAAACCATTTTCTATGGATTTTCACGGAAAAGCCTCAAACGAGTCGTTTCTCAGACCAAAGTTATCAAAGTTAAAGTGAAACCCCACGCTTCGACCTTGATCCATGGATGGATGGATGGATGGATGGATGGATAATTATTATTATGCCCTAGGAAAACCTATGGGGCAAATACAGTATAGTATTTTACAGCGGTTCTAAATAACTAGCAACAATAAAAAGAACTCATAAAACTAATTAAAAGCTAATAAATTCACTTCACATGCTCTCTAGATCTAAATAATTCATTCCTTTCCATACTACCATTCATAATTCGAACATAAAATCATCATTCGAGTTATTGACCCAATCATGAGTGTCCACTGATGAGAAGATGATGTAGATCTCTTTTGAAGGAAGCAAGAGTTGACTGATTCCGAATGTGGGTTGGGAGTGAGTTCCAAAGTCTTGCAGCCGAAATCGTAAATGATTTCCCATACGTTGAGGTACGATGGAGGGGGATAACTAGAGCGTTACGATCAGATCTAGTATCGAAGGTTGAGTGTTGATAGGTGAATTCGAAACGATTATAGAGAGATGACGGTAATCGTGTTCGCAACATCTGATATACAGATGAACCAAGAAAGTATTCACGTCGTTCCTTCAACTTCAACCAACGTAACCTCAGAAAATAGGGAGTTATGGTTCATCTCGCTTAACATTGAAAATGAAACGGACGCAAGCATTAAAGGAGCGTTGTAGTTTCAGATTCTCTGTCTCCGTTATATCCGTGAAAACAAGACAGCAATGGTCAAAATAAGGGATAATTAGACTAGATACCAATTTAGCTTTCATGTTGATTGAGAGAAGGTGGCCATTCAGTCCTAACTGATATAGGGCACGATGAACTTCTCTCCGTAGATCTAACACATGTTCACTCAAATTCAACGCTGAAGAAAGAGTGACACCCAACGTTTTGATTCGATTGACATAGGGAATCGACAGATCCCCGACACAGATTTTAGGTAGGTTGTCAATTTCGAGCGAATTGATGTACGTAGAAGATCCAAGGATCATGCATTGTGTTTTATTGGGATTTAATTTCAAAGAGTTATTACTGCAACACTCAACAATGCGTTTTATTCCAAGATTAATCAACACAATAGTATCACTCAATAAATGAGGAAGACAATGGAAATATATTTGTAAATCATCTGCATATTTACATATTCTACAAAACTGTATGGACTCATTGATATCTTTCAGATAAAGAGCGAATAACAGCGGTCCCAACACTGAACCTTGGGGCACACCTGAGTGTACTGGGACCCAGCTAGTAATCCCTGCTGGAGTTTTGACCGCTTGATACTTTCCAGCTAGATAACTCCAGAACCAGCACAATACAGATCTAGATATCTTAAATTTTGCAAGTTTTTTAATCAGCAACGCATGATCAACAGTGTCAAATGCTTTAGAAAAGTCAAAACACACAAGTATCGTTATCATACGCTGATCAACTCCCTTACGAATATCATCAATAATATTGATGAGTGCTGTTTGTGTAGAATTATGCTTAGCGAAACCAAATTGATAAGAGTCTAGCAACTGATTCTTCCTCAAGTAAGTGAGAAGATAATGGTGTACAAGTTTTTCTAAGATTTTACTGCACTCGCATAGTATAGAAATTGGACGAATTTCAGTGACATTCGCTGGATTTTTCGTTTTCGGTACAGGAGTAATATATGGGTATTTCCAAACTTGAGGGAATTCACAATTAGTGAATGAGTAATTTATGATATCGAGAAGTGCAGTCGAGATGGAGGGGACACAATAGGAGAGAAATCTACTAGGTAGTTCATCAGGGCCAAAAATGGAAGATTGTGAGAAACGTAAGTCTGGTCGCAAATCAGCATGTGTGGCGTACGGGAAATAAGATAGTGAATCATCAAATGTATGAAAACCATCAAGCAGACTAGGTCTATCCGATGGGGCACTATTATAAACCGAAGAAAAATACTGCTGGAGGTCTTCTAGTGAGAACTTGTTAACTGTGCTAGTGTGAGATTTCCTATCTTTGATTATTTTCAAGCTTCTGAGTTCTCTCCACAACTGCCTCGATCCCTCAGTTTGGGAAAGTCGCATCTCAAAAAATTCCTTTTTATATTTTCTCATTAGGAAGATGACTAGATTTCTCAGTCTGATGTATTCTAACCGATGATGATTGTCGAATTCTGGATAAGAACATCGTTGATGAGGTAGTAGAGAAGATAAAAGACAAGGGATGTACTGAAGAGATTTGGAATCTATATTGACGAGGAACTGATGAGGAAGGAGATACAGAGATGGAGAACGGGAGAGGGAAGAAGAGAGAGCACGTAGGAGGAGGAACGGCCAGAGGGAAGAGCGGGAAGAAAGAAGATGGGAGTATGAGAAGAGAGGAGGAGTCCATCGCAAGAAGGGAGGAAGGAAAGAATGGTGAAGTTGGACAGGTTGACATTGTCGTTCAAGTCTATTTTTATCTTCTGGTAGTGAGCAGATTCGGTGGAGATTATGTAAAGTGTATTGGTTTTTTTTTTATATTTTGGTTCATTTGGATTTTTCAGTTGATTCATGTATGAGGAGAATTGGAGGTGTAGGAGGTGGAAGATGGAGGCGCTCTTTAGAGTAATGTAGAAGGGTGCCGGTGGAATATAAATAAAGTACATACATACATACATACAAATTGAACCTCCTGCAACCTGGGGTCCGTAGCTTCAGAATTAGAGGTCGCTCAATCGGGTTTTGTGTTTCCGATTTTATCACCGATATGATGAAAAACGGTTTTAGTGAATAATTAATGATGACGTGATAATGCTGTTGGTTCCATAACTGGTAATATTATTTGCTGCCATGGAAGGACTAGCTTGAGAATTGACGCCCTGGAGCCACCTCCCCCCTCCTCCACTCCCCTCACCACCTTTTCTCCTCTCCACAATTTTCGTGAGGAATAATTCAGAGCCGGGGAATTAAGAATTTGGGAAAACTGAATTACATACTTCCATTCTTTCTGAACTGAATGTATAACTTCGATGAATAAATTCTTATATGAATGAACAAACGAGTAAATGAATAAGGCAAAACATAAATGAATGAATGGGCAGTCAGCGGCTCCAAAAAAACTGGTACAACGATTTTACCTCAATCCAAGTGATCTTGAATTCTTCCCACCACCATATCGGTTTCCCCATTTGGAATATTGGAAATCTAAGCTTGGATTCGGAATTGGCGACCATTGAAACCTCAGCATGACGACTTTCTCACGAATTCGAACAATTGAGAATTTCTACGACCATCATATTGGATTCGCCTCTTGCAGTTCAGGGAATCCGAGTCCAGATTTTTAATCAGCGACCCCAGAAACCTCAGTGTGAAGATGCTGTCACAAATTCAGGTGATTTAGAATTTTTCCGACCGACATATTTGATTCGCCATTTGCAATCTCAATATTCTAACCATATGGATTCAATGCGGAATGCTCAGATGACATGTTGCAATCAACAGAACTATCTATCACATATGTCTCATACACCTATGGCCGATTTTGATCATCATCGTCAGATTCACCCCTCGTTTTAGCCGCCATATTGGTGAACTCGTCGTCATGTTTGGAAAATACCATACGGCATCAAGAAACAGACACTTTAACGAAAATTTTGATCGGTCTTTGAGATTTCTACCTTCAAAATTGAAATTTGCAGGGTGGACGATTTGATAAAGAATGCCGCATACATATGGAGGATTCCATTTCAAATCGACCACTTTCGACCTAAACCTCTTTTGATTTGACTGAAGGTTTCCCACGCTTCTCTGGCTCATGGGAAATGTCCCTCAGAATTTTTTCAGATTTTTTTACACGGTGAGAAAAAGTGATGAAGTTTTGAAAAAAGTGGCTCCTTTTTTTTAAGTTGCCATATCTTCGTGAAAAATTGATCAATCGGCCTGTTGTCCTCAAATTTGTCGCAATTCAATGCACTTTCCAAAAGGACTACGAGAGAGCGTTTAGATAATGACCTGTATAAAATGTTCCAGTTTTTTTCAGAAAAATTGTCAATTTTCCGAATGTCACCTTTTTTTATTTTCTATATTCTTTCCTCCTCTCAAAAGAAACTTCAATCAATTCTTTGGTGATCCCCGTCAATCCTAGGGTGCACCAAATTTTTCTTCTATTCATTTTTTCAATTGAAAACAAATTCTTCAATTCTTCACAATTCTTTTCCCAGAAATTTTGTTTCATATAAGAAATGAATGCAAGTAAATGATTTTTCGGGAAAATATACTCAATTTATAGTTCAAAATTGCAACTGATGACCAGGAATTACGTCTGATACTTTATACGAATATATTGAATGGTAAACATGTCGAACGTAGGTTGCTAGTCATCAGTTATAAGTTTGAATTATGGATGAGGTATGCCATACCGAGAAATCATTCACTTGCATTTATTTTCAATATAAACAAAGTTTCCGAAAAGAAAATTTTGAAAAATTTTTTCAACTCAGACAAAACAAATTGAACAAAAGTTCGGCTCACTCTGGGATGAGCGGAGGTCACCGCAGAATTGATTGAAGTTTCTTCTGAGAAAATAAGAGGGAATAAAATAAAGAATGTCAAGATTCGGAAAATTAACAATTCCTTTAGAAAACTCAAAAATTTTATGCAGCTCATTATCTGAACTTCCTCTTTTTTTTAAAAAGTACATTTAATGACAAAAATGTTGAAAAAGTACGTCCCGATTGATTAATTTTTGACAAAGATGTGGCAATTTGAAAAAAAAGAAGCTACTTCTTCCAAAAATTCATAATTTTTTTTTGCTCGGGTAAAATAACCTGAAATAATTCTGAGGACCGTTTTCCATAAGACAGAAGAGCATGGAAAACTTACAGTCAGATCGAAAGAGGTCGAGGTCAAAAGTGGTCGAATTGGTATGGAATGCCTCATATAACACGTCGTTTAATAAGTCCCGAGACTAACAACGAAAACAAAATTTTTTTTCAAAAATCATTTTTATTCATCAACATAATCTCCTTCTAGAGTGATACAATCTTTCCAACGCTTTTCGAACATTTCTATACCATGTTTATGGAAGGATTTATCCTTTGCTTCAAAATAGGCTTCAGTTTCGGCAATGACCTCCTCATTCGAGCCAAATTTCTTCCCCTGGAGCATGTTTTTGAGATCAGCAAAGAGCCAGTAGTCGCTGGGGGCTGAATCTGGCGAATACGGGGGGTGGGAAAGCAAATCAAAGCCCACGTTCTTGAGTTTTGCCATTGTTTTCATGGACTTGTGGCATGGTGCATTGTCTTGGTGAAAAAGGATTTTTTTCTTCTTCATGTGCGGTCGTTTTGCTACGATTTACTCCTTCAAACGTAACAACAAGTCGATATAATAATCACTGTTGATCGATTCACCTTTTTCCCGGTAGTCAATGAAAATCACGCCATGCTATCCCAAAAAACAGACGCAATGGCTTTGCCAGCAGACTGCTGCGTTTTCGGACGCTTTGGGCGGCTTTCGCCAGCCATGCGCCACTCAGATGATTGCCAATTCAACTCTGGAGTGAAATGATGTATCCATGTCTCATCCATGGTCACTTATCGACGCAGGAAATCCTTCTTATTGCGAGTAAATAGCGATAAACAGCTCTCTGAATCGTCGACTCGTTGCTATTTTTGTTCCACTGAAAGCAATCGCGGCACCCACTTGGAAAAAACCTTTTTCATGCTCAATTTTTCATGAAGGATTGTAAATACGCTTCCAGATAATATCTGTGTCATTTCTGCAATCTCACGGACCTTCACTTTGCGATTTTTCATAACGATTTTTAATACTCCACTCACATTTTCCGGTGTAACGGCTTCCGATGGCCTACCCGAACGTGCCGCATCGTTTATGTCCGTACGACCACGTTCAAACTCAGCATACCAACGACAAATCGTGGGTTTGGATGGGGAGGAGTCCGGGTAACCTTTTCCAAGCCATTGCTGGGCTTTTACGGTGTTTTTACCCATTAAAAAACAATGTTTTATCAACACGCGAAACTCGCTTTTTTCCATTTTTCAAACAAATTACATAGTGACTTTACTGTAACCTCGATAACTCTGCTGTTTGTGGTCCGATCGACGTGAAATTTTTACACGTTTCATGTGAAGGTTCGCACTCTGAGAAAACGTGGCCAGTTTGGTACTACTAGCACCATCTCTGGGTTAGTCTCGGGACTTATTGAACGATGTGTTATATATTTATTTATCCATTCACTCATTTATCCATTCATTCAGTTGTTTATTCATTTATCCATTCATGATTCATTTTGTAATTCATTCACTTATTCGTTTGTTTATTCATATAGGAATTTATCCATTGAAGATATATGTTCAGATCACATGAAACGAATGTATTTGAGTATTCCCAAATTTTTTATTTTTCGACTTGTAATCATTCCTCAAGAAAATTGTCTGAAGGAGAAAAGAGAATGAGGGGAGTAGAGGAGGGGGGAGGTTGCTTCAGTGTGTCAATTCCCAAGCAATTCCTTCTACACCAGCAAATAATATCATCAGTTATGGCACCAACAGCGTTATCACGTTAATTATTCACTAACACCGAAATTCATCATATCGGTGATAAAATCGGAAACACAAAACCCGATTGAGCGACCTCTAAAACTGATGCTGTGGACCCCAGGTTACAGGAGATTCAGTTTGGGGTTGAAATCAAAAGTGTGAGACCCCTTACTAAACAAAAATTTTTTTTTGATACACCCTAGTATATATGTATGAACTTCATCATCATTATTTATGGTTCGTACGAAATTTGTGAACAGTTAGCAATCAATTGTGTGAGACCAAATTTTTTGATAGATAACTTGACAGCTATATGTTAATTTTCATTAAAGAGGGTATGCGTTGATCAAAATACTTGGGGGACACCAAAATGACTACTCCATGCAAATGACTGTTAATTGAGTGGTATATAGTGGGATGAATATGAAATGAGATTTTACCCAGACAGCACGCGGATGTTTTGAGAACGTTCAGACAACGTTTTCCAGTACATGTGAAATGTTCTGAGAAGGTTCTGAAACATTCATAAAACTTTTTGAAAACGTTGTTGGAAACTGCAAATGTCTGCGAATGTGCACGAAAAAAAATGACGTGTGGATTTTGCATTGGTTGTTGTTATTTTGACATAACTGCTGAAGTGCATGCAATTGGAGTGAAATTCACATTGGGACCAATGTTATGTGTACATTGCTACTGAAGTGAACAGCAGGCGTGTTGCCATGGTAACCATGATAACAATGTGAATCCAACAGGACTCTGCAGTAAATTCTACATGAAATCCACACTGTAGTTATAACCTCACTTTCCATGTAATTCTTACGTGGTCATTCTTTTCCGTGTGCAATTTACATTCTCACAAAGACACTATAAGCCCTTTGTGGATCAAAATTTATTAATTATCAAAGGCATACATTATTACCTGGAATCAGCGATGGAAGTGATGACGTATTCAAAAATTACATTTATATCGAGACTGCCAATGTATTAAATCGGATGTGATGAAATATTAACTGCTGGCTATGTTGACTTCAATGGATTGGATGAATTCATTGAAATCCATATTTCCTTTATAATTCACTCTTCTTGTGAAGGGAATTATGTACGTAGATGATATAAGATGTACCGGGGGTCCCAGAATTGATCATTCGTATTTCTGTGGCATATTCTGCAGCCCAAGTGCAATAATTTCTCGTTTAGACAAATTTTTTAGAGGCTTAGTTTCTGAGATATGAGCATTCGAAAATTTTTTTTCAAACCTCAATTACTCAGAAACATTGTATGAAACATACTTGACCTAGACCCCATTCGGCAATTCGGAAAACGGCGGATTCCTGGGAAAGAAATTGAACTGTCAGACCATTGTTTGTTTCGGAACTATAAGAATTCAAGGGGGCTAAATGCTAATTGCCTAGGAGCTCAAAAATTTCAAAACGCTATAGCTTCAAATTGAAAAGCGATGGGATACCCTGGTTTGAGGAACTCATCAATTCCCATTCGAACGTGCAGATTTCCGATTCACACCAATTGGATGTGAATCGGAAATCTGCATATCCAATGGGAATGAATAGGATTTTTTAACCAAGGAAGCTCACTTTTTTTCTAGAAAACCACCGTTTCCCAACTTCAACAGAGGTGTTGAACTCGAGTATGTAGCTTTCGAGTAATTTGGATTTGAAAGAAATTTTCAAATCTTTACATATCAAAAACTGAGCCTCCAAAAAGTTTGTGCAGACGGGAAATTATTGGATTTTGGCTGCAGAACATACCGGAGAAATGCGAATGATAGAAGCTAGTTCCGTGATCGCGATAAAAACCGGACAACTCGGCAGTTTCGTAGATTTTCGGGTTTAGCAGATGTTTGGATCGACTGATAGAAACGGATGTTACTCGATTCTGGGATATGCGTATAAAAACCGACACCCCGTGTTCCGCGAATGCCGCTGATTTCGTTTGAATGAGAAATTACAGACCAATACCGTTAGAACTAGTTTTCGAGTCATGAACAAAATAAGTGGACTTTTCCATAGTGATGGGAATTTTGAGGAGAATCGATTCTTTCTTATAGAAGGTGTATCTAGTTTTTATGGATTTATATAACATCTTGATAAAAATTCGATATAATTTCTATAAAAAAGAATCGATTCTTCTCGAAATTCCCATCACTACTTTTCAGGTATCAAGTATAGTTCTAATCCATCAAAAACTTCAGAACTATAGGGGATGCCACCGCAACTGGTGTGTTTTTGTGAGATGCCAGCTTCACAGTCACAAAATTTTTCATAATTATATACAACTCAATATAATTTATGTATAAGTTATACATAATTCTGAAATATTTTCTATCCAGTTCAGGACTTTTTCATTAACTTTTGTTACAAATTTGCTGCTTGGGGTGCAGAAAATTGTATGAAAGCATAGAAAGAAACGAAACATTTGACTTCAATATTAACGTTTATTACATACTTTTACTGACTGCCTGTTTCAATAATTTAACATCACGCAATATATATATTTATATAATATGTATATGTATATCATTTTAAACCGACTGCCATGTTTTTCCTTTATCGTTAAAATCTTAAGAATCGTAGACACAGAATTTTACACACAATTATCTTTCATTTAGCACTTACGATTTATTTAATGATCGAAAGAACACTTTCTCTTTTACCAAGCTCGAATACTTATGTACTCTCATTTCGACAAAAGGAGAAATAATACTATATCCTTTCTAAAAATACGTTTCGTCTATTATACAATATATCCCATCACGAGTCAATATCGGTCATACGATTTGAGTCGTGTTATACGCGTTATATTTCTTAATATCACAAGCAGAATAATTTCAATTTTATTTTAAATCTACAATTGCTCGTCATTTTTACTTGAGTACTGCATTCACCCTTGGATTCAAGTATTGTGCGGATAAAAAAAATATTGTGCAGTTTTAGCATTTTGTACAATTCTCATAAGAGTTGTTGCACAATGTAATAGTTTACAATAATTCTCAAAGATCATCATTTTGGCCAAATGAAATGATATTGAAGAGCGCAACTAATATGCCTCTACAATCGCCCAATCGTTTTCCGACCCAATTGACTTGATTGTCATAATCAAAGAAATCTCACCATAAAAAAAACCACGGACGTACAAAATTTACTTGCGAGTATTTTTTTTAACATGCACACATCGGATCGGAATTTTTTAATCTCCTCATTTATAAATCTATATAAAACTATGCAAAAATAGTTTGTTATTTTATAATCGAAGCACTTCGCCGTATCATTTTTTGTTTCATCCTTGTAGAAAAGGTGAATCTTTTTTCCCCTCTTTTTTTGGCAAACCGGTTACAATAAGTCGGAAAAAGAGCGTACGCGCGCATCAGCGGATTTCCCTGAGAAAAATAAATGGAATTTTCATTCAGCTCTTGCGAAGTCACCGAAGCGAGAATGAAAAGAAAAAAAAAGAACATATTGTGGATATTTTTTCTGTATCGCGTTTCTAAATTTTTGTATAACAAAATAGAGCGAGTCGTGAAAGAGATCTGTTCTTGGCAATTGAATTTTTTACTTAATATATATTAGAGTCTGTAGAAAAATTAATCTTTGACAATAGGTCTAGATGTAAATATATCTCTCATCGCGCAACATAACTTATGCGTATCGTAATATATATAAATGCTATATAAATTTAAGGCTAAGGCATTACGATGCCTCTGTTCTTCATAAAAACTTTCATTCAACGTACAATTATAATTATTTTGAACATTACCATTAAGCGTTATTCGGAGCTTAAGGCAATAATTCTATAATTTATATACCGAAAAAAGGAAAAATCGTGGAACAACGATTGTATAGTTATTCAAATACAAATTCATCGACGGAATAAGTAAAGTAATACGTTGGATAACTTTCATTTGACGTACACAAATACGCATTGGAAGCTTAAGGCTTCGAAGCTTAATTGCTCTTACACTTATAACAAAATACACAATTATATCCTCAAATCAGGAAGAGTGCTGTCCACGTTCTGAAGACAAATTGAGAGTCCGGATGCAAGAACCGACGATACGCTCGAAGAGTGATAGAAGTATTGTCCAAGCCATGACGTCACACGTCAAAATCAAAAGTTGGAATTTCGGAAATTGAAAAATACTGGGTGATAGGTATTGAAAAATCAATCCGAGTCTCCGTTTACGATTTTTTTCCTATGATCGAGAGTTTTCGAGAGAAAAAAACTACCTATTATTTCAGACCAAAAATCAATGTTTTTGAACATTCAACTCATTCTAACTCAGGCATTTTTCAATGTATCAAAATAAATCTCATGAATTCTGATTCGTGAGACTTTTTCGAAGACGAAAATGTTGAAAAAATGTGTAAAAATTAATAACAAATTGATGAATTTTTAATCCGAAGTAAAAACCACGCTTTTCATGCTCCGCACTGAAAAAGTGGTGAAGGAAATATGAGCTACAAAGAATTTCCAGCGACAAAGTTGTTCGTTAGGATATAAAGAAATGTTCTGAAAATTTTCAGATCGATTGAACTAATAGTTTGCAAAATACAGCGATTTTTGTATGAGCGCGCAATGGAAATTTTTCATGATCTTGCGTAGTTTGTCAACTGAAGTCGGAGTCCGTACAAAAGATTGTACTCCTTTGATTTCTCAACGTGGGTTCATGTTTTTGAGGTCGGAGAATCCAATTATCGAACTATTCTCGCACCTTTCGCAATACAGTTCTTCCTATAAACAATTTCATTGTTCATAACTTTTTTATGGACAGACTGTTGATTCTGAAGGAAAATTGCTCAGAAAAAAATACGGTTTTTTTTTATTTTGTGACGAAGAGATTTTCTATAAAACATTTTCTCTTTTTCTCAACTGTTTATTTGAATAGTATTGTTACATTGGAGTCAATATGAGAACAATTCTTACAACTTTATTTCTCAAGCAGGTGTATGTGTTTGGGATTCACGAATCTGAATATCATACTATTTTGTGAACAATTCCGTATCCAATTTTGTTACAAACCATTTATTTGCCCAAATCGACTCCACGTGCTAAATATTGGTTTTATGGTGAAAGTATTCGAATAAAAAAGATCCCTTGTGATCGTAATGTAAAGCAAAATATTGATATCATGTATGTATTGTATATTTTCACATAATGTAACTTTATATATATATATATATATATATATATGTATACAGTCCGCTCTCTCAACAGTGCCGGTGATGGGAGAGTAGGGGAGTATTTTTCTTAGAACTCATGTACCCCCACCATTGGCGTACGCGTATGTTCTCAACATTTGTAAGCCACCCTCGCAATAGGGCCACACGCTTGTGTATGCAAAATTACTCTCTTTCACATTCCTGTATACATACTTGATGTTTGAATTCATTTGTATCATTTTTCGGTTATTCCTTCTTGATTAATTCCAAAGTAATCACACCAATTTTCTATTCTTCATCTCGACACATTTGCCATGATGGAACATGGATCAGAGTAATTGAACATAAGTTATGAAGAGTTCTTGATCATATTTGCGGGTGGCACTATTGCGAGAAACGGTTTCAAATGTGATGCCACACGATAGCGTGATGGATGGTGGGGGTAGTGTTCGAGCACGAATGAGGAGAATCGGCACTATTCAGAGTGGCACTGTTGAGAGAGCGGACTGTATATATATATTATAAAAAAAACACCTATTTTTCGTAACATCATAGTTTCGTATTTTATAAACTAGCAAAGATCATCAATTATTCACTTCACTCGATAAACGACGCAAAATCATGAAAAATTTCCGTTGCGCGCTCATACAAAAATCGCTGTATTTTGCAAACTATTAGTTCAATCGATCTGAAAATTTTCAGAAAATTTCTTTATATCCCAACGAACAACTTTGTCGCTGGAAATTCTTTGTAGCTCATATTTCCTCCACCACTTTTTCAGTGCGGAGCTGAAAGCGTGGTTTTTACTTCGGATTAAAAATTCATCAATTTGTTATTAATTTTTACACATTTTTTCAACATTTTCGTCTTCGAAAAAGTCTCACGAATCAGAATTCATGAGATTTATTTTGATACATTGAAAAATGCCTGAGTTAGAATGAGTTGAATGTTCAAAAACATTGATTTTTGGTGTGAAATAATAGGTAGTTTTTTTTTTCCTCGAAAACTATCGATCATAGAAAAAAAATCGTAAACGGAGACTCGGATTGATTTTTCAATACCTATCACCCAGTATTTTTCAATTTCCGAAATTCCAACTTTTGATTTCGACGTGTGACGTCATGGCTTGGACAATACTTCTATCACTCTTCGAGCGTATCGTCGGTCCTTGCATCTGGATCCTCAATTGATTTGTGTTTAACGATCAAGTTCATGAAATACGGAAAGACAAGGATTTTATGTTTATGTATACTATGCATATCTGTAGGTTTTTGTTGATTCATCCCTTTTGGATGCTTCATACTCTGAAACGAATCTTTCATACCTGTTCAAAATCATTCAAAGAGTTTCAACAAAACCTCACTGTCACTAATATTATATAATTACAATGTAAAAGTATCAATTTATGAATTTAGAGTATTAATAACAGTCAAGTACGAGCTATTAATTTGGCATTACTTATGATAACCCTTTTTGACATACTTTTCAAATGCTTTTCAAAAATTATAACGAGGTCTCCATATTAAGATTGGTATCTTTTGTCTTCAATTTCGGGCATTCGTTCAAGTTCCTGTTTGTTGATCTACTATCAGTTGCACGAATCGAAATGGGTTGGACGTTTCCGTTTGAATAGGAACTGGTTGTAGAGCATTCGCTTCTTTCCGGAACGACTTTTCTTTGATTGTTAAAATCAAAACCTTCGTACGGAGGGAAGGATATACCGTGTTTGTATCGATTTATCATACTGCGATTGTAAAACGTTGGATCGGTGGGTACAACTTCGTCGCAAGGAACTCGTCTTCTCTGAATTTCGAAAGTATTGGTACGACGTGAAATGAGTTTCGATCGAGGACTTTGATTCAACAAGAGTTCTAATTCATTTTCTATCTGTTCTTTTTCTTCCTCTATGGATGGTTTCAATTGCGGCAATAGTCCTGGTACCAATTTGGTTTTTTTGGAATTCTCTTTCCTCTCGGTCGATGGTTTGGCAACGATCTTGGTCGATACATTTTTCCCTCCAAAAGGATCCGTGGGAAAAACGGTCCCGATTTGGCTGGTTAAAATCAGGATTCTGAAACAAGCATTCCATTGAGATACATTCGGCCATCATTGAGATACGCTTAAAAGCGCCCAGGGTGTCGATTAACCTTGGGAATTCGGGAATTATCTGGAAATTTTTTTTAACCCTTGGAAAACCCAATAATTCTGAAATCGCCCGGGAAAATTGTTCTTATCAAACAAATAAAACCGTGAGTACATAAATATCTTATCAATAATTGTACCCAGATAATGGATATATCAATTGAACTTCACTGATTTTCGTACGAATTATAAAAAATTGGAGCAGAATATTTAATTCTACAGATACTTTTGCCCATCTAATCACAACAAACGTATGAGAACGCATAAGGTACACTGAGAAAAAAAATGTTTTGAACCAATGAATTTTTCTTTGAGTCTAAGGAATGAATGCATCCAATGGTATCTGTGGAGTTATTGCATCAACTTCATGTAATATGTGATTCACATGGAAGTGGTGGGATCATTAATTGAAATATGAGGTACTTAGGATTGATGAAAAAGTTATTGGATGGAAAATTTTGATTTTCGAATTCATGAAATATAATTTGATTCAATGAATTATGCATTTGATAGGCAGGAGCCATTCATAACACTGTGATAGTCAACTGCAGTGCCAAAATGATAATTTCTCCCTTCAATAAAATATTTGATTATTTGGATGAAAAAAGTTTTAAAATAGGAAAATATCAATATAAATAATATGGATATTCCTTGCATTTGGAATAAAATGTTTTCATGAATATGAGATGAAAATTTTCAGTAAATAAATCAATATTTGAAACAATGAATATTTTTCCCTATCTAGGAAACTATTTCATAGAATGTACAAAGAGATTTTCTAATCCTTCAGAGAACTTATTGACATAAATAAATATAAATGTTGAAATTACTCACGGAAATGTTCCGTCCAACAACAACATTTTTTCCTTCTTACCTTTCATTAATAATTCTTCACTTATGTTTTTATACGTTTTTCGCATGTCCTTCTCTAACCATATACTTTTGCGTTGACATGTAAATCTTTCTTCTTCGCTACTATGTATCACGCACACATGTATGAATCAATGTTTCTATTGATTGTATGCGCTAACACATTGACATGCCAGTCGAATCTCTGCCTGTACACTGCCTGGCAACTAGAGCTGCTTCGACCCCCGATCGACGAGGGCGAATTCGTACGTGATATTTGATCCTTCCACTATCTCTCTATTCCCTTTTTTCCTATCTCCATCCGAAACAATGAATCTTTTTTCGAATCAATGAAATTCATTTTGATTGGATGAATGATATTTTACAAAATTTCCAGAATAAAAAGAAATAAGCAAGAGTCAGAGCATTCGCGCGAGGGCGGAGCCGACCTTCTTAGTTCCTGTGTGATCTGTAATTCATTTGAAGCAATTGGATTATTCGATCAGAAGTTCGAAGAAACTGTTTTTCTCTGCGATCAAGTCATATCCGTTGATGATGTTCGATGCCGGAACCTGAAAGGAATATTTATTAAGACGGAACATTACTTACTATGGGTTTACGGTGAATTAGTTCTTTATATGCAAAATTTCCTGCAAGAATACAGTTTGTGAGAAAGTATTGCCACCTTCTGAGAAGTAAACGCAATTCATCGGAGTGAATTGAATACATTTTTATTTCAACAACATATTCCTTTGTTTCAATGAATTCATAAATTCGATCGATCTATCCATTTTATGGACTCGATGAAACGTTTATTTGCAAAAAGCACTGGAGTTTTGCAGGATGTATAATTTTGACCTCATCAAACGTAGTATTGACGAGGATAATCAGGTTGGCAGTTTATTGACTAGAACCCTTCTTCAATCATAAATGAAAATATTCAATGGGGTAATTATTAGCATGAATAAAATAGCTTCATTCGATTTGGATTCCCAAATCATGGGTTATAATACTTCATTTTATTGATTTCAAAACTATCCAAACTATCATTGTTCATATGAAATCTGTTCGATCAAATAGATTTTATCCAAAGAAATTGCTCTGAAGTTTGAACTGAAAAAATATCTCATTGTGATCATGAATTCAGTTTTCTGTTGGAAAAATAGAACTCTCGGAATTAAAATTCACAACTATTCAGTGTATGATTTGATTTAATTATCTGAACAAAACCACTTGTATTGAAATGAATGAGATTATTATACTCTCAACTGTACCGGTTCATGAATAACAGTATTTTTGGTTCTATAACTTCATGTTCTTGAATATAATAATTATGTTATTAACCTGATCTCGCGTTGTTTTTCTCATGATGGAAGAAGTTCATCATTTGTACGCCATGTCTATTCATTTTATGGAATATATTTTCACTTTGGGTCAATAATTATTCTGGCGAAGAAAACAATTATTATGCCAAACCCTTGATTGTTAAGAATTTCAAATACTAAGTATAATCAACCTCGATTTCCATACGAAACTTCACGTTATAAAATTGAAGTTGTATTTCATTGATTTTCACTTTGGAATTAATCAAATGAGAGTTATAAATCGGATGAAAGATGATATTGACAAGAATAATTAGTTATTCAGCCAATAGAGTGCGTTTTTAATTTCAAAAAATAAATTTCAATGAGCTGATTTGATAGTATGAATGAAACGACTTTTGATGGTTATGAAATTATTTTAGAGTCAAAAAGACATTCATTTAATGCAATGAAATGGGAATCAATGAAATCAATTTCATTGATTCAAAGAATTTTTTTTCTCAGTGTAAGGGTGTACCGAACCTCCATCTCTTGTACAATTTGTTATTCCTTTTTCAATTATCTTCACCCCATTTTTATTCCAACGGGATTTGGTAGGGTATAAAGTCAAGCTTTCTTTTGAGCTTGGTTTCAAAAAAATCAACATGGTCGCGTTGCCCGGGAAATGCAAAAATATGTTTAAAAACCAAAATCTTGAAGGAAGCCATTTAGAAAAAATAATAATAAATTTAGAAAAAAGCAATACGATACGCCTAGACTGAATGTCCATAGAATAAATACAGAAGGAGTTAGAAATTAATGAAAATTCGTGGACAGAGTAAAATGGAAAAGGTTGGATCCCTGATTTCATAGCAAGCATGTGAATCGGGCCCTTGCCTTTCACAGAGTCGAAAGAGGTCCACGAGAACTATGATTTCGCGCGGTTACAAGGGAATCGGAGAAAAAGATTTTTTGGTGGAACACTTGAGGAATTTCACCCCATTTATGAAAGGAAATACATATAATAATATTTATATTACATGTAATGATATAATTCAATCCGCGTGCCTGTAACGAGTGACTGAATAACCTCATTTGTGCGTATATTTGACACTTTTGTATCCATAATTTGAAACAATAAAATTGACTGAGCTGGACACAAAAAACACGATTCACGTTACATTTCAGGAATAAACAAAAAAAAATTATGAACAATAGATTGAATTCGTGAGACTTCCGGTAAAATGGCGATGGTGATCTGACGTGGTGAATAACGAGCGGAGAGAAAGTGCCAGAAGAGGGAGTTTAGGAAAGTGGAAAAAAAAAGGTATTTGTGAAGAATTGTGGAAAGTGTAGGTGGAGAGACAGAGTAAAGTGTTGGTGAAGGTTTATGAGGAGGGAAGTGTGAAAAGTGGAGAATAGTCGAAAGGGACACAAGGCGTTCGAGATGCAGAAAGAGGAGATGAAGAAGCTGGTAGAGGAAGAGGTGGAGAGGAGGATAAAGAAGAAAGGATAAGGATCAATTTATTATTCATCATTTCCGATTGTTTTCGGGAATCCACTTCCCTAGAATGATACATCATGCGCCCCCCCCCCCCCCAATTGATTCGAAAGTAACATCCAAAGATCTTCATCCGATGGGGAGTTAGGAAGGTTTACACCGGCTCTGACTGCTCCCAGAACAAGTGGTCCTAATTCGACGAAAAATTGACCGATTTCAAAAAAACAAAGAACGGCTGTATTAGGGCTGAAGATCCCCATAAAATGAGCTATCGCAAGCCTCCCCACCTCATTCGAGATTTTTGCTCCCCTCGCCCGCCCATTGCCCCCTTCAAGATTGAGGACTTCTCACCCTCCCAGTATGGTAGATTCTGTTCCCCCGTTGAATTAAAAAAAAATTATCCCATTATCTCCACCCGTTCAGGAATTATCAGGGTGTATCCAGACTTTCGCATGTTATATTTTAGAGCAACTAGCTCTCAAAGATGACATATATGTTACCTTTCAGAGCTTTGTGCTGTCTGACCATGTTTCATATCTGTACATAAATGCGAAACCGATTGAATCCACGTCTGCCATATTGGATCCGTCATCTTGAATTCATTTTTTGACGTCAGATTCGGATTCAGCACCCTCCATTACCCTTGGAACCCATGCTCCTTATGAATCTGACAACTAGAGATGTCAACTTTATGCGATCGCATAATCGCATAATTTTTCAAAAGTGGTTAAAAGAAGAAGATATTGATATTTTATTATGTTTGGAACCATTCATACGCCATTTTGAAGCAGCATAATATCGCATGATCACAAATCAAATGCAGCATGATCCATTTATCGCATTATGCCGCATAAATTGTCCAAATTTTGGTAGTAAAAATTTTTCTTCATTCTTCCTCCATTTTTCTTGACTTCTCATATTATTTCTTATTTCCAAATTGAGAATTCGAAATTATTTCATATTCCTGAACATTGTCGAGAGAAAAGTGTTCTCAGAAATTCCATAACAACGGGTATCCGTTGAATCTCTCACGTTGAAAAAAAAACTGTATTAATAGTTAATAAATATTCATTTCAAATGGAATCACATACACCATATCTCAGTACTGGATCTGTTACTTGTATTCAACACAATTATATATATTGATAATGAATTCTAGTGAATTCATTAATCATGTATCAAATTCAATCGCATTGTACTCAGTTTTCAATTGAATTTAATATCTGAGCTATGAAGTTAGAATTCATTATGTTCGATTTTAAATAAATATCTATCAACTGTTAATATAAGCCGAAAAGGTATTTTTCCAGTGTATCATAGTATATCCCCAGACAGCACACAAGAATCCCAAATGAATTCTGAAGAAAAGAAACTCTTCAAGAGCTCTTTTAGAATACAAAGAGTTCTCGAAGAGTTTTGAGAAGAACTCAATTCGTCAGACATTGGCGAGTTCTGTTGAAATTCTATGAGACTTCTTTGAGAATTCTAATGAAAATCGCAAATGTCTGATGAATCGAATGCTTTTCGAAACTCTTTAAGAACTCTTTGTATTCTAAACGAGCTCTTCAAGAGTTCTTTTTCAGAATTCAATCGGGATTCTTGTGTGCTATCTGGGTCTGTACAACCCACACAGCACCCAATGTCCCAGTGATATCTCTATAATATTACAATGCCTCGCTCAAAACATTCTGTGTGAAATGTTTATACAAGATACTGTAGATATTGCAGATACGATATTTTGTTAAAAATGTTCTGAGAATCTTCCAATTGGAACACTGCACATATGATGATCTGTAATGTTCTGGAAATCTACGAAGAAGAATATGCTAAATTTGTCGCGAATGAAATATTCCAAGAATATAATAGTAGCAATATTTTATGAAACAAAATGAATTTTTATACACCTGATCCAGAAATGGGAAAATTTACAATTCAAGTTCGAAAGAAGCGCCTCTCCTACGACCTATTCACTCTTCATTTCAAAAGATTCTGAATCGATCAGTTTATATCTCACGGCAAAGAATTTTCGAAGTTTTTCCATCTGTCTTATTCAGCACTTCATAAAATTTCAAAGTCGAGGTCAAAAAAACCTCTCTCCCACGACCTACTCATTTTTTACGTCAGAAGATTCTAAATCGATTGGTCTATATTTCACCGAACCGAAATTCTTCAAACTCCCATCACGATGATTACAATAAATGGCACTTTGAGAGTGGTGTCGTCATTCCGGAGATTCGCTGATGTCATAGAAGCCTTGACTCCCACTCGCAGAATCCGGGTTCAATCCCCACTGGCGGAACTTTCTAATGATAATTGACTTCGAAGCAATTTTTCTTGCACGTAAAGTGATTCTGACTAAGCTCATTCAACATTTGTAGATGTAAACTCTGAAGAAATTTTTTTTCAACCCAAAGTAACATTTTGTGAGCTTTTTAATATATGTCATTGTTACATTTTTTCCCGTACAGAATCTCGCTGAAATGATCACAGCAATATTCCAGAATATCTCCAGAATGTTACAAAGATGGTGACATGAGACATCCTGCAAACATTCTGACAATCTTTTTGAGATGTTTTCCAGAATATTACACATTCCAAATGTAATATTCTGACCAGGGCCGGCGTCAGGGCAGGGTGATCAGGGCGGCTGCCCAGGGCAGCAAACTTAGGGGGGTGGCAGAGTCTAAGACCGATTTTTTATTCTGATCTCGAATTGATCTCACACTTTTTAGCACAAGCCATTTTCACTAGGTCGATCATTATTCATTTGATAGGACATACATGACGACATGATAGTTTATTGGAAACAATAGTGGAAAGGGACATGAATGGTAAAACTTGTAAAGGTAGACCTAGATTAAGTTAAATGAAACAAATTATATAAGACAAGAGCTGTCGTAGATATGTAGAAATTAAATGTTTGGCGGGTAATAGACAGGATTGGAGGATTACATCAAACCGGTCATGAGACTGATTACTTCATGATGATGATGATTATTCATAGGGAGAAGCAAGGAAAGTTCAACCCTTTTACAGGGATGGGCACTTTTGTACTCCCGGAATACTTTCACTGGGAGTACTTTTTTTTATCTCATATGAAGGCATAAAGACATTTTACACAAGAAAAAAAAGTACTCCCAGTAAAAGTATTCCGGGAGTACAAAAGTGCCCATGCCTGCCCTTTTATTAGTTCAATCAGGGTGTTTGAATCTGGAATTTTGTCGTTTGTTTTATTGGTTCTTCTTTCCAAACAAACCACGTAATTGACCCATTCCGTTGAAATTCCATAACCGCTGGACACCCTGGCTCAATAAAACGTGATTCGGAATAAAATAGGAGAAAATATTTTTCTATTAAAGATTCTTTCCATAATACAAATTACAGGGGGCATTTGCATGATTATTTTCGCTTGGATCTTCATTTTAGGCGATTCTCATTAACGTGTATGTTATATCATGGTTCAGTTCAAGTGAGGCCTATAGTTAGGATTTCAGTAGAAAAATTTCAAAATTCCATCAATATTTTTTCAACTCATTACAGTTTGAGCTTCAAAGCAGAAAACATTTTATCACTTAGTTTGCGAGATATTTGAAGTTGCATTCAACATGATATCCCACACAACACTTCAGTTGAGAAAGATTTCATAATGAATCAATTTGGAACTATGAGAACCCTGCTAAAAATGACGGAATGAAACGGAAAGAATTTAGATGCGAATCATTGCGATTCGTTCCGGATGGCAGAAGTAAGATTTGAGGCGGGAATAAAAATTGTACGAAACTTTCCGTATCGTCGGAGAAGGAATGCAACTGAATCAGCGGAAATGAAATGAATGCGTTTTGATGAGGAATTGCAATTTTTCATCGAGTCCTTTGGTTTTGTCCGAAATGGCAGGTTTGAAGTATTACCGTTTTGATCAGCATATACGACGACTTGACTGATTGCGTCTCAAGTTGGATTTGCGGAAAGAAAGCTATTGCATTCGAATCCGTGTCAACGGATCGAGTGATTGAACAAAAGTTTTCAGTTTGCATCCGGAAATGCTGAATGGAGAAGTGATGTTTTTCATCCGTAATTACGGTAGGTACGTTTCATTCCGTTTCTTGTTGGAATTGCGGGAGTGAATTTATTGCGTTTAAATCCGGTCCGACACCCCGCCCTGTTGAAAATAACGGGAAGAAATGGAAAGAATTTAGATTCGAATCTTTACGATTCATTCCGCGGGGCAGGAGTAAGATTTTGTGACGTAAGTAAAATGTGTACGAAACTTTCCGTATCGTCGGAGGAGTGCGACTGGAACAGCGGAAGCAAAATGAATCCGTTCTGAGCTGGAATTGCAATTTTTACCAAATCCTTTGAGTTTGTCCGGAATGACGGGTATAAGATATTACCGCTTCGATCAGCATAAACGACGACCAAATTGATGCCGTTCCAAGTTGGATCTGCGGAGAGAAATTTATTGCGTTCCAATCTGCTTCGACGAGCCGGATGATGGAATAACAATTCCCAGTTCGCATCCGGAAATGCTGAATAAAACAATGGTGTTCCCATTCCGTCATTACCGCATAGACATTTTATTACGTTCAAAGTTGAATTCACGGATATGATTTTATTTCGTTGAAATCCGGCTTGCCAAGCCAGCTGATGAGGCGTAAGCCGTCATTTACGTATTTCAATGCGGACATAAGAAATGGTGGTTTTGTTGAATGATCAACACATGTCAAATGGGCTTCGTTTCAAGTTGGATTTGCGAAGAGGAGTTGATTACGTTTCAATCCGCGCCAACAAACCGCATGGTCAAATGACAGTTCCCATTTTGCATCCGCAAATGCTGAACAAAATAATGGTGTTCTGATTCCTTAATTACCGCACAGGCATTTCTTCCGTTTTAGGGTGAATTTACGGATGGGAGTTCATTCCGTTGAAATCCGGTTCGATAAGCCAAGTGATTGAGCGAAAGTCGTCGTTCGGACACGGAGAAAAAGGAATTCGCTGTGGCAGCGAAATCTACTTTTGCTGGGTTCCTTTTGCCAGGGCAGCAAATTTTTTGCTGTGACAGCAAACTATTTGCTGTTCCAGCAATCTTGTTAGCTGCGACAGCGAATTTTTAGCTGTGGCAGCAAGAAATGTTTACTATCCCAGCAAAATTTGTTTGCTATTCTGTATATAATACTGAAAATTTGCTGGCGGAGCAAACATTTTTTGCTGCCACAGCTGAAAAATTGCTGTCGTAGCTAACACGATTGCTGTTATAGCAAATTTTTAGCTAGGTCAGCAAAAAATTTTGCTATTCTATATATAATACCTCGATTTGCTGTGTCAGCAAATTTCTTCTCTCCGTGTATCTGCATACGCGGATATGAGAAATTATGGTTTTGTTGAGTGATTAATACATGGGGAATTGGTTCCGTTTTAGTTGGATTTTCGGAAAAAAATTTATCCTCTTCTAATCCACTTTGACGGATTGAAGAATTGAACGAAAGTTCCCAGTTTGCACTTGGAGAAGCAAAACAAACAAATGTTGTTTGTGCTCAGTAATTACTGCATGTACATTTCATTCAGTTCTAGATTGGATTCACGGATATAATTTCATTGCGTCAAAATCCAGTCTGACAAGCCGGGTGATCTCATACAGCAGTCGGAGAATTCTTTTTCAAGAACATGAATAGAATTCTTTAGGAATTTTCGAATTTATGAAATCATAACGAGGTCAAGAAGAGTTCACTTCTTGGGATATTAACTAACTCGAATACTGAAAGAACTGTTCCAGTATCCTCAAGAGTTCGTCGAATATTCCCATGTATATCCCATTGGAAATTTCCAGTTGGTTCGCAAGGGAAGTTTCCCATGCGAATTCAGGACTGGATTTATTTCGCATGTAATCACGTGACATGGGTTACTCCTGTGAATATATCACATAGGTTACCTATGGAGGAATATTGCACGGGTTACCCATATGAGAATTCCAAACACAACAAAAACTCACATGAACTTGAGACAATGAACATTTCCATTATTGTTTTACATTCACGTAAGTTTTTGTCCTGTTTGGTATCCTCGCAGCGGTAACCCGTGCAATATTTCCCCATGACTAACCCATGTGATATATTCGCATGAGTGACCCATGAGACATTTGCACGAATAACCCATGTGATTCACCATGATGAATGAGCAAGCTACATTGGGGTGTCAAATGAATGATTGACATATTCGAACTCAATCAATATGAATGTGATCTACAATTGGAAGTCGATATGTATTTCTGTTTCAAGTTCAATTAATTGCTTAAAATTCTAGAGTGATCTATTTCTCAATATTTTCGCTCATTCATCCATGTGAAGACGCATGTAACCCACTTGAGTCCCATACAACCCACTTGATTCCCATGCAAAGATCCACGTCATCCCATTGATCCGCATGTGAAGACCCATGCAACCCACTTCATTCCCACGCGAAGAACCATGCGACCCACTCAATTCCCATACACAGACCCATGCGAACTAATTGGGAATTTACAGTAGGGTATTCTGATGAAAATGGAAGAATATTCAAATACCGTGTATTCGAAAATCCGGATGAAACCGATATGATTTCATGATTGTAAATCCAGACAGATACCATTCAAATTTTCATCTGCATCTACGGATGAAAACTGAAAGACTTCCCACCTTGATTCATTCGAATATCCGGATGAAATCTGTAGGATTTCATGGTTGGAAATCCAGATCAATATCAAGAAAATTTTTGTCCGCAAGTGCAGATGAAAACAGAAAGACTTTCCACCTTCATTCATCCGGTTGGAACCGATATGATTCCATGATTGTAAATCCCGAGAGATACCATGGGATCTGCATATGCGGATGGAAACAAAAAGACTTTCAAACTCCATTTATCCGAAAATCCAAATGAAATCGATATGATTTGATGACTGTAAGTCCAGGTCAACATCAGTATGCGGATGAAAATGGAAAAACACTCCAACGTACACATGTACTTTCTTAAGGTGATTATCTGCGAAGTCGCGCAATAGCTCATTCGGTTAGGGCTTAGGCTTCAGACGGTAGGCCGGTAGGAATGTAAGTCCGAACCCTGTAGGTAGGATATGATTTTCTCTCAATTTACATGAGTGGACAAGGTTCCTCAACGATTTTCGAACAAGGATATGCGAATAAAGATTCTTATACAGGGTGATTGCCTCCAGTACAATACTGGGATCTCCTAATGAATTTTTTTTGTACACTGTAGTTCATCCGAAAATTCGGACAAAGTCAACAAAATTCAATGATTGGAGATGCTGATCAATACCACTGAAATTTTCATCCGCATTTCCAGTCGACAACAGAAAGGATTTTCATTCCATTTCGTTCGACAATACGGATGGAATCGGTACAATAATAAGTTGAGAGTTTCGTATCAATACCACCAAATTCTAATCCGCGTATGCGGATGGAAACGGAAAGGCTTCCCCATTCACTTCATCCGGCAATACGTTCGAAATCGGTAATATTTTATGCTCAGAAATCCGTATCAATACCATCGAAGTTTATGTCCGCATTCCCAGTTCCAAACGGGAAAATAAATTCTCATTCCGTTTTCTTCCGTATTTTACGGGACAAAAATTGACATCAAGCGGAAAGGAAAAATTTTCTTGCCGTCATTTTTAGCAGAGAATTGAAAAGAAATGCATTAAAAACTCTTCCTGAACTGTGCTATTGTGTGGTTTATGTTTTTCTATGATATATTTCAAATATAACTATAAATATGTCAGCAACTAAACAGTGAAATGTTTTCTGCTTTGAGCCTCAGAATAGAAATATTTAGTAGAGCAATTCACGAACTTCTAACCTTCAAACAGCAATATCGGTCTCACATACTGTTAGACCGGGGTTTACGGTTGACGTGATTTTGAGAGGTGTTACCGTTTAAGGGTCAAAACAGAACGTTTTTAGAACTTCTTATGAATTGGTTAGTTCAAAAAAATTTCGAGACAATTCCATTTGAGTTCTCGACAAAAACGCTTTGGGTGGCTGGGAAATTTATTGTCTTCATCCTTATTATTTCCAATGAGCACCAACTGAAAATTACACGAAGTGTCAAAATTAAATTTCACAAGAATTATAATCATTATTCCAAAGCGATCATCCGCCATATGAGGGGAAAGTTAACGAGTGAATTCCAAATTTTGATATTCTTAAGAAAACTACGAGCATTTTTTTATATCACGATTACTTTCGTTCTGTCTATTTTTTCGTTGGTATTCAAATTGTACTTCGTCAAAAAACTCGTGACTCGAGTATTCTTCTTTTTCCTCTGTAACTGCAGATGAAAATGGGATTCGACATTGTTGATGAGATGCTCACTTCAATTCATTTGATCGTTTGTTTGATGGCATCAGGAGCAAGGTTGAGAATTTTACTTGTCGAGTGCAGTTTCTGACGTATAATATATAGCCTGTATAATACATGTATTATACGTATAAAAGGTAATCGCTAGTAATTTCTAGTGGATTTGCTGATGGACCAATCATATTGGGTTTCTATGGTCGCCATGATGAGGTATTAAACTTGTTTTGTCCTGAAAGGTCTTTGACTTGTGTTGGTGAATACGTGTGAGGTTAGTTCGATACTCTTCAATTCATTACGCGGCACAATTTCGCTCCAAATGCAGCCATAGCTTTGAGGATTTTGCTGACTCTCCCCATGACGGTAGCGAGTGCAGAAAGAAGTTTCTCAAAATTGAAATTGGTGAAAATGTACTTGCGCTCCATAATATCTCAAAGCCGTTTGAATGGACTAGCAATCATTTCAACAGGGCACAAACTGGCACAAGACCTGGACTTGACTGAAGTTTTGGAAGACTTTGCCAGTGCAAAAGCAAGAAGAAGTTCTTTTGTATGAAAAAGTTGTTAATAAACTAACTGATCACAACCGATATTCATAGCATCTTCAAAATTTCATTTCAACCCGACGGTGCGACGTATGTTAGGGACCTTTTTCTTTTTTTGGTCGGTCAAGTACTCCCCGATGCAGGGGCGGCGGGACTTGCTCTCGCCCGGGGCGGCGGATTCCTTGGCGCCGGCCCAGATTCTAACAATATTGCTGGGAAATCCGGTGGTGTGTGGGAGAGAACTTCCAGCGACAAAGGTGTTCGTTGAGATATAAAGAAACTTTTGGGGAATTTTCAGATCGATTGAACTAATAGTTTACTACTGTGGGCAAAAAGTAAGCTGAATTTGTTCGTAAAATGAAAAATCTTCATTTATTCTTCTAAATCAATTCCATCCCCTTCAAAGTAATTCCCTCTCGATAAAATACACTTATGCCAACGTTTTTTCCATTCATCGAAACATGCTAAATAGTCCCTTTCCGGTATAGCCATCAGCGCCTTCTTCGATTCAGCTTTTATCTCCTCAATCGACTCGAAACGCTTTCCCCGGAGTGGTCTCTTGAGTTTTGGGAATAGTCAGAAGTCAAACGGAGCCAAATCAGGCGAATACGGTGGTTGCGGAACGATAGCCGTCGAATTTTTGGCGAAATGGTCACGAAGAACGAGTGCAGTATGAGACGATGCATTATCGTGATGCAAAAACCAAGAGTTGTTGGCCCATTATTCTGGTCTTTTTAGACGAATTGCTTCACGCATCATATCAGTAAGGTCTCTAACATTCAACCGACGCTTTTTAAGCACTAATTCCTGCACTTCATCGACATGTTGGTCATCTGTTGACGTCGATGGTCGTCTGGAGCGCTTCAAGTCATCAACACGTTCTCGACCCTCTTTGTACCACTCATAAACATTTTTCTACGACATGGCAGAATCACCAAAGGCCTTCCGCAACATCCTCAAAGTTTCCGCAGCCGAAATTTCATTCCGCAAACAAAATTTGATCGCACTTCTCTGCTCAATTAAATCAGACATTGTAAAAATCGAAAAATGCACTCTTGGTCGTTTGGTAAACACAAGCGTGAATGTATTACTGATAATGACATTGACATGAAATTTGGCACAGATGTCATTAACAGTCCTGCCAACTTAAGAAAAAAAGAACTAGCCTGAAATGTCAAGCCCGCGAAGTTTAAATTAAAAATTCACCTTACTTTTTGCCCACAGTAGTATACAATACAGCGATTTTTGTATGAGCGCGCAACCTAAAGTTTTCATGATCTTGCGTCGTTTATCGAGTGAAGTCAGAGTCCGTACAGAAGATTGTACTCCTCCGATTTCTCAACGTAGGTTTATGTTTTTGAGGTCGGGGAATCCAATTATCGAACTATTCTTGCACCTTTCGGAATCCAGTTCTTCTTATAAACAATTGTTTATAACTTCTTCATGGACAAACTGTTGATTCTGAAGAAAAATTGCTCAGAAGAAAATACCTTTTTCATGTTGTGAGAAAGAAATTTTCTATAAAACATTTTCTCTTCTTCTCACCTGTTTATTTGAATAGGATTGTTATATTGAAATCAATATGAAAACAATTCTTATAATTTTATTTCTCAAGCAGGTGTATGGGTTTGGGATTCACGAATTCGAATATCATACTATTTTGTGAAAGATTCCGTACCCAATTCTTTTATAAACAATTTATTTGTCCAAATCGACTCCATGTACTCAATATTGGGTTTATGGTAAAATTATTCAAACAAAAAAGATTTCTTGTGATAGTCATGTGAAGCAAAATATTGATATCATGTATTTATTATATATTTTCACATAATACAACTTTATATTGTAACGGTACGAACGTATGAAAATGCATTCGTACGGTCACAACACCGCGCGATAGTAAAAATAGCAAAATATTAACAAGTTGATACTCAAATCATAAAGAAAAGAAGATCTATTTCATTATGTAATAGATCAAAAGAATCTATCATCGGAGTAAAGTGAAAAGTCGAACGAACGCGTTATGAAAAAATGTAAACATAGCGCGGACACAAATATAACAATTGACACACCTACACGTGTAACGAGTGTAAGAACGATGACATAATCGCGTTCGATCGACGAAAATCGTGAAAGGAGAATCACATGCAAATGCCCTACATTTATCTTTTACGAAGAATTGAAGAGCACAACAAAATAACTAATTCATAGTTTGTAAAGGTGAAAGATCCTTCTTCAATTCATTACAGGTAACTTAATAATATCTTATACTTCGAATTCGAAAATTTATCGAATCTTAATCGAGATCGAATCGATTAACCCTTTGCGGCATGGTGGGTCACCCAGTGACCCACCTAGATAATATCACTTTTTCATTATTCAAACGACTTTTTAACCAGTCGTATTCAAGTTTTTGATTCTTTATACGTTCAATACACCTTCAATTCCATTCAAATCATACGTTTGACTAGAAATATTGATTCAGTAATTAGTGATGATTGAATGATCAACCAGAATATGGTGATTTTCTCGAAAAAATTCATGACAGCTTTAAGGACAAGAGCAAATTCGATGAAACATAGAGTCGCGAAGTTTTTGAGGTCGCTGATTACGAATCCGGGGTTGGATTTACGGAATTCAAAATGGCGGATGCAATATGGCGAACATGAAATCCGGAAATTGTGTGAATTTTCTGGAAACTGTGTATATGGGGGTTTGGGGAGCCGCTGATTACGAATCCGGGATCAGGTTTCCGGAATTTAGGATGGTGGATGCAATATGGCGCACATAACATCTGAAAATTGCATGAATTTCTTAAAAAATTCGTACATGAGGGTTTGCAGAGTCAACGATTAAGAATCCAGGATCATATTCTTGGAATACAACATAGCTGATCCAAAATGCTAGACATCATGTTCGGAGATGGCGTTGGTTCCTAGCAAACTACCCACCAAACACAGTTTGTCACTGTATTATAATTGTAACGTAACTTCAAAATCACATGCAATGTCACCTGTTCGTTGCATGCAATGGACTGGTAACGAGTAATTTCACACTCGTGAAAAGTAGTCGCAATGCCATTATAACATAACATTCTTTGTGTTGGTTACATGGTGGTTGTGAGCAATTGTTATGACATTTTTACTCTGGAAAATATGCATCGTAGACACTTTTTGACCTCAGATTTGAAGTCACGCGCATATATGTGTATATATATGTGTGTTCAACCTCAAGACTGGTGTTAAAAAATTTTATCGGATTTGATGATGTAACTTATAACAACGGGATGACACCACGATGTTACTAAAATGAAACATGTTATATTGTGGTTACAGTGTAGCAATTTTTCGTGATTGTGAAATTACTCCTTACCAGTCCATTGCATGTAACGAACAGGTGATATTTCGTGTGATCTTGAGTTACATTGTACTTATGATGTAATAACAAACTGTGTTTGGTAGGTACATGCAGCGGGTTTCAGGGGTTGTGAATTTCGGATATGAGACTAGATCGAGCCGTAATCGAGGTGCCGGCGCGAAATCGGACAGATTACGGGCCAACATACGTGCACGCTTGGGATAATATAGATTTGAAGTGCCAAATCTAGAATGATCGGAATGAGATTTCGAAATTTTGTCCATAATGCCCCGAGAATTTTGTATACAGGAATGTGGGGAGGCATTGATCACGAATCCGGCATCAAATTACTAAGATTTGGAACAGTGGATACAAATTAGTCAATATCATCACACATTCTGTTGGCCAAAATACGCCTTGGCACACTTCCCGAGTAAAAACCAATCTGTATGGCAGAGATCAGTGAGCGATGAATTGTCCAAGTATGGCCAATGAGACAATCCCATATGTTAGCCAGATAGGAACAAGTCGTGCCTAAGTATGGCACACATATGGCTCAGGTACTTGGAAATTTTGAATTTTGTACGTCGTTTGAGCCATACAAGTGCCATACTTATGCGCGACTTGTTCTTATCTGGCCAACATATGGGATTGTCTTATTGGCCATACTTGAACAATTCATCTCCCACTGATCTCTGCCAGACCGATTTGTTTTCACTCGGGTTCCCACACTCAGCAATACCCAAAACTGACGACGAGGACGTGGTGGGAATACAATTACATCTGTTGTTTTTTTTTCTTTTTTTATTAATTTTTTTGTGTGCTTTTTTATTGATTTTTTTTCAATCGATTTTTGGTTTTTTTTGTCTTTCAAATGGTTTCATAATTCTTTGTTCGAACAGTTTTCAAGTTCTCATTCATGGAGATATTACAATTAATGAAATGATGAACGTCATAAAATTCAAATATGATTGGAAGTTCCACGGTATCATATTCATTTGACGTGAAATTCCTTGGAACAATTGGAATCACTTGCAAGGCAGAGTGGAACTTTACATTCTGTACAACTCCAGAACGATTTCTTTTCATTCTTTGTTGTACTACACAAGGCACAACGTCTACGTTTCCCATATTCTGGTAAATGCGCGGCCTCTGCTAATCTTTTTTCCTCACATATTTGAGGTTTATGACTACGCGCCATGAGTGGTTGGCTCTTCCTCCCCAATTTCGGAGTTGTTTTCCCTCCAACTAAGCCTTCTACAATTTTTAGTCTAAACTATTCCAATGTTCAATTGTTCTTGTTTCCCTTTTCCATATAAATGATGAAGGCATTGGTAACGGTAGTATCAATCAGATGCCGAAAAATTCTGGGCCACCATTTTTTCGATTTCCGATTGATTTGGTAAGTGGATTTGAGCATATCTGCTTTATCGACGTAACTCATGTGTTTGTTATAATCAGCAACAATAGTTGGACATTTTATATCTAAACGAGAACCATCTTTTCGCTTTCGTTCAACAGTTGTAGATTCAGATGGATCGTGATAGTTCGATAAGAATCTTACAGGCTTATTATCCATCCATTTGATCCAGGTGATTCCTGTGGAAGATGTACGATATTCATGTGCCCCTCTCTCCATCTGTTCATCAGGCTTTTCGTCTCTTGGCAATCCAATCCGATCTCTACGCACTGTTCAACAAGCATAGATACCGTCGGCTTTCAAAGAAGTCATGAGATCCATACTTGTGAAAAAGTTATCAAAAAAAACAATATGGTTTTTACCGACAAGTTCTTGTGTAAGATCCCGTACGACTCGAGCACCTAATCCTTTTTCGGTTCTACCTTTCTCTTTTCCTGGGTAGATTTGGAACTCACAGACATACCCAGTTTGATCCGCACGAACCCATACTTTGTATCCTCTTTTTATTGGCTTGGCAGCATTGTACTGTTTCAATGAACTCCTACCCTTAAATTTAACCCTTAGCTGCCACACTTCGCCAGTGTAACATAGCTGCCACACTGGGGTCGATGATGACCCCAACTGTAAATGTATACCAAAGCCAAGCTATGCGTACATGAGCCTTGGAAAAATTTTAGAGAGTACTAAAACTATTCCCATTTCCAGTCAAATAATTTACCTAAAGGAAAATTGATTTCGAAGTTGTGCAAAAATTATGTGTGCAGCACACATGGCATCGCTGTATCATGTAAAAAAATTCATGGAAAAAAATTATATGAAACATGGATAATCATGTCACGCTAGGGTGGAGTGAGGTGAAGAAACTCTAAAGTGGCACCAGATTGCGCGAAGAGTTCGAATTATTGAGTTTCTTGATGGTAATTCAAGATAGAATCATGTTGGGGTCAGTCTGACCCCAGTGTGGCAGCTAAGGGTTAATCATCGATTCGTCGATAGCTTGATATTGATTGGGTTTGAAACAACTTTTGAACGTCTCATTTAATTTATCAATCATCGGTCTTATTTTGGATAGTTTATCATATCCTGAGTCTCCCTTAGCAATTTCGTTACTTACATCGTTAACATGGAATTGATTCAGTAAAAGACCGAAACGATTGACAGTCATTAATTTACTCATGTAAGCATCATGGAGCTGAGGATTCATTGACCAATAATCTCTATATGAAGGAAGTCTCTTTATACCCATCAGGATATTGATGCCCAAAAATATCAAAAATTCGTTTGTCGATACAGGATCTGCTTTACTATGCGTTTTTTCGATATAAAGATTCGTTTGCGCTACGAGGACGTCAATAAAATCTATAGGAAGAAGACAGTGGAAAATATCTATTGGCGATGAAATGGAATCTGGGATATTTGGTCCACAATCTTCAGTAAAAGGCATATCATCTTTTCTTTTGAGCTTTTTTTCCATATGTTGCCTGCACTTCCTGATTGATCACATGGAATATCTTCATCGGATTCATCGTCGATATCTAAATAATTGACAGGATCAGAAGACTGAGGTAGGTCTTCGTCATCGTTATCAGAAACTTCACCATCGAGCGACTCATTGTCACTCGGGAAATCTACAAGTTCGTCTCTCATTTGTACCGAACCAGTTGATTATTCTAAGTAATTAAGAACACCAGCTTCTTCATAAATCACAGTGACTTATGACACAGTGTAGAGCTATAGTTTGGTACAGTTGGTTCTAAAATATCATGAGTGCACATAGGCCAATATTTAATGTGGAGTCGAATGGGAATATGAGTGCACACAGAACACACGAAGGAACGATATTATATGCAGAGATAACTTACCCACATAGCACCAGGAATCACCTGGATCAAATAAATGCATAATCAACTTGAAATGTTCTTATCGAACTATCACGATTCACCTGAATCTACAACTGTGGAACGGGAGCGGAGAAATGTGTCTTGTTTAGATCTGAAATGTTTAACCGTTGCTGCCGACTATAACAAGCACAAGGGTTACGTCAATAAGGCAGAAATGCTCAAATCCACTCACCAAATCAATCGAGAATCAAAAAAATGGTGACCCACAGTTTTTTGGCATCTGATTGATACTATCGTCACCAATGCCTATATTACTTATGTGGAAAAAGGAAACAAGAATAATTTGACATCGAAAGGGTTCAGACTGAAAATAGTAAGAGGAGAGAAAAAACTCCGAAATTGGGGAGAAAGAGTGAACTATTCATGACGCGTAGTCAGAAACCTCAAATTATGTGAGGAAAAAGATTGTGAATAGTCGCGCGTTTACTGGAACATGGGGAACGTAGACGTTGTGCCCTGTGTAGTACAACAGCGAATGAGAAGAAATCGTTCTGAGTTATACAGAATATAAAGTTCCACTCTGCATTGCAAGTGATTTTAATTGTTCCAAGAAATTCCACTCCAAATGAAAATGATACCCTGGAACTTCTAATGATATTTTAGTTTGATGATGTTCATCACTGTATCGATGAATATCCCCATGAATGAGAATTTGAAAAATGCTTAGAAAAAAAACAAAAATTTTAAAATCACTTGAAAGACAAAAACACCAAAAATTATTTCAACAAAAGGCAAAAAACATGACAAATCAGTGAAAAACAAGTCAACAAAACCAAATGGATCAGTATTCCTACCACGTCCTCGACGTCAGTTCTGGGTAATGGCAAGAGGAGGAGGCGTATTTCGGATAATAGAATGTCTGAGTGTATTTCACATGATCTTCATTTTTCTCACATCAATTGATACGCCCGGTGTCGAATAATTAGCATTTGCTGTTCCAAATCTCAGTGATTTGGGGCCGGATTGATGATAAATCACTCCTAACATGCGTGTAAAAAAATTCTTGAGATTCGATGATGAATCCGGAATTTCCCCACGCCCTGTACACAAATTCGAAGACTGCGAACGATTTTGAATACTTATACTGATCATTCTGTATTTGATACTTCAGATTCAGATGATCTAATCACATATCCAAAATCTGCAAACGCTAAAACGACACAGCACGTAGTTTACTGGAAACCAACATCATATTCGAACATGACGTCTAGCATTTTGGACCAGCTATCTTGTATTTCAAGAATAAGATGCTGGATTCTTAATCATTGACTCTCCAAACTCTCGTGTACGGATTTTCCAGGAAATTCACACAATTCACATATTTCATGTCCGCCATGTTGCATCCGCAATCTTGAATTTCGGGAATCTGATCCCGGATTCGTAATGAGGAACACTCCGAACCCCAATTTACACAGTTTCCGAAGAATCTTCCCAATTTCCGGATTTCATGTCCACCATATTGCATTCGCCATCTCGAACTCCGGAAATCCGATCCCAGATTCGTAATCAGCAACTCTCCGCACCCCAATATACGAGTTTTCCAGGATATTCACGCAATTCACATATGCCATGTCCGCCATATTGAATTCCGGAAAGCTGATTCCGAGTTCGTAATTAGGAACTCTCCGAACCCCAATTTACACAGTTCCCGGAGAATCCACCCAATTTCCGGATTTCATGTCCACCATATTGCATTCGCCATCTTAAATTCCGGAAATCCGATCCCAGATTCGTAATCAGCAACTCTCCACACCCCAATATACGAATTTTCCAGGAAATTCACGCAATTCACATATGTCATGTCTACTATATCGCATCCGCCATTTTGAATTCCGGAGATCTGATCCCGGATTCGTAATCAAGGACTCTCCAAACCCCCATATACATAGTTTCCGGACAGTTCACGCAATTTCCGGATTTCATGTCCGCCATATTGCATTCGCCATCTTGAATTCCGGAAATCCGATCCCGGATTCGTGATCAGCAACTTCCCAAACCCCAATATACGAGTTTTCCAAGAAATCCACGCAATTCACATATGTCATGTCTGCTATATTGCATCCGCCATCTTGAATTCCGGAAATCTGACCCCGGATTCATAATCAGCGACCCCAAAAACTTCAGAATACCATACCTCATCAATATTGGTCCAAAGGGACAATTCATGCCTCAAAGGGTTAAGAAACAACCAATGATAAGAAAAGTCACAATCGATCAAATCATTTGATAATTTGATAACAAAAAGTTATAAACAAAACCGGTAGGTGTTGGAGTAGCACCTGATTCAAAATAAACTTCTCACGATATAAATATAAGTCAAAAATGGAGAAAAGGTGAACTTGATACAACTCGGCTTTTGCACGTCTTGTTATCAGTGCAGATTCGTCTTGAACGAATATCTCAATTCAGGAGGCTTATCCTCATATATATTCTTATTTTGTCTCTTCCAGCTACGTGTGTTCACGAGTCCTCTTCATTGCGAGCGGGATATAATGAACATTCGTTTTTCTAAGATTGCCGTAATACACATACGTGTACAGTGACATCGTGCTTATTGCAAGTCACACAGTTCACTGTGTTCGTGTGGGGGTCAGAGTGCTTCAAGTTCCCTATTCACTATAACACTAACACTATATAGAATATTCCGATGATTATATTGTAAGAGAGACATTTTCGAACTGTTTTAGATATTGGTAGAAGGATCAATGCCTGTGGAGGAAGACATTATCGATTTGTATTGAGCATTAGTATTGAATTCACTGAGCTTTGAAATAAAACTCTTCCTCCTTCTTCCATATAACTTTGTCTCGCTCATTTCAACCACCAATCACCCTCCGTTTCCTATAAAACCACCCTCAATGAGAACTAGTGTAGATTTCGAGAGCGTAGATCTGTGGATGGAAGTGAGTATTCGGTCGGTACAAAGAGGATGGTCATATCATCATTTGTTGAATCTATGACGAAGTGAAGAATTCAATACCAATTTTCACTTACTATTCACAAAATCCTTCTCACGAGGAAAAGAACATTACAATATATATATATAAGAGTTCACCACTGGCACTTGTAGCGAACGGTCGTGTTTACGTGATTCTCCGTTAGTACAGACTTTCAATACAGTATGTAATTCACCTTATAGCTGGTGTTAGTAATTCCGCATCAATTCTGGTAAAGCTCTGTTACGATGACCACAAACGAAGAAATCAAAACCTTGCTGCAGAATATTGATACCAACATAAGTACACTTACTCAGAAGGTGAATAACGTAGAGTTGAAAATTAATTCCGTTGAAACTACTGTATCCGAAATGAAAAACTTCTTTTCAAATTAACGGAATACAAGAAAAGATGTGAAGTTTTGGAAAAGAAATTTGAAGTGATAAGTGAACAAAATTCAACATTCCAATAAAGATTCACATTGAAGATATACGTCGTCTTGGTCGCACCGAAGGGAAGAGGCCTGTCCTTGTCCGTTTCATCAACTCGCGTATCAAGAAAAATATATTTCAATACATAAACAATCTCCGTAAGATGAACCTTATCATTACTAATGATCTGTCAAAAGAGCAACGTGAAAATCGTCGAGCATTAAGAGAGGCACAAATTCAATTGGAAAAACATTTGTCGATAATATTCCTTATGATGCATCCAATATTGATGATCTCCTCTCGTTTCTTACCCCTTTCACAGTGATAGACGATAGTGAAGATGACTGTCATAGTGTTGCTTCACAAGATTCGGTGGCGTCGAGTAGAAAAACGGGTCGTCCAAAAGGCTCTTTATCAAAGTCGGAAAAGAAACCTCAAACTATTGAGCAGAAGCAATCAATAATAACTCCTTCGCAACGAGAACCCAAGGATAATACCTTCAAATCACCACAAACTATCGACTCAAAATGGCAAAGATTGACAATGAAGATGAAAGGACTGCTGGGAAATCTTTCTGCACGTATTATTTTTTGGAATTGTCATAGTTTCGCAAACTTGACCGATTCACTCCAAGTGATCTCTGAAGAGGATATAATTTGTGTGTATAAAACGTGGATCACCGCTCCTCCTGATTGCCTGCCACGAGGGTTCGGAAATTATCACATGTTTTTTTCACCGGCTAAGAAGACTGCAAATAAGGGGAGACCCGCAGGAAGTCTTCTAATATTGTATAACCCGTCTACAAGCTCAGCAGAACAACTATTCATCTCGAGTAATTGTACATTCATAAAATTTAGTTGTAAGCACTTGAAGTTGATTCTCGGTTGTGTTTACTCTTCACCTCTATCAGTCATTGATGAATTACTAATTACATTAGAAGATTTGATCACTACGTTTGCGTTGAAATATCCTGAATTTTCTTTGATATTAGGAGGTGACTTCAACTGTAGAGTAGCCGAACGTAATCAACTAGAAGAGAGCGTTCTTGCTAATCAATTCAAATTTTCTCTAGTTAGAACATCGTGTGACCTAACATTGAACACCGGAGGCTGTAAGTTGGTGGAGGTTTTGGAGGGCGGCGAGCTTATTCTTTTAAATGATCGTACACCAAGTGACTTCCCTGCTAAATTTGCTCACGTATCTCAGAATGGCTCTTCGGTTATCGATCTTGTTTGGTGTAATTTCATGGAAATATCTCATATCCTCGACCTTCAAGGTCTATTTACACCTACTCTATCCGACCATTTCCCGGTAGCTGTTACCTTAGACGTTGTGACATCTGACAATAATAAAAAACAAGTTCATGGGAATAACCTGAGATGGAGGCATAGTCATAGTGAAATATACCGAGGAAAGATGCGCTGTTCCCTAGAGCTTCTATCAGATTTTAGCTCAATAGATTCGGTGAATGATTGAGCAGATGAATTAAGTCAAACGATTATAGTAAAGCTCAAGAATCGGGCATGGCAGTGAGTAATCAGAAAAAATTCTCTCCGTGTAAACCTTGGTACGATCTATAATATAGAATGGGGAAAAAGGAAGTGGCCAAATATCTGAAAACTTGTGAAACGAATCGATTTGCATCAGAAACTCTTGCTCTTTATTTGAGCACAAAAAAGAAATATGAAAAAATGCTTTCAGAAAAGAAAAAAAACTATAGATACCACACCCTTGATATACTGGCCACAGCCTCTGACTCGTCTACATTCTGGAAAATCATAGGTCGATTCAGATTACGACAACCATATATCGAAGTTATCAACCTTGAAGAATGGTACAATTATTTTCGAACAGTGTATCCCTTTCGAGCACAACCACTTCCTCTCTCTTTACCGATGGCCAATAACTCTATCCTGGACTCTGCAATAACCTTGGAAGAGATCAAAGCTAGTTTGAATAAATGCAAGATGAATAAGGCCCCAGGTGCCGATTGCATTAAAGCGGAATCTTATATTAATTTATCAGAAGACTGGGTACCATATCTTGCAACTTTGTTTGTCAGTCCCTCTGACTTGGTCGAAGATCTTCTTGAGAATGATCCACAAGAAGGGCGATAAGCGAAACCCGGCCAATTACCGTCCTATAGCGCTAATTAATATGCTAACAATAGTACATTGTTCATCAAGGGGGGAAAGTGGGAAATTTCCGACGAGTGTGAAGTTTACCACTTCTCCCCGAGGTGAACATACTATTTTTTCCCACAACACGATCGATCTATGGTGCATAGCAATACTTTTGGTTCAGTTCTGAAAATGGTAATTTTCTACGACATTCAAGAAATATAAATGAAACAAGACAAAAAAGATAACTCAATAACTTGAAATTACACATCAATCCGTCCATGAAATGTCTCGTATCTATGCTGCATTACAAATCTTGAATAATCGAGCACGCGGAGTTCTCAGGCCGTCCTTGTTTTGTCCAGATCTCTCGAATGCCGTGGAGTAACATTTTCAAAAACGAAACGAAAATTATCGTTATGTTCCAGAAATTAGTTTTGCTTGTGGAATTTGAAAATCAAACGTATTCGAATTTGAATGAAATACTCTTTTCACTTCCATCGTCGGATTATGGCAAAATACGTCCTTGGAAAAAAATTTTCTCTTGACTTTGTGAAAAGTTCAGGCAAAATCCTAAGTTCCATGCCTTGGTAATAATTTTTTGTATTGAAAGCTTTCCAAGATACAGGCATTTGAAAAAAAGTGGGTTTTAGAGACCAAGAACTTCGACATATGTTGTAAACCTGAAATCATAATAGAATAAGAAGAAAAGAAACAAATGATACGTATCTCACATTTTTCAACAGAGAATTCGGGATAACCATTTCAAAAATATTTATGAACTCTTGGAAAATCCGATATGAAATGATCCATACATAGCAAATAATCATACCAAATATGAATCATATATGTTTTTGACCGTTTCCTGCAAACATACGAGGGTGGATTGATAAGTTTCCGGCCTGACTAAGAAAAACAACGTTTTTAAGAATTTTTTTTTTTTTATTCCTCAACATAATCTCCTCCAAGATTGATACATTTCTCATAGCGGTGTTCTAGTCTAGTAATGCCATCTCTATAGACTGATTCGTCAAGCTCCTCAAAATACCCATTCACAGCTTCGATTACTTCTTCATTGTCCGCAAATCTCTTACCGCCAAGCCATTTTTTGAGGTTAGGAAACAGATAATAGTCACTCGGGGCTAGGTCTGGAGAGTAGGGAGGACGCGGCATTAATTCAAACTTCAGATCGTTGATTTTAGCCATCGCAACGATTGACGTGTGCGCTGGTGCGTTATCGTGATGAAACAAGATTTTTTTCTTCGCCAGATGAGGTCGTTTAATTTTCATTTCGTGGCTCAAACGTTGCAATAAGTCTGCGTAGTATTGACCAGTGATAGTTTTACCCTTTTCAAGGTAATCAATGTATATAATACCTCTTGCATCCCAAAAAACAGTAGCCATAACCTTGTTCGCCGAAAAAATTGTTTTTGCCTTCTTTGGAGTTGGTTCCCCTGGTCCAATCCACTGTTTAGACTGTTCTTTGGTTTCAGGAGTGTAGTGGTGGACCCAAGTTTCGTCAACGGTTACGAATCGACGCAAAAATTCGCTTGGATTACGCTTATACAACGCCAAATTGGCGGTAGAAATGTTCTTTCGAATCAATTTTTGGTCGACTGTTAGCAAACGCGGCACCCATCTTGCACAGAGCTTTTCCATAAACAAATGTTGATGCAAAATATTTTGTACACGTTCATATGACATCTTACAGGTCTCAGCTATCTCACGAACTTTTAATCTGCGATCTTTCAGCACTATTTGATGGATTTTTCGATCATATCTGGAGTTGTGACCTCAATGGGGCGTCCTGAGCGAGGCTCATCAGAGGTGCTCACACGACCCTTTTCAAACTCGGAAACCCACTGCTTAACGGTCGAATATGATGGGGAGGATGTCCCCAGTGTTGAGTCCATCTCTTCTTTAATTTCCTTCGGCGTTAACCCCTTCAAATAAAAGTATTTGATGACAGCACGATTTTCCAGCTTTTCCATTTTTACGAGAAACACAGAGGCGTCTTGGTCAGCGTGCTCTCAAAACTAAACTAACATGGCGATCGGACTGAAACTATAGCTACAAGCTATCTAAGGATGGTACTATAGAACGCCACCTCAAGGTAGGCCTAGTGGCGCCATCTCTTGGTCAGGCCGGAAACTTATCAATCCACCCTCGTATATGTTTTTGACCGTTTCCTGCAAACATATATGTTGCGCGCGGTACCATATATGCTTCATATGTATCACTGATGAAGCTTCGGCCACATATATGGGGCATATATGGGGCATATATGGTCATATATGTTTTGTGGGCATCATATATGGGTCATATATGATTCATTTCCACTAGGGAAACACTAAACATCCCGCACAAAAATACCCCAATACAATAATATTCCTTATAACAAACTCCAATATCACAGCAAATACACCTACATAAAAAAAAGAAATAATCATTATTACAATCAATCTAAAGTAATATATTTAAACCACAGCAAAGACATATTCATAAAAGTACACAGTATATTTCCAACAATCCATCACGCCATCAGCAGTCATGCAGACATCGAATAAATCTTTCAGCCGGGATGCGGACAGGCGAACCCGGTGCGTTTCATCCCCGGTCAAAATATCCAGACAAAATGTCCCCGGTTAAAATATCCCTCTTCATAATGTCTGGACGAAATATCCCGGGGGAAATATTCCCGTCTGAAATATGCCCGGTTTGAAATGTTATGTCGCATTGTGTCATGTAATACAAATTCGCTTGGAATAATATTTGAATATATGAAATTGAGATGATAATTGTGTGTGAGTTGACTTCAGTTAATATTTTGTGTACTTGTGTGCAATGTGTTGTTGATAATGATTGTGATTTGGATGTTATGAGTGATTTGGTGAAAAATTTAGATATTATGAGGAATTTAGTTAATAACTGCACTGTTATCAACAATGATTTAGATGTTATGTGATTCGATGGTAAAAAATTTAAATCCCTCAATAATATTCTATTAGTAATGGATTCCATTGAAAATAATTACTCAAAAAAAGTATATATGATATAAATTCGTTGATGGTAAAGAACTGAGATATTATGGGATCTGTTAATAACTGCATTGTTATTATGGATGATTTAGATGTTATGAGATATGGTAATGACTGCACTGTTGTGATGAATGATTTAGATGTTATGGGATATGTTAATAATTGCACTATTGTTAACAATGATTTGGATGTTATGAGATATGGTGAAAAATTTAGATCCTTCAAGAATATTCTATTGATGATGAATTCTGTTAAAAGTTAATACTAAAATAAAGAAGTATATAGAAATTTGTTGATGGTCAAAAATTCAGATACTATGAGATTTGTTAATAACTGCACTGTTATGTGTTGTGATTTATTGATTGGCAGACGGTGCACTGTTAGAGGAGTTCTCAAATTTGATACGGAATTCTTTATAAGATATCATATTTTCATATTAAATTCAATACTCATTATTTAATTCAATATGAGTGATAAAATTTCACAATTTCTTACTGAACTGTGATGATTATTTATTAAATTTCACAAATACTACTGTGGGCAAAAAGTAAGGTGAATTTGTTTGTGAAATGAGAAATCTTCATTTATTCTTCTACATCAATTTCATCCCCTTCAAAGTAATCCCCTCTTGATAAAATACATTGATGCCAACGTTTTTTTCAATCATCGGAACATGCTCAGTAGTCCCTTTTCGGTATAGCCATCAGCGCCTTCTTCGATTCAGCTTTTATCTCCTCAATCGACTCGAAACGCTTTCCCCGAAGTGGTCTCTTGTGTTTTGGGAATAGCCAGAAGTCACACGGAGCCAAATCAAGCGAATACGGTGGTTGCGGAACGATATGTGTCGAATTTTTGGCAAAATGGTCACGAAGAACGAGTGCAGTATGAGACGGTGCATTATCGTGATGCGAAAACCAAGAGTTGTTGGCCCATAATTTCGGTCTTAATATCCTTCTGATATTCCGATCATATCAGTAAGGTCTCTACAGTCAACCGACGATTTTTGAGCACCAATTCCTTCACTTCATCGACGTGTTGGTCATCTGTTGACGTCGATGGTCGTCCGGAGCGCTTCAAGTCATCAACACGTTCTCGACCTTCTTTGAAGTCTTTATACCACTTATAAACATTTTTCTGCGACATGGTAGAATCACCAAAGGCCTTCCGCAACATCCTCAAAGTTTCCGCAGCCGGAATTTCATTCCGCAAACAAAATTTGATTGCACTTCTCTGCTCAATTAAATCAGACATTGTAAAAATCGAAAAATGCACTCTTGGTCGTTTGGTAAACACCAGCGTAAATGTATTACTGATAATGACATCGACATGAAATTTGGCACAGATGTCATTAACAGTCCTGCCAACTTGAGAAAAAAAGAACCAGCCTGGAATGTCAAGCCTGCGAAGTTTAAATTAAAAATTCACCTTACTTTTTGCCCACAGTAGTATGTTATTAAAATCAAGAAAGAAATTCTCAAGATTAAGAATAAAATTCTTAGCATTAGGAATTATATTATTGAATTCAATATTTTATTATGAATTCTGGTTAATAAATTGTTCATGAAAGAAACTTCATAACTTTTCTAACAGTGTGGTAATTGTACTGGGATGGTTTGGCGTAGGATATTTTTGTCTGTGATGTTTTGTCCGGGGTTATTTCAGTCTGGATTCTTTTCGTGCAGGGATATGTTTGTTGGAGATTTTTTTGTCAGGGGATGTAATTTGGTGGGATCGCCTGTTCTAGACCCCTTTCAGCCAAACGGAAGAGAAAAGAAAAACCATATGTGAACATTCAGTTACAGACACATGTCGAGTGAAAATTCATACACATGTTCCGCTAATGAATTCCCACCGAAACAATGACCGAAAAACAAAACAGTCCTTCATTATTGCTGTACATTCTCAACAACTGCTACAACCGCAGAAAAAATTACAAAACAAACACGTTACATTATAGGCAAACATTCAATGCAATATCACGCAAATATCTAAACAATGCATTCTCACACTTCTTGACAATATTTCACAAACGATTACTACGATCAACATACTTTTTGCAACCCACACGTTTCACCACATGCCCAGCATTGATCTGAGCCAAACGCAATTCCGTTGTACTCTGCTTATTCTTAAGCACACTGATAAACCTGTCCATTAAAGCATGGCTAACTCTTACTCTTCCACTGAACTTCTATCCCGTTATTGGTACGACTTCATCTGACATTACTGCCGAATAACAGTTCCACAAACCAACTGGAAATACAGGATCTACTCTACGACGCCGTTGAACAGAACCAATCCAAGTTCTCTCAAAATATTCCGTGAATTTGTTTAAACTATCAGCATGAGATTCACAAAATGCGTCAACGACATTATCAACCGAAACGTACGCTAATGCTACAAACATTTTTGCATGCAGCGCAAATTCCTCATCTACACAATAGTGCGTTTGCAAACCACAGCTTTGAACATGTCGCCACACACTTTGAAAATAATGGAAATGACAACCACTCACACTCACTTCAAGGAAAACCTCCTCAAAACTATGGATGAAACCAATCTTGAAATCCATCATAACCCCCTGAGGACCGAGCCTAGGATTAAGATCTTTCAAGCACTTCAGAAATCTCGTATACACACTTTTACTCTCATTTGGGAGCAATGCATAAACGAGGGGCACTATGTTATCGCGATAATATTCATGAACCCTATATAATTGACAAAATATTCGTGGAACAGTTTCAAAAGTACCGTCCACAAACCACATTCCGCATCGGCTTAAATGCTCCATATTCTCAACTGTTGTAAAAACGAGGAAACAATGCCCATCACCACCACTATCGTGCATCAAAAACAAATCCCCTTTCGATGTGACTTCAAATTCTTCTGGGATGACAACGTCTCCACGTGTTGTGAATGGTGCAAACCTCGATGTTTGCTTCTGTCGAATTCTCCGCACAGTACAAGACAAATATTCGACAGTAGGAAGCACCGCAGCGGTGGACTCCGAGGCCCCACTAATTGCATTCGCAACAACATTGCTGGTTGCATCATCGGATTTCACAGCTCTTTTCTTCAATTTATTCACAACTTCCCGCGCACAAACCTTCCCAGCATTTGGAGCATGATTGTGATATGTAGGTGCTTCCAACAACTTCCCTGAGAAGAAATGCACAATTCCACATAAAATCACAAAAAACAACAGAAAACACCACGAACCTGTACGAGTCTTCAAATCAGTAACAACACGGCCGCGACAAGAACCGCTCCCAAATTTACAACACCGCCAATGAACTTTGTTAACTGGTTCACGATGGATGTGATAAACATACATATTCAAAATAAGAAGAAGCTTCCCCTTCTGACTTTTGATAATTTGCAGCGGCATCTTAAGACGACTTTCTTCTACAATTACATTACACGCACTAAACACTCACCGAATTAAACATCCTACAGACCGTCTTGAAATCAACTTTGATAATACAATTTATCCACTAACCCACAATCACACAAAAACATCGAAGCGAACACATACTCACACAAACACACATCTCAACTCACCTGTAAACACTGAACAAATCGATTGAAGAAAATATCCAAAACAAAGATTACACACACAAAGCGAACGGCAATGAATTACAGACATACGAGATTTGATGGTACCGACTTCAATCATAAAATGTGTACACAGCATCGATCAAAATTTCATAACATTCATACACAACAACTCTAATTACGCTGCAAACAAAAAAGAAGCTCTCTTACACAATGATCCATTAAACAGACTTCAGAATAAGATATTGAATTTAAACACATACTCCATAATGTACAAAACTTTATTATCCACGTTAAGAACTCTCTTCCGCGCTACAATAACAGACTAGTGATATTCAACCGACAATTACACATCAGTAAGAACATGTGAAACTCCATCACCAACATTAAACTTACGAATTAGCATTACATTCAAGATAAAAATATCACACCTCACACAGAATTTCGTTCCAAACTTCAGAACTTTTCTAACAACATAAAACACTCATCTGCAGCGGAATATTCTGGCTCGTGGATAAAAACACCACGGATCATTACGACGGGTATTTGTATGCCAAAGAACGAAATGTACTAGGATATTTTGGCTCTAAATCATTTACCTTGGATATTTTGTCCAGGGAGCAAAAAACTTGGAACTTCCGACCGCACACCATGTTCGAGGAATTAGAATCGTTTATAAAAAGGAAAGGAAAACTCAAACTTATAAGATGTAATGAACCATCATTATTCATCTCCTCAAAATTGACTTCTTGATATTGAGAACATCGTTCAAAGAATGTTCTGCAAGATTTTGAGCCTTCAACTGCACTGTCAGAAATATCTGGAAATTATTTTCAATTACGTACATGAATTCAGGTTCAAACACAGTCTACATTACATTTGATGTACAGAAACAGGAAAAACTATAGATTATGTTATAGTTGACATTAGTGGATACCAGCGTTTTTTCGGACCTCTCTTTCTATCGTATAGGTGTGTCCTTTTCTAATCAACGTGCTCGGATGGTAACGCTGGTGTCCTCTTAAGAGGATACGAACTTACCGACCGAGCACGATTTTTCTAGACGAAATTACTCGAAACTGAATCTACGAGATGATCTGAAATTTCCAGGGACGATTCTTTGAGGTTTTATTTTGGTCGCTAAAAAGCCCGAATTTTGAATTTCGGAAAAAAATTTTTGAAAAACAAAATTATTTCCGAAATGTAAAATTCGGGCTCTATAGCGACCAAGATAAAGCCTCAAAGAATCATCCCTGGAAATTTCAGATTATTTCATGAATTCTGTTTCGAGTAATTTGGCCAAAAAAACCGTGCTCCGATGATAAGCTCGTATCCACTTAAATCTAATGTGAAATATGTATTAGGAATTATATTATTGAATTCAATATTTTATTATGAATTCTGGTTAATAAATTGTTTATGAAAGAAACTTCATAACTTTTCTAACAGTGTGGTAATTGTACTGGGATGGTTTGGCGTAGGATATTTTTGTCTGTGATGTTTTGTCCGGGGTTATTTCAGTCTGGATTCTTTTCGTGCAGGGATATGTTTGTTGGAGATTTTTTTGTCAGGGGATGTAATTTGGTGGGATCGCCTAAATTCATGCACGTACTTGAAAAAAACTTCCAGCGAAGACATTAAAATCAATACAGAAATTCCTAACAGTGTGAGGTTGAGTCTGAGTATTTCGTTATTCGATTATTAATTCCTTTCAATAAACGATTCGAACTTTAGCAACATCATGGATTTTCAACTGGATTCTTCCAACACAGCAAGTATCGAATTTAAAAAAATATCTTCTGCCTAACATCTTGAAATATATCTTGGAACAAAAAGATATGCGTTTGAATGAGAGAGCATTTCTTTGCCATTATTAGAAGAATTTGTTTCTTTATCTGAAATAATTTCATCTCAGTTTACTGAATTGAAAGAAACAAATCAATGTTATTTCAACATTTCGTTCTTCTTTCATACCCTGGTTAAAGTCTCATAGTAATTCATAAGAAAAAGTTCTTACTATGAAACTTTATGAAAGTCCTGCTGTAAAATGCATAATATTTCATAGTAAGAACATTTTATTATGAATTGCTATGAGGTTTTAATCAGGGTAGCCATTTTTCGAAAACGTTATCACATTGAGTGTTTACGGAATCACTGGAAGAATCCCGGAATTCTCTGAGGATTTTATTCTACTGACATTTTAGAAATTCATTTAGTAATGACGAACGAATTCGATGTGATTTAGTTTTTGGATTGAGTGACGGGTACTTTTTGAAATCACATTCACAGAAGTATTCATAGCAGGTGAGAAGTCCTCATCTCTGAGAATACCCCAGAATACAAACGAAAGTATTCTGGAAACATTTAGGCCTTTCAGGAAGAATACGATTGAAAAATGCATAGAAAAAATACTCACTTAGGATCCGAATTCCGATCTCCTGGGCAGATCTCGCTATTATCTTTAGAAAATTGATAGGCACTTTGAGAAAAATATTTTCTTCTGGAATCAATAAGAGTATTCGATTTTTCTACTGCATTTGAATAACGAGGAGGGCTACGATTATCATCGACATTGACTCTTGATCTTTTTAGGGAGTTTCCCGCTTCGATAATATTTTGAAATTCTCTGGTTGTGACTAAAGTGTATCTTCTTTTGTCTCGCTTCAATATGGATTTTGAAGGCAAAACGTGAGGAGATTCTGTACTCCACGAGAAATTCATTGACCCTAAACAAGGTGATCTGATCGGATTCATGGTTATTCTAGTCCGGGAGTTTAATTGTGTTCTCTTTGGAATAGCGCCTCGAGAACAATCTTCTTCCTGCATACCTTCAGTTCTCGATTCCCCTTCTTTTTTTTCTATTATATCATCCATACTCTTGGCATTGGATCGGAGGAATTCCATACTACCTTTATAGAATTGTGAATTCAAGTTCGGTTCCGATATATCACGAGAAAAAAACTTCACTTCAACGTGTTTTGATTGTGCTGTTGTGGATTCCGAGAGATTGGCAGTTGTAGCGTTTCCTTCGTTTGCCTCGGTTGTTGGTTGACTATCGACATGGTCATCTTCGACAGTAGTTTGAATTGTTTGCGTTTCTCGTCGTTGTTTCTCGCTTCCCACTTTGACTATGATCGATTCGTTCGCAAGTTCGTAGAGCAACGCCTCCGAGTAACTGGGGACCATATCGGTGTCCACATCGTTGACGTTTGGCTCGAAAACGCGTGGTACTGGATCCATTAATAGAGCCTCGCTGTAACTCGGAATCAATGCGTACGATCCCAGATGATTCAACTGACCGTTGGGGCCGTGCATTTGCAGAGGGTCGCTATTCACTGGAGTGTCGTAATTCACTCCAAATAGTTTTGTTACCTGTATATTGTGAGTTGATGTGATAAGAGGTGTATATTAAATTGAATTATTTCAGAAATCGAAAACAGAAGTTACCTGATAATCAGCATATTGTGTGTTGTATTCTATGATGACGCGAAGGGGCCAGCTGAATAATAGGGCGCTGAGAAACCAGTAGACGTAACGATTGATGAACCATGGATTACCCAATACGGCAACCAAGGTGGTAGGATTAACACCGCATCCAAGATCTAAGCCTTCTCTCATTTCCATGTAATCGTCTCTGATTTCCTGTAGATGAATGTGGAGGTACCAACAATTTTCTTAGACACATAAAATTATTGGGCTCAAAGGGAAATCAAAATCACCTGTTCGGCAAAGAACCTCGATCTCGCTTCTTCAAATTCTGTGGCAGATCTCATATTGGAAAACGCAAATCCTTTTGTGAGGACGATTTTTGTGATTGGAATGTCTGGATTCAGGGTAAGATTTTTACTTATGTCCTTAACTCCGCAGTAATCGTAATAATAAAAAGTAGTTGCGGCATGCGTATTGACCCTCTCGTAGTAAACCTGTGGATGTTGAAATGTTGTTTTCCGTCTAGAATACTCTAATTTTTTCATACGAATAACGAATAGATGAGTGTACATCACGAAAAAAACTTTACCTGAGTGGTAGTGTAAGTATCACCGTTCCTGTAACGGGTGATTTGCCGTTTCCTTCTCACGTAGTGGTAACAGATAGCCTTCCACCATATAGTCGGTCGAGTGAGTTTCAATTGTGCGATTTTCGCTATAACACTGTCTTGGCTCTCAGCGTGTAGAAGATCTATTCTAATTGGAGAATGATAGCATTCGACCAAATAAACAAGATACAACATTCCCATGAATGCCACCTGTAAGATACAAAATCGATCATAATCAGATGACAATGGAATATATTGATGCCTAATGGACGTCTGACTCTGAATGCCTTTTTCAATTTAATCCTTTTCGTACCAAGTGTCATCGATTTACATGCATTTTTTAACGCTGTAACTTTTGACTCGAACATTGCAAATAACCCTTGGAGCACGAAGATGTTTGGAATATCCTATAGATCTTCATAGAAGATTCAAATATGCGTGAATATTCTATGGGCGTTCATAAGACATTCAAAACGTACCAATATATTCTGTGCATGTTCATAGAATATTCAAAACATTCTTGTGCTACTTGGGAACATTCACAAGAGTCATATCCAATAGTTTGAACCGTCGTCTTTCGAATGACGTTATCAGAATGGATTTAGGATTTGGTGGAAAAGAGTTTTTCATGACTGTGTTGAAGAAAAGCCTGTTTTTCCTACTATTCCTCAACGGAAACATTAGTTTTTGACTAGGGAAGAGGTATCTCCAACCTCATTTCATGGAGTCAATTCTGTCCTCGGTGTTGACATTACTATATCCCGTTGGGTTTTCAAGAAAAAAAACGAGCCCTACTCAAAATGCCTGACGAGTCCGGACAACTTTCTTAGCTGGATCTGTCTGGTTTTGTATGTTCTGGTCTGGTTCGCCAAATACCAGAATTGTGCCAAGTTGAGAATTTGTCAGGGTTCTCTCTGAATTCCTTGGAGTGGAATTTTGACTCATAATTTAGAGCGAAGTACCATTTCACTCCTCAAGAGTCATATATTCACTCGAATCGAGTGAAGATTTTTACTTGATGAACAAGAGTGAAAAATATCACTCCAAACTTGAGAGCGAATTTTTTTTCACTCCTCACTGTATTGAGAAACCGCTCTTTGTAGAGTGATTTCGTATCACTCAAATTACCGCGCGTTACGTGTGAACTGTAACGTGTGACAACAAACCACGGACGCGCTGTATGTTTCCCATCACGTTCAAATGAATTCTTTGCCTCACGTGAGTGCAATAATACTTGCTACTATACTCTATTCAACATACAACATTCTTCGAGTCGGAGCGTGGAATATTAGATCACTGAGGCAAGCGGGAAAATTAGAAATGAATAGGTTGAATATAGACGTAATGGGGATTAGCGAAATGAGATGGACACAAGAGGGCGATTTTTGGAGTGGGGATTATAGAATAATTCATACAGGATCAAAGAACGGTCAAGCAGGTGTAGGAATTGTAATGCATAAAAGAGTAGGAAATAGAATAGAAAATTATTTGCAACATAATGAACGTGTGATGATGGTTAGAATCAGAACAAAACCGGTAGACACAGTCATAGTCCAAGTATACATGCCCACATCTGCATATTCGGAGGAAGATATTGAAAAAACGTACGAAGAAATAGAAGAAGTGATAGAATATGTGAAGGGAGAACAGAATTTGATAGTGATGGGGGATTGGAATGCGGTAGTAGGACAAGGAAAAGAGGACAACATAATAAGAGATTTTGCGTTAGGGAGGAGGAACGATAGAGGACAACGTTTAGTCGAATTTTGTGGAGATCATGAGATGGTTATCACAAACACTTCATTTGAAAATCATCCAAGAAGAATCTACACTTGGAAAATGCCAGGAGATACAGCAAGATACCAAATTGATTACATATTAGTGAAACAAAGATTTAGAAACCAAGTGGAAAACTGTAAAACTTATCCCAGTGCAGATATAGATAGGGATCATCATATGTTGATGATGAAATGTTCTCTGAAATTCAAATCTCTGAAGAAGAAAAGGAAAGTGCAGAAGAGATGGAATTTGAAGAACCTCAAGCGAAAACAAACACATGAGGCATTCGAGAAAATGTTGGATGAAAAATTGGGAGATCAAAAAGAGAAAGACTTGGGAATAGAGAGGAGATGGACAAAGATGAAGGGGAATATAAGAGAATGTGCGGACAAGATTTTGAAGAATAATGGAGTAGAACCTAATAACCCATGGATAACGGGAGAAATTTCAGAATTGATAAATGAAAGAAGAAAATACAAGGATAATGATAGCCAAGAAGGCCACCAACGATACAAATCATTGAGAAATAAAATAATAAGAGAATCAAGGAAAGCAAAAGAACAGTGGTTAGAAGAGAAATGTCAGGAAATAGAAATAAGATTGCATTTAGGAAAAATAGATGAAGCATATAAGATTATCAAAAGATTTTTCGAACAAATGAAATCTAGAAGCAATAAGATTAGAAACTCTCTAGGACGACAATTGATAAAAACGGAAGAGAAAATAGAACAGTGGATCAATCATTTGGAAGAATTGTATAGAGGAAACGAGGATATAGCACTTTTAGAGAAGGAGGAGGATGTAGATGAGGAAGAATTGAGCGGCCGGATCTAACAACCAGCCGCGCGCTCGAAAAGACGTAAAAGTATTGTCCAAGCTGTGACGTCAAACACCAAGATTAAAAATTGGAATTTCGTAAAACACAGAATACAAGGTGATAGGTCTTGAAAAATCAACCCAAGTCTCCGTTTGTGATTTTTTTCTGTAATCAGTAGTTTCTTCGTAAAAAGATAAGAACTGAAAATATTTGCGGTCTGAAAATCAATGTTTTTCAACATTAAACTCGCTGTAACTTTTTTATTTTCCAACGTATCGAGATGAATTTTATCAATTTTTATTTGTGAGACCTTCCCAAAGACGATGATGTTGAGAAAACTCGCAAAAAATCATTGAAAATTATCAATTTTTTAATCCAAAGTGATTTTTTAATCCAATGATCTTTTTCAAGCTTCGTATTAAAAAAGTGATGAATAAAGTTTGAACAGAAGAAAACTTCCAGCCACAAAGTTGTTCGTTAGTGCATCAACCAACTTTGTGGAAAATTTCAGATCGATTAAGCTATTAGTTTGAAAGATACAGCGATTTATTCATCAGCGCGTAACCTATATTCTTTATGATTCCTAAATAGTTGCAAGTTAACCGTAAGAGACTGTATGAAACACCAGTCCACTCGATTCCTCAATACAGGTTTATGTTTTTTGTGTCGAATAATTCGAATATCAAGCTATTTTTACATGATGGATTCTTTATTATAAACAGATGAACCAGTTGTTCAAAACAATGTTATGAACGAAAGCTTGATATTTGAGACAAATTGTGTGAGCAAATAAGTTTCTTCTTCTTTTCGTTGAGGAATGAATTATGTATGAACTATGTTTCCAATACTACGATTATTTATTTATATCATCAATTATAATCATATCCAAAAGATGGAATTTTTTTTTAATAATGAATTGTATCGGTGTCTCAATACTTCAATTTCCTGATAACGGAACATTGAGTAAAACATCATTCATACAAGATTTATTCTTCATTCTTCTAATGTATCACTGAGGATAACATGTCCCATCAATGAATAACGGTAAACATTTTTTAAAAAGTCATATACTCATTTCCAGGATTCAATGAATATCAGGTATTAAAATTTGTTCAACCATGTTATTTCAAGTTAATTCATAAACTTTTTAATGAATAAAATATGAAATTTTATATCGCTTTCAAATGAAACAATAATATAGAATACAAAAAGAGAATTAAAAATGAAAACAATGACTGAAATAATTAAAAGAAAATTAGAATTCTCATTTTCTTCGTTGCTTTTTCGAACCATCTGTTTCTGATTTTTGGGTTTTACTAGTTTTGCTTATAGCTTCTATCGACGATTTGTTGAATAAACCATTAAAAAACTCTTGCCCACTCATACTCAAATACTTCATCAACGCTTGGACATCGTTCAATTTTTGTTGACTTATTCCAACCGAATCAGCTAATGGTGTATTCAACAAATCATCAAAAACAATATTTGATTCCACAGTGTGACTTCTCGGTTTCCCACTATAATCATAAAACAACTCAATTTGTTTATTTGGAAAATATACCATTTTTACCGCATCTCTGATGTGCAAATCTGTCGGTTTTTTGATTCCATTTAATAAAGTTTCAAAATTTTTAACCGTACACGCAGAATCTTTCATTATTCTGAACGGTGGTTTTCTTGCATTTTGAATTATGTCATAGTATTCTTCATCGGTTTCTATGGTCTCTATTTTTTTCTTTTTTTGTCCATACATCCCAAAATTGCGGTCACATGAACAATAAGAATTTCCACGTACAGGAAATAGATGTTGGATCTCAATCTGTAATTTTTCAGACAACAACGACAAAAAATGCATGACCAAATAATTTTTATTTTGCCCTCCACAACCATCCGAAAATAGATAAATTTTATCGTAGTAAGAGATTTCCAATTCACGACAAATTGTATCATAGAGGAGATTGCACACCGTATTCGCTCCTTTTTTGTATTTGCCTTCGATAAAAAAATACATATAACTATTTTTTTGATCCCCGAAAGTATTAACGTTGAAAACGTGCAACCATATGAGTCGTCGATAAAATTGATCTGAGACCGGAATTTTTGGAAGAGGCAAATTCTGGCCAAAATCAAATTCCAAACATAAAACCTGATTTTCAGCGAGCATAGATTTTTTTAACAATTTGTGTTGGTCTACAAGTTCTTTGTGTTTCATTAAATCTTCATCATTTGCATCATTTTTATATTCGAAACAGAAGTTACAAACGTCAGTACGTGGCTTTGAAAACGTGAAATTCAAATTATGATTAAAATATTTGATATAAGTTGACTCGCTTAAGGGAACATTCGAATCGCCCGCTTTACTGGTATAATACTCGAGAAACAAACTGTACAATTTAGTTAACGTTAAATCAGGATTATCAAAATACTGCAATGAGGAATCTTCACGCTTATAATGGGACTCCGAATGAGGTATAGACGAGCAATGTTCTAGAATCATTTTTTTCACGTCAGGAGTCAATCGAATCGAACTCTCCTTGCTTCCTTTACCTCGGTTATCTTCTAGAGACTCGTTATTTTTCATTTTATTCTGGATTATAGCGAGTCTGGATTTATCAATTTTTAGCAGAGAACATGAAAAGCTCCGACATACTGATAGATGGGTTGTTTGATGATGACAAAAATATTCCCACGAAGTAATTTTATTCATTCTTCCTTCCGATGAATTTGGAGTTTTCATCAACATCATTCCACGCAATAAACAATTTTGAGCGGTATATTCGCCAGTTGATTTCCAGAAGACATGAAACAACTCTTTTTGCTGCGAGATTTCAATTTTTTTGTAACATCCCTTCCTGCAGCAAGATTGAACGTTTTCAAACTCTTTTGCCACGACAGTCTTGTTGAAACGGGATACATACTCATTGCCCTAAGATTGAAAACAGATTTTCATTGCAAGAATTTCCAGGAAAAGAATATCAATGTTTTGAAACCATCAATCATCTAAGAAATTTTGTTTCTACATTCATATAACTTACCTTGTTTCTTGCTGTTTTTTTCTCATTTTGTTTCCAATTACTCTTATTTCTAGTTCGTTTTCTTGCATTGATTGAACTTTCCGCAAGGGACATTTTTCAGGAACAAAAACAAGAGGATATTTATGTACGCTGTTAAATAAGTAGATAATTTTCAGATAATAATTATTTCAATATAGCGAAATTTCACTGAATCAAATTCAGAGGATATTTTAGCATAATCAGTCAACGTCACAGCTTACACTCTGTAAACAAAAGAAAGCCGAAAAACAATACAACAACGAATGAACCATACAATATGCACACGTTCGGCTTTCTTTTGTTTACGAATGAGTGTAAGCTGCAATGTTGGCTAATTAGATAAAAATATTCCCACAATGTGAATCAGTGAAATGTCACTATGTATATTCAAATAATTGTCATCCGAAAATTATGTATTTAAAACATTGATGTTCTTTTCCTGGGAATTCTTACAATAAAAATCTGTTTGTAATCTTAGGGGAATGAATATGTATCTCGTTTTAACAAGACAGTCGTTGCAAAAGAGTTTGAAAACGTCAAGTCGTACTGCAATAGGAACTGTTATGAACAAATTGAAATCTCGCAACAAAAAGAGTTGTTTCACGTATTCTGGAATCAACTGGCGAATATACAGCTCTGAATTGTTTACTGCGTTGAATGATGTTGATGAAAACTTCAAAATCGTCGGAAGGAAAAATATTCCCGTCAATGTTCTTTTATCAGGAAATTGAAGTATTGAGACACCGATACAATTCATTATTAAAAAAAAATTCCATCTTTTGGATATAATTATCATTGATGATATAAATAAATAATCGTAGTATTGGAAACATAGTTCATACATAATTTATTCCTCAACGAAAAGAAGAAGAAACTTGTTTGTTTACACAATTTGTCTCAAATGTCAAGCTTTCGTTCATAACATTGTTTTGAACAACTGGTTCATCTGTTTATAATAAAGAATCCATCATGTAAAAATAGCTTGATATTCGAATTATTCGACACAAAAAACATAAACCTGTATTGAGGAATCGAGTGGACTGGTGTTTCATACAGTCTCTTACGGTTAACCTGCAACTATTTAGGAATCATGAAGAGTATAGGTTACGCGCTGATGAATAAATCGCTGTATCTTTCAAACTAATAGCTTAATCGATCTGAAATTTTCCACAAAGTTGGTTGATGCACTAACGAACAACTTTGTCGCTGGAAGTTTTCTCCTGCTTGAACTTTATTCATCACTTTTTTAATACGAAGCTTGAAAAAGATCATTGGATTAAAAAATCACTTTGGATTAAGAAATTGATAATTTTCAATGATTTTTTGCGAGTTTTCTCAACATCATCGTCTTTGGGAAGGTCTCACAAATAAAAATTGATAAAATTCATCTCGATACGTTGGAGAATAAAAAAGTTACAGCGAGTTTAATGTTGAAAAACATTGATTTTCAGACCGCAAATATTTTCAGTTTTTATTTCTTTACGAAGAAACTACTAATTGGAGAAAAAAATCACAAACGGAGACTTGGGTTGATTTTTCAAGACCTATCACCTGGTATTTTTTGTTTTCCGAAATTCCAATTTTTAATCTTGGTGTGTGACGTCACGGCTTGGACAATACTTTTACGTCTTTTCGGGCGCGCGGCTGGTTGTTAGATCCGGCTGCTCAATTGGGAGATTCGACATTGAGATCGGAATTTGACAAGGCTTTGAAAGAATTGGAAAATAATAAAGCGCCAGGCATAGATGGCATAAGTGCGGACCTTATAAAAGCCTTCAGTGAAGGAACTCGTGACGCACTGTTTGAATCGATCAGACATATGTACGAAAAAGGAGGAGTACCGGGAGATTTGCAAAAGAATAAAATTGTCGCTATCCCGAAAAAAACAGGAGCAGACAAATGCGAGAACTACAGAACGATCAGTTGAACTTCACATGCTTCGAAAATACTGACCAAAATTATATACAGGAGGATGGAAAATAAAATAGAGAGTAGACTGGCAGAAGATCAATTTGGTTTTAGGAAAAACAGGGGAACGCGAGAAGCAATTTCAGCACTTAGGGCAGTAATAGAGAAAAGGATAGCGCTGAAGAAATCTGTGTACATAGGTTTTGTAGATATACAAAAGGCTTTCGATAATGTGGACTGGGAGAAGATGTTTGCGATCCTGAAGAAGGTGGGAATAAATTATAAAGATAGAAGAATAATATACGAATTATATAAGAATCAAAGTGCAATAATAGACATAGAGGGTCAGGAAGGGGAAGCACAAATAAGAAAAGGGCTGAGACAAGGATGCTCATTATCGCCACTGATTTTCAATTTATATATAGAAGAAGCAATGAACGGAGTGAAGGAGGAAATTCAATCGCAGTTACAGATTCAAGGAGAAAATATAAGTATGTTGAGATTCGCGGATGACATAGCTATACTTGCCACGAGTAGTACTGAGTAGGAAGTTATTCTCAACACTATGAGACAAATATTATTGGAAAACTATTGTATGAATATAAATAAAGACAAAACAAAATTCATGATGTGTACAGCAGCGAAAACAGCTAGAAGAACGAAAATCAAAATAGATACCGAGACAATTGAACAGGTGAAAGAATTCGAATATCTAGGAAGCATAATTACAGAAAACGGCAAAAGCGAAAGAGATATAAGAGCAAGAATAGCACAAGGGAAACAGGCTTTCCACCAAAAGAAACAGTTGTTATGCTCAAAAAATATAAGCTTGGAAGTAAGGAAGAAATTCTTGAAAAATTATGTTTGGAGCACAGCATTATATGGTTGCGAAACTTGGACAATGGGGAAAACTGATCAACGAAGACTTGAAGCTTTTGAAATGTGGTGTTATAGGAGGATGCTCAGAATAAAATGGATAGACAAAGTCAAAAATGAAGAAGTACTCGAGCAGATGAATGAAGGAAGAAATCTTTTGAAACACATCGTGAAAAGGAGAAGCAATCTTATAGGACACACATCACGGCATGAGAGTTTATTGGAAACAATATTGGAAGGGGAAATGAATGGTGAAACTGGTAAAGGTAGACCTAGAGCAAGTTATATGAAGCAAATCGTACAAGACAAGGGATGTAGTGGATATGTAGAAATTCAACGTTTGGCGGATAATAGACAGGGGTGGAGGGTTTCATCAAACCAGTCGTAAGACTGATTACTTCATGATGATGATGATGATACTCTTTTCTTCAATTCTCGGATCAGAATTTCATATTTATTCATTAGAATGCCATGACATTCAAATTTTGCAATGCGGGATTGTACGAATTACTTTTAATTTCCCAATGTAATATCCAATCTCATTTCTCTTATGAAACATGTGCATATATTGTCTGACTTGCTATGTTACAATATTAAAACAAAAAAGATGTTTTGATTTTTGAATGAGTACGATAGTTACAGTACACATATTTACATGTCACGTATTTTAGGGATATCAATCGACCGACTGAAAATCTGATTGGATATATTGTGAAGATATTCCAGTAATAAAGGATATAATTTCAATATCAAATTCATTACCTATGATCTTTCAATTCCGCACATATAAACTACAATTGAAATTTTTTGAAACATAAAGATGCACATTGGATGAAATATGACAATCCATCAGGAACAATTTTATGTTTCCTTGTTTTGTACTTAAGTTAGACGATAACAATTTATTTGGTCTCTCATCTTTTTAAGAAGTGAAATTAATGTACTATCTGTTTTGAAATATTTGTTTGGTTTTTTCTGAGTGTACAAAATTTCTACATTTTTTTATTTTTATTTTTTAAAGAATCTACTATTTGAAGGGCCAACAAAAATGAGGAAATCAAATGAAGGCAAATGAACATTTCGTACGTTTTCATATATCTCGAGTAAAATCAGTCTTGCCTAACACTTCAAATCTCTTCCATTGTATACAGGGTGAGGCATTTGTTTTGAGACAACTAAATATCTTGGTGGGATCACTTTTTTTTGGAAAATGTCTCGTACAAAAGTTGTTATACAAAAAAGGGGCCACAAAACCACGATACCAGTTCCATCATAGATGGCGCTATGATCGATCAAAATGAGGTCAACATCATTTTTTTGAACGGGAACCCCCACTTTTTATCGCATATCTTGATTCTACGCAAAAAACTGAGTAACTTTCGCTTGAAACGTTTTTCTAAATTTTTGGAGATGGCGCCACAATCGATAAAAAATAAAGTCTATGAAACAATATGCGGATATCTTGTGGGATGCGTCCAAGAGCCGAGATATCTCATTCGAATGTCGTTGTTAAGAGAGGGGACGATACGATAGCGATATCAGTTCCGTAGTAGATGGCGCTGTGGTCAGTAAAACTGAGGTGAACTTCAATTTTTCAAATGGAAACTCCTACTTCTTATCGCATATCATGATTCTACGCGAAAGAATGAGAAAATTTTGTTTGAAACATTTTTCCTAAATTCTTGAAGTTCAAACAGCGGAAAATGAGATTGATGAAATAGTTCTACTGCATTAGAAGAGTTACATTGAATTGAAGTCATTTATAACGTTTTGGACATGACATTTGTTGTATTTTGTGTTCGATTTCTTCTCTGAAATTATTATTGTTTTGATTTGTTTGTTGAGCGTTGCTTCACACATAATGCAGTAGAACTTTTTCATCAACCTCAGTTTCCACCGTTTCCATCTTCAAGAATTTAGGAAAAATGTTTCGAACAAAAATTCCTCATTTTTTCGCGTAGAATCATAATATACGATAAAAAGTAGGAGTTCCCTTTGAAAAATTGAAGTTGACCTCATTTCTACCGACCACAGCGCCATCTACTATGGAACTGATATCGCCATTGTGTCGTACCCTCTCTTGACAACAACATTCGAATAAGATATTTCGGCTCTTGGATGCATTCCACAAGATATCCGCATATTGTTTCATAGACTTCATTTTTCATCAATTGTGGCGCCATCTTCGAAAATTTAGAAAAATGTTTCAAGCAAAAGTTACTCAGTTTTTTGCGTAGAATCAAGATATGCAATAAAAAGTGGGGGTTCCCGTTCAAAAAAATGATGTTGACCTCATTTTGATCGATCATAGCGCAATCTATGATGGAACTGTCATCGTGGTTTTGTGGCCCCCTTTTTGTAGAACAACTTTTGTATAGAACATTTTCCAAAAAAAAGTGATCTCACCAAGATATTCAGTTGTCTCAAGATAAATGTTCCACCCTGCATTTTCGAAGATACATATTGTCATATTTCTAAATCCCTCTCGTAATACACAAATTTGGATATACCAGGTGTGTAAGTATGAAACCGGAATCTTTGTACAAAAAAAACACGTTTATTGTAATGATATGATACAAAGTAACTCATTCGAAGTATTGTCCGTCGGTATCTATACATTCTTTCTGGCAATTTGTGGATTCCGCGCCAAAAGAACTGTTGCTCTTTTGAGGTAAACCAGTCATCGAGCCATTTTCGTACATCTTCGTGAGAAGTAAAGTGCTGCTCAGCAAGTGCGTGTCCCATCGATGCAAACAAGTAGTAATCGGATGGGGCAAGGTCCGGTGAGTAAGGCGCGTGCTGAAGAATCTCCCAACGGAACGACTCTATCGTTGCCTGGACCTGTTTTGCTCCGTGTGCTGGTGCATTGTCATGCAGCAAAATCACCTTGTGTTGTCTTTGTTGGTATTCTGGTCGTTTTTCACGCAAAAATCGATCCAAATCGATCATTTGTTGTCGGTAGCGTTGAGTATTGACAGTTACCCTAGGTTCCAGCAGCTCGTAGTAGATTACGCCCTTCTGATCCCACCAAACACACCGCATTGTCTTTCGTCCGTAGCGGGTTGGTCTTGCCGTCGATGTTGATGGTTCACCCGGAGTAACCCATGACCTTTTGCGCTAAGGATTCTCGAAATATATCCATTTTTCTCCGCCAGTCACAATTCGATGGAGAAATGACTTTCTTTGACACCTGGCGAGCAGAATTTCGCATGATGTTTTGCGGTTTTCCTGACCATTTCCCCACCTTTTGTATCTTCCCCATGGCTTTCAACCGAAGCGAGATGGCTTCTTGGGTCACCTTCAACCGATCCACCAGTTGTTATTGTGTTTGAGCGTTGTCTTTGTCCAACAAGGCTTGCAGGTCAGCGTCTTCAAACTTTTTCGGTGATCTTCCACGTTCTTCGTTCCTGACGTCAAAATCGCCACTTTTGAACCGTTTGAATCACTCGAAACACTGTGTTACACCGAAAGCATGCTCACCAAACGCCTCCACAAGCATTCGATGCGATTCGGCTGCGGTTTCCTTCAGATGAAAACAGAAAAGTAGTGCTGTCCGCAAATCGTAATTTGTCGGATATCAATACAATAACAAAACACCGCTGATGTGATGTGTCGGTAACTGCATCGACATCTAGCACCACCTATGGGCAAATTCCGGTTCCATACTTACACACCTGGTATATTTATGAAAATCCTGCTCTCACGTACAATATAACATTTCTGCGCAGTTGCTTCTGCAGAGTATTTCCTCCTTCCCATTGAAGAAAACATAGGGGAATAATTTACAAGTTCATGTCATCATAAGATACTGTTTATCTGGAGTATTTTGTTCTGTGAATCTAACATCTCGACATAGCTCAGGTAGGTTAGGCGTATCGATTAGGTAGGTTACAACAAGCAGACGTAGGTTTGAATCCAACAACCCCCCCTCCCCCCCGGAAATACCATCACTCAGAATAATGTGGATCCAAAGTCCTAATTGCTTCATATGAAGTTGTTCATTTCTAGTGTGATATGAAAAATTTTTCTTTATGATTGTTCAGTATGATTTTCTGAGTACCGAGATCGAACTTTTTCAATCGCGATGTTATGACGAATACAAAAATAAAAAGAATTGTATTCAATATTCCACTCTATATAAGTGAGAATAATCACTCTTTTGAAGTGAAATTCTTCACTCTTCACTCCAAGAAATTGAGAGAGTTGGTGAGGCTTGCCAAAATATCTGGTACAATCGGGATTGTCGGGTGCAAATGATGTCAGTTCTTGTATGTGAACAACATAATCGGAAGGAGGTGCTGTAATTAGCTGACACTGGCATGAAGGAATAGTGACAGGGTAATACCGGTTGGCCGGCAAAAAAATTGTGCCAGATTTTGTACGACTCGCCGAATAAGAACTTTGTCAGAACCCCTCAGTCAATCACGCATTCCTTGAATATGCCGATCTTTACAGGACGGCGGGTTACCAGAGTGCTTGAAACTCTCCGTAGTGCCAACACCAAAAACTCCTCAGTTGACAATCACATTCGCTGATAATGCCTGACCAGAAACGAAGATGATTTGTACCGATTCGGCAGTTCTCCGGCACATAGTGGGTTTTGTAAGGCGCGCCTGCATGGAAAGCTGACGGGAATACACCGTGATTCACATATTCCCTAAATGTGCAGATCTGATGAGGATTGACGGGTGCCTAAAGTGCTCGGAAATTTTCGGCCCACCGACGAAAATAACTTCTCGGTTGTGCGTCAAATTTGCTGACAATGCCTCACAAGAAAAGGAGATAGTTTTAACCGGGTAGCCGGTTTACCAGCACATAGTAGGTTTTGTAGGGCGCGCCTGTGCGGGAAGCTGACTGGAATACACCGTGATTCATATATTCCCAAAATGTGCAGATCTGATGAGGTTTGCCGGATTCCAACAGTGCACGGAAATTTGCGGTCCGCTGACACAAAAGAACTTCCCGTTTTGATGTTGGATTTGCTGACAATACCCGACAAAAAAAAGAGCTGGTTTTGACTAGGTAGCCTGTTTAACAACTCATGGTAAGTTTTTAGGGCGCGTCTGCGCAGGAAGTCGACTGGAATATACCGTGATTTGTATAATCTCGAACTGTGCAGATCTGATGAGGTTTGCTGAGTTCCTACGCTGAGAAAAAGAATTCTTTGAATTGATTTGATTGATTTGATTGATTCCCATTTCATTGCATTAAATGAATGTAAATTAATCCAATCCATCAATATTCATCAATATAAATTTAAATAATATATATATATATATCTACATATACATATATATTGTTTGGGGCATTCTTTGTCAGATCAGCCAACCCCCCTGCGTATCTCAATTTTCGAGATAGGAAATGTTTGATGGGCTTCAAATTTTCGTTGAAGTATCTACTTTTCAATGCCATATGGTACTTTTCGAATGTGGCGACCATTCAACCAATATGGCGGCGGAAACGAAGAGGGAACGTGACGATGATGATCAAAACCGGTCATAAAACTATGATACACGGGGATAATTGGATAATTCTGTGGATTGGAACATGCAATTCGAGCATCTGGGATTGATTGCATCCAGTTGGAATATTGAAAGGGCTAATGGTGGATCCAATATGGCGGCCGGAATTTCAGAATCACTCCGAATTTTCTGATACGTGAGGAAAGGGGGTTTTTGGGGTCGCTGATGACGAATCCGAACTCAGATCTCCGGAATTACAGATAGCGAATCCAATATAGCGGTCAGAAAATTTCTAATTCACTTTAGTTTGTGGAAACATCACCATCCTGAGGGGTTTTGGTCGCTGATCACGAATCCGGACTCAAATTTCCGGAATTGCAAATGTCGAATCCAATATGGCGGCCGGAATTTCAGAATCACTCCGAATTCCCTGGAACATGGGGGAAAGGAGTTTTTCGAGACGCTAATGATGAATCCGAACTCAGATTTCCGGAATTACAAATGGAGAATCCAATACGGAGGTCGGAAAAAATCTAATTCGTTCCAATTTATGGAAGCATCAACATTCTGAGGGTTTTGTGGTAGCTGATCACGAATCCGGACTCAGATTTCCGGAATTGCAAATCACCAATCTAATATGGCGGTCGGAAAAATTCTGAATCTCTTGAATTTGTAAAAACATTGTCATACTGGGATTTTTGGGTTCGCTGATCACAAATCCGGACTCAGATTTCCGGAATTGCGAATGGCGGATCCAATATGGTGATTATTCTACTGTTTATGTTACTAGTATGAGATCCATCTACTTTCTCCAAAATTGTCTGAGAGTTTTTCTCCCCCCTTGAACTGCTACAGGGTGTCTGCTGATACTGGAGATCCAATGGAATCGACCAATTATTTATATGCCATGAAAAGAATGTCCAATGGAAGAAATCGAAATTTCCAGTAGGAGACACCCTGTGCTAGAAGGTAAAATGTCGGTTCTGAACTCCAGTTCCTTCGATTTGTTGGCTGAATATTGCGTTGCACCGAATTCTTGGACACTTTTTCTCCCATCACAAGATGACAGGACGATAGTTAAAATTCGTAATCTCATTGGATTGTTGGGTTCCAAGATTGATAGTTTCTCTTCGGGTTCATCAAGCATTCCTTCTCGTCCAATTTCCCTGTTCAAGCGCGTCTCATTAACATCTCCAAGTGTCTCATTCTCCAAGTAAGAGTCCATGCTCATCGAACTCCCAATACTTCTAATTCCTTCACTCATATCATTTGATTCATTTACCACCTCGTTATCTGGCAATTCGTACGAGGAACCCTTTATTCATACATCCAACACAAATTTGGAAATTCGTACATAAATGAGAAAATTCCTGCAACATAATCTCCGATATCTTCCGTAAATTTCTACCACCGTGTCCGGCTTTTTTGAATTAACCTGAGTATCAATCCTTTGGAAGAATCCGCGGCATCATGTATTAGGAGATCGAGTAAATCAGATGAAAATAAGCGGACAAATGCATGGAATCGATTCTTATCAACTGATGCTGTATTTTTCTGTGATCTCTGAACCTAATTTCATGTTGGTTCGTTGGAACGTCACTTGTTTTTCTCGTCTTCTGTTTTGTATTGTCTCACGTTGTCACTTCATGAATGCTCGCGACATTTAGACCTCAAAGCTTTTGTGTTTCAACTGATAAGACCTCATTAGGAGTTCGCATATTGTCATCTGATTCATTCGATCATCTCACACACGATGCCGCGTATTATTCGAACGGACCAATGCACAGTGGGGCAGAAAACATGTGTGTGGAAAAATTAGGCTGCACGCGCTAATTTTCAAGATATCAGGATGTGTTTTTTTTAATCGAAGCTTATTGAATTTGGAATCGATCTGTCTAGCCAGATTTCCATATCCAGTCCAGAGTAACGGATTATTCAGGGATATATGAGACGTAGGAAATACGGTGCCATCGACGAGTTGATGTGTACAAGATCATCACCTCAAAATCACCGGAGTACGGTGTACAGATAACAGTGCCGGGAAATGTCAGATAAGTCCCCGTAATTACATTTTCATGATAAGGAAGCTGCCCAAGCCAGGGGCAATTCAGTATGATTGTTTCAAACATTCGAAATGGATTTTTCGATATCTCAAACCTTATAGCTAGCAAACTGAGGAGGGACAAGAAATGAGACTGATAGGGAATCTGTGAATGAGTCCGCTGAAAGATATTTCCATGATACCAGGTTTGCCCAGGTTAGGGGCAATTCAGTACGGCTTTTTAGAATATTGGAAATATGATTTTTGGATATTTGAGACCTTGTAGCTTCCAAACTGAGGAGGTACAAACGATAGAACTGTTAGGGCATCAGGAGATGAGGGCCCTGAACTATATTTTCATTGAAGAAGGGTGACCACAGTCGAGGGCGATTGAGTATGAATTTTGGTATATTGGCGATATGATTATTCGATATTCCAGACCCTATAGCTTTCAAACTGAGTAGTTGGAAACGATGGAACTGATAGGGAACCTTGAGATGAGTCCTCTGAACTATATTTTCAAGATATGAGGGTTGCCCAAGTCAGGGGCAATTAGGTATGATTTTTGTGAATATTGGAAATATGATTTTTCGACATTTGAGGGCTTACAGCTTCCAACCTAAGAAGGTAGGAACGAGGGAACTGATAGGGAATCTCACGATGAGTCCCCTGAACTATATTCTCATCGTGGAGAAGATACCCCAGTCAAGGGCGATTCAGTATGATTCCTTAGTATGTCGGAAATGTGATTTTTCGATCTTTGGGACCCTATAGCTCCCGAACTGGGTGAATACAAACGATGAAACTGATAGGGAATCTTGGGTTGAGTGCCCTGTCCTATATTATCATGATAGCAGGGTTGCCGAAGTCGGGGGCAATTGGGCTGGATTTTTTAAAATATTGAAAATATGATTTTTCGATGTTTGAAACTTTATAGCTGGGAGACTCAGAAGATGCAAGGAATGAAACTGATAGGGAAGCTCAAGATTAGTTCCCTGAACTATATTCTTATCATAGCAGAATCACCCCAGTCAGGGGCATTTGAGTATGGATTTTTAAAACATTGGAAATCTGTTCTTTCTATATTCGATAGCTTATAGCTTCCAACCTACGAGGGTAAGAACGGGGAAACTGATAGGGCTTCTCTGGATAAGTCTCCTGAATTATATTTTCATGGAACCAGGGTTAGCTAAGTCAGTGGCAATTCAATATGATTTTTGACAATATTGGAAATATTATTTTTCGACATTTGAGAGCTCATAGCTTCCAAACTAAGGAGCTGCAAACAATGAAACCGATACGGAACCTTGAGATAATGCCCCTGAACTATATCTTCATGATAAAAAGGTTGTCACAGTCATAGACGATTCAGCATCATTTTTTAGAATATTGGAAATATGATTTTTCGATATTTGAGACCTTGTAGCTTCCGAACTGAGGAGGTACAAACGATAGAACTGATAGGGCATCAGGAGATGAGGGCCCTGAACTATATTTTCATTGAAGAAGGGTGACCACAGTCAAGGGCGATTGAGTATGAATTTTGGTATATTGGCAATATGATTATTCGATATTTCAGACCCTATTGCTTTCAAACTGAGTAGTTGGAAACGATGGAACTGATAGGGAACCTTGAGATGAGTCCTCTGAACTATATCTTCATGATAGCAGAGTGGCCCAAGTCAGGGGCAATGAGGTATGATTTTTTTAAATATTGGAAATATGATTTTTCGACAATTGAGGGCTTACAGCTTCCAACCTAAGGAGGTAGGAACGAGGGAACTGATAGGGAATCTCAAGATGAGTCCCCTGAACTATTTTTCCATCGTGGAGCAGGTACCCCAGTCAAGGGCGATTCAGTATGATTTTTTAGTATGTCGGAAATATGATTTTTCGATCTTCGGGACCCTATAGCTCCCGAACTGAGTAAATACAAACGATGAAACTGATAGGGAATCTTGGGTTGAGTGCCCTGTCCTATATTATCATGATAGCAGGGTTGCCGAAGTCATGGGCAATTGGGCTGGATTTTTTAAAATATTGAAAATATGATTTTTCGATGTTTGAAACTTTATAGCTGGGAGACTCAGGAGATGCAAGGAATGAAACTGAAAGGGAAACTCAAAATTAGTTCCCTGAACTATATTCTTATCATAGCAGAATCACCCCAGTCAGGGGCATTTGAGTATGAATTTTTAAAACATTGGAAATCTGTTCTTTCTATATTCGATAGCTTATAGCTCCCAACCTAGGTGGGTAAGAACGGGGAAACTGATAGGGCGTCTCTGGATAAGTCCCCTGAATTATATTTTCATGGAACCAGGGTTAGCTAAGTCAGTGGCAATTCAATATGATTTTTGACAATATTGGAAATATTATTTTTCGACATTTGAGAGCTCATAGCTTCCAAACTAAGGAGCTGCAAACAATGAAACCGATCCGGAACCTTGAGATAATGCCCCTGAACTATATCTTCATGATAAAAAGGTTGTCACAGTCATGGACGATTCAGCATCATTTTTTAGAATATTGAAAATATGATTTTTCGATGTTCAAGACCTTATAGCTACCAGACTAAGGAGGCAAGAACGATGAACCTGATGAGGAATCTTTGGATGTGTGTCTTGAACTATATTCTCATCATAGAAGAGGTACCCCAGTCAAGGGCGATTCAGTATGATTTTTTAGTATGTCGGAAATATGATTTTCCGATTCTTGAGACCCTACAGGTTCCAAAGTGAGTGATCAAAAACGATGAAAGTGATCAAGAATCTTAAGATGAGTCCCCTGAACTACATTTTCATGGTAGCAGGGTTGCCCAAGTCAGGGAAAATTAGGTATAATTTTTTAATATATTGGAAATATGGTTCGTCGATCTTTGAGACTTCATAGCTCTCAAACCGAGGGGGTACAAACGATGAAACTGATGAAGAGTCTCGACATAAGTCCTCTGGATTATATTTCTCGGTAGGGAATTCGCCCCAGTCACGGAGAATTCACTTTGATGTTTCAAATGATTGGAAATGTGATTCTTCGGTCTTCAAGGCCTTATGGCTCCCAAACTAAGACAGTATGAACGATGGAACTGATAAGGAATTTCGAAATAAGTCCACTGAAGTATATTTTCATGATATCACGGTTACCGAAGTCAGGGGCAATTCAGTATGATTCTTTAAAATATTGGGAATATGATTTTTCGACTTTTGAGATCCTATAGCTTCCAAACTAAGGAGGTATGAACCAGGGCTGTGGAGTCGGAGTCGGGGAGTCGGAGTCGAATGTTATTTCATCGACTCTGACTCCACTTTTGACTCCTTATAAAAAAAGTTAGTTTTCATGAAAGTACGTTAGAAAAATATTACGAGAACGTCCTGTAGTATATGAAAAGAACGTTTTCAGAACGTGTTTCGCTGCATTAGAAGTGAAAATGCTGTAAAAATATGTGCTTTTGGAGGTAAAGACTCGCAGAACCTAGGCTATGTTTTTAAAACATTCAGAGAACTTCGTGTGCTCTTTGGAATATATTTTCATTTCTTCGACTCATTTATGAAAATACACATATCCAATCTTCTGATCATTCAATTGTAATAACCTCATATTACATTGAGAGAAATAAAATCTTAAATTAAGAAAATATTGTTCTGACCGAGTCCGATCCGATATTTTCTTGATTCAAGAAAACTTTCTTCGAAAGAAGAAATTACTCAGTTTGAAACTATACAGTGTGATATAGACAAAATTTTCTTACTCCAAGTACACATTTTCTTGAGATAAGAAAAAAAATATATTCTTAGATCAAAAAAATATGTTTTTTTGATTAAGCTAATTTTTTTCTTAGTGTAATAGATTCCAACAGTGGTTCCATAATGCACTCTTATGGATCTCAGGTGCATCAGTTGGGAGATGAAATTTGCATGCAAAAAATTTTTTCAATTTTCCTTCAACACAAACGAGAAATCCATATGTGAATTTATGGACAATGTATTCCCACACGTTGATTCGAAGTTCAAAGTGTAATGTTTCGAAATCAAATGCATAGAATTCTCTGTTAACATAAATAAGATAAATCAAGAAATGAGAGTAGGAATTGATGTGTTTGTTTTCATGATCTGTTCGGTAAGAAGGTGCTATAATTGAGGGTCTGGATGCGATAACCGGGCGAACGCTCGAACTCGTTTCAGGTCTGACACGGGAGATCAGCAGAACGAGAAAAAAAAATCCATCAAAATGAAAAATAAAAAATATAGCCTGTTAGAACTCATTAAGACACACGTTTTCCCCATAGAAAAATCTTTTCTATCATCAATAGTTTGTGAGATAAAAATTGGAAATTGAAGAGTTTTCATTTCCTCAAAATCAATACAATTCAAATTATATATTGCGAACACTCGGCGAGAAGTCATGGGAATGACTTGAAATTTAGTATACGCCTTTATCATTGATCCCGAAGGACAACTAGTGAGTGAAAGTTGTCAAAATATTTCATCATTCAATGAATATTCAATAATGAACAAATGCTTTCGAGAACACGCGCTTGCTAAGTTCCACGGAAAAAAGTGTCGAGGGAATTTTCGATTTGAGAAAACTCAAAGCGACAAAGTTGTTCATCGATGTTCGAAGAAGTTTTCCTGAAATTTTCAGATCAATCGAGTGAAAAATCTGGAAGTTATTAAACAATGTTTATGGTGCCGCGGCTCGCTTACCGTCACGGCAATGCTATGAGAGCCTGGATGCAATAACCGGGCGAGCACTCGAACTGAGGTGAAAGTATTGTCCAAGCTGTGGGAAAAATACTGGGAGATAGGTCTTGGAAAATCAATTCAAGTCTCTTGTTATGATTTTTTCCTATGATCGATAGTTTTTGAGAAGAAAAAATAAAAATAACCTACTGTTTTAGAACAAAAATCAATGTTTTTCAACATTGAACTCGTTCTGACTCTGTCATCTTCCAACGTACGAGGTGTGTTCAAAAAGTAAGGTGACTTCCCAACTAACATTCAGGCATCTTAAAGATATCTTTAAGAAGTCTCAATGCGTTTGTAAGAAGTCTTAAAAAACATTCTAAAAGATACCGAAACGAATCCTAAAAGATGTCTTATGAAACACGTATAGAATTCGAAAAGATATCTTGAAGAGTTCTTAAAGATGTCTTGAAGAGTTCTTAAAGATGTTTTGAAGAGTTCTTAAAGATGTCTTGAAGAGTTCTTAAAGATGTCTTGGAGAATTCATAAAAACGTCTTGGAAGACTCTTGAATTTGTTCACAAAAAAAATTCTTAACCTTTTCTTTTTCCTTTCCCTCCTGTTTCTTCAACTGCTCTCGCGTTCCGATAAAGTTTACCTGATTTCGACCCTTGTTGTTACGGGAATCGAACCCATTCACTTGACGATATATTTACGCCTCAGTCACTTGAGCTATACGTACAACATGGTAGAGACGCCCATAATTGGCAATATGACATAATGAAATATGTCAGCGGTGTCCAGTTTCAAAGTGAAAATGATCTTTTGAACAAACTGTTATCACATGAATAAATATCAAAAGAGTTGAATGTAATTACAAATAGGAAAGATGAATAAATTTAGTGAAACATATTTAGAAATCAATTCTGTGTTCTAGTAGTCGTTAATATTTCGTGAATACCGCAGATTCTTCCTAAAGTATTTCTGACGAATTGTTGTGAAGTGGATATTCGGTAATTTTATTGTGCACGTCATAAGGCGACAAAATCGTACTTTTTACAAACTTTCAAATTTCTTGATATCTCAATGATTGATTCAAGCTTTTAATTCATGGATATGGGATCACCTCATTTGCAATACGATTGTAATAACAGGTACATTCAAAGTTTTATTCTGTGTTATTCATGATCATGTGCTCATATAACCTCAAAGCTGCTGAAAAATTTATCTTCTTAAACGTGTCTTAATCAAGACATCTTTCCGAAATCTCCTCAAGACTTCTAAAAGATATCTTCAAGAACTCTTCAATAACGTTCTTGAAGACCTCTGAATCAAGACATCTTTTAGAAATCTTTTACAAGATGTCTTTCCAACACTTCTAAGAGATATCTTTAAGAACTCTTCAAGAAAGTTCTTAAAGATCTCTCAATTAAGTATTCTTTTAGATATCTTCAAGAATTGGAATGTTAGTTGGGTTTGTATTTTTAAGAAAAAATATTTATTTATGTATCAATATTTATGTTGTCCCCTTCAAAGTAATCCCCCTCAGATACAATACACTTATGCCAACGGTTTTTCCAATCCTCAAAGCACTTCTCATAAGGACTTTTCGGTATAGCCTTGAGCTCTTCCAGCGATGCAGTCTTTATCTCTTCAATCGTTGCAAATCTCCGTCCTTTCATAGGTCTCTTTAGTTTTGGGAACAAGAAAAAGTCACATGGGGCCAAATCCGGTGAATATGGTGGCTGAGGCATGATTGTGGTGTTGTTTTTGGCCAAAAAATCTCTCACAAGCAAAGATGAGTGAGCAGGGGCATTATCGTGATGCAAAAGCCATGAATTATTTTTCCACAATTCTGGACGTTTTCTTCGTATTGCTTCTCGCAAACGGCGCATAACTTATTTATTTATTTATTTATTTATTTATTTATTCAACGGGCAATAACGCCCTTTAGTGACCAAATTATTGATACAATACAGTGAAAATTTAACAGATAAAATAAAAATAAAAAAAAAAAGAAATCATATAAAGTGAACAGACGGATTACAAAAAGACATAGTACAAAATATAACATCCTGTACAGGATAAATAACGAGTATAAGAATATTACAATCTCACACACCTACTAGAACATGCTCTAGAGACAGAAGTCTTGAATACTGAAACTGATCCAGAAAAGAAATCCAACTCATCTCTATAAGTATTTGCTAAACAACAAATTCGATTTACTGGGTCAGTATAAAAGAATTGCGACTTAAACATAGGAACATTGAAAAGTAATGGGTTCCTAAGAGACCTGGAGGGTACATTGAAATTTAAGAGAGAGAGAAGTTCAGGGCAATTGATTTGACCATTGATTATTTTGAAAATGAATACCAAATCATTGATCATTCTACGAGTTTCGAGAGTGTTCATGTTGAACAACCCCATCAACGGACCATAATCATGGCAGGATATAGCCATGGGGTATGATTTTGAAAGCCAAAAATCGTAAAATCTATGCTGAACTCTCTCGATAAGTTTACAATATTTGTCATGATGAGGAGACCAAATGTGAGTCGCGTATTCTAAGTTAGGTCTCACGAGAGCATTGTATAACGTTATCAATGTTGAGGGCTCCTTGAAGTCAGCAGACATACGCTTCAAAAACCGAGCTGCTTCATAGCTGTGTTCACCACATTATGATAGTGAAAAGTAAAATTAAGCTTGGAATCGAACGTAATACCTAAATCGAGCATATTCTGCACAACCTCCAAGCTTGAGCCACTCAACTCATAAGAGAAGGTAATGGGCTGCAATTTGCGCGACAGTCTCATAACTTTACATTTCACTATATTCAGCTTCAATTTATTCAAGGAACACCATGATTCCAATTCATACAAATCCGACTGCAGAGCAATGGCATCAGCGTATGACGAAATTTTCATGAACAATTTCAAATCATCCGCAAAATTAAATGCTTCGCAAATTTGAAGTTGTTGCCAATATCATTAATAAAAAGTGTAAAAAGCAGTGGTCCCAAATGCGACCCTTGCGGAACGCCTGAGCAAACATTGATAGTCCTTGAGGTAAAGTTTTTAATTTTGACAGTTTGGGTTCGATTCATCAAATAGCTCCTTATCCAAATAAGAATATTACCACGTAAACCAAGATGATTTAATTTAGATAAAAGAACGTTATGATCAACAGTGTCGAAGGCTTTGGTGAAATCCGTATAAACAGTATCAACTTGACTGTTATCATCCAGAACCCTCGAAACATAATTACAATAAATAGACAAATTGGTGCCTGTTGAGCGACCAGGCACAAAGCCATGTTGCATGTCAGAGAAGATGCTAGAACATAGAGGAGATAATTTATCAGTTACTAAAGATTCAAATAATTTTGGAATCACGCTTATAATTGATATTGGTCTATAGTTTCTCACATCAGATCTGCTGCCAGCCTTGAAAATCGGTATAATCAGACTATTTTTCCAGCGAGATGGAAAATGACCTGAAGATAAGGAAGCATTGAAGATTAGCCATAAGGGTCGTGATAATATATAGCTGCAAGATTTTAGGAATAAAGGAGGAATACCGTCATCCCCAGGTCCTTTATTGATGCTTAGAGAATTGATCCCAAGAAATATTTCCCCAATGTTAATATGAAGATCGGAAATATCCAATTGAAAATTAGATACGAAATCAGGCAACAGATCGTTGGGATAAACATAAACAGATTCAAAGTGAGTAGCAAACAGATCTGAAATTTCACGCCCAGAACTAACTGAAACGCCATCTAGAAACATGTTGTTAGGAATAGCATTATCGGATCGGTGTGAGTTGACAAAGTTCCAAAAGCCTTTTACATTATCAGCGATCTGCAATTCAGTTGACCTAACGTAGTCATTGTAACATTTATATACTAGATTTTTACATTGAGAACGCAAATCGGAGAAAATAATGTAATCTTGCAACAAATTAGAGATTTTATACGTACGATGCGCCACTTTCTTTGCTCGTATTAGATCAATCAACTGGGGTGAAAACCACCTAGGATAATTAGATCCGCGATAATAACACTTAGGAACATACAAATCAATAGCATGGTACATATGTTCATATAGGCACTCAGTCGCATCATCAACAGACAAACCTTCAAGTAGTGAGTCCCAAGGAATTTGATTAAAATAATTACAAATAGCAGTATAATCACCTAAACGGAAATTATAACGAGAAACACTGTTACTAGGAAGAAACTTAACTACATCCATACTCAGCGTAGAAACAATAGGAGGATGATGAATATCACAAGCTAGAAGAGATTCAGTAGATAACCTCGTAACTAGAGAAATATCATTTGTGAACAGCAGGTCAAGCATGACCCTGAAAGCATTACAAATATCACTTTTTAAGATTAAATTAGAAAAATTAAAATATTCACAAATAAACTGAACTGATTGCACTTCATTACAAGATGCTCCAGGACGTAAGTCACACGATAATTCAGCGCAAGACATACGCCAGGAAGCATGCGGTAAATTATAGTCACCGTAAAGGTAAAAGAAAGATCCTGATGGGCACTCAGAATAACTTCCACACTCTTACAGTGATCTTCGTAGAGATGCGCAGGTGATGATGGTGGGATATAGACGGCTCCAAAAATCACATCCGAGATTCCCAATCTTGCCTTAATGAACAGATGCTCAACGTTTGTATGTACAGAGAACAGCTCAAAACTAGGAATGACACTCTTCACCGCTATCAAAACTCCACCCCCTCTCTCACAATGACTAGTAAGTGAAGATCTGTCCTTCCTATATATAGTATAACCATCCAAGCCGATTTCAGAGGATGAAATTCCATCAGTCAACCAAGTTTCAGAGAAGATGATAATGTCGTAATGATCGACAGAAGCCGCCGCAGCACAACGAAGTGCATTGAGTTTGGTACGAAGGCCACGTACGTTTTGGTAGTACACTAAAGGGCGAGTCACAGGTTTTTTTGCGATGATGGATTCCGGGTTTTGTGTAGAGGAACAATTTTCGGTACACCATTGAGATATCTGATGGTCTTTGTCGGGTCGTTTAGGTCTTTCAAACGATCACGAAGATTGCTTAAGTGTGCACGTTGCCGAGGAGTCCGATCGAGTGAGATTTTGACAGGGCCCCCGTAAGCAGACTTCCCTCTGATGATATCCAAAGGCGTACGACTACACGGGAAAGTCACACATAAGGGGCGAACCTTATTATCATTGGGTTTTCCCAAGCGACGAAAACGTATATCATGACAGCAATCGGGTTTGATTGCTGACAAAAACTTCAAGATAATACTGTTTATTGACCGTACGACCATATGGTAAGAACCTCTGATGCACCACGCCATGGTAATCGAAGAAAACAGTGAGCAAAACTTTGACATTTGATCGAACTTGGCGTGCTTTTTTCGGTCTTGGCTCATCTGGGGTCTTCTATTGGGACGATTGGACTTTGGTTCCGACATCATAACCATATACCCATGATTCGTCACCAGTTATGACCCTTTTGAGTAAATCTGGGTCGTCGTTGACGTCATTCAACAGTTCTTGAGCGATGCTCATGCGACGGTTCTTTTGGTCAAAATTTAGCAATTTCGGAACAAACTTCGCTGACACACGTCTCATGCCCAAAACGTTAGAAAAAATTTCATGGCACGAGCCAAGCGATAAACCAACATCCTCAGCAACTTCTCTGATAGTGATTCGACGATTTTCCAAAACAATTTTCTTCACTGCTTGAACGTTTTCATCAGTTGTTGACGTGCTTGGGCGTCCAGAGCGAGGCTCGTCATTGGCATCTTCCCGGCCATCTTGGAAGAGTTTGTACCACTTGTAAACATTTTTTTTTACTCAGAACAGTTCCACCGTATGCTACTGTCAACATTTTAAGTGTTCCGGAGCACTTTATTTTATTTTTTACACAAAATTTGATGCGAATCCTTTGATCCATATTTTTCGATAGCAAGAAATCGCCGAGCACGCAAAACACTTATAACCTTTACGCCTCTCACAACCAAACAAAAAATGCTATACACTTGAAACTTGGTACAGATGTTCGGGAAGAGTGTGCCAACTAACAAAACAAAAAAATCGATAATCGAAAGTACGTTGCCCGCGAAATTTGAAAAGTCACCTTACTTTTTGAACACACCTCGTATTAAGATGAATCTTACGTATTCTGATTCGTCAAACTTCCCTGAAGTCGACAATGTCGAAAAGATTCGTAAAAATTAATAACAAATTCATAAATTTTTAATTCGAAGTGAAAACGACGTTTTGCATGATTTGCATTGAAAAAACGTGCAATGCTTTGCATTAAACGTTATGAACAATTCAATATGCATGATATGTATTTCATTACAAAACATTTCATTGAATCTGTTCATGAAGTCTGTTTTATAAATTCTATTTTATAAGATTTTATTAGGAATGTAAAAATGTATGTATCAATAAAATATCTATACCAAGCAAATTTTGAAAAACATAACATGAGAAAAATAATAATTGTTTGAATAAATGATCCTGATACTGGTTTGTACAAAATTGATTTGTTAGAAAATAAGAAACAATTTCTCCTATAAGCCAACATTTTTTTTTGCACGTAACAAACATGTGTACAAAACTTATCTTTCACAAGATGAGAAACCCTTTTTGTCAAGACGATTTTTTTCCAAAGTGAACAGTTTGCCAATCAAAACGCTATGAACAATTGAATTGTTTATAACGTTTGATGCAAAGCATTGCACGGTTTCTCAATGCAAATCATGCAAAAGGTCGTTTTCACTTCGAATCCAAAATTTATGAATTTGTTATTAATTTTTACAAATCTTTTCGACATTGTTAACTTCGGGGAAGTCTTACGAATCAGAATACGTGAGATTCATCCTGATACGTTGGAAAATGACAGAGTCAAAACGAGTTCAATGTTGAAAAACATTGATTTTTGTTCTAAAACAATAGGTAATTTTTATTTTTTTCTCTAAAAAACTATCGATCATATGAAAAAATCATAACAAGAGACTTGAATTGATTTTCGAAGACCTATCTCCCAGTATTTTCCCCACAGCTTGGACAATACTTTCACCTCAGTTCGAGTGCTCGCCCGGTTATTGCATCCAGGCTCTCATAGCAATGCCGTGACGGTAAGCGAGCCGCGGCACCGTAAACATTGTTCAATAACTCCCAGATTTTTCACTCGATTGATCTGAAAATTTCAGGAAAACTTTTTTCCGTGGAACCTAGCAAGCGCGTGTTCTCGAAAGCATTTGTTTATTATTAAATATTCATTGAATGATGGAATATTTTGACAACTTTCACTCACTAGTTGTCCTTGGGGATCAATGATGAAGGCGTATACTAAATTCCAAGTCATTCCCATGACTTCTCGCCGAGTAATCGCAATATATATTTTGAATTATATTGATTTTGAGGAAACGGAAACTCTTCAATTTTCAATTTTTATCTCACAAACTATTGATGATAGAAAAGATTTTTTTTATGGGGAAAACGTGTGTCTTAATGAGTTCTAACAGGCTATATTTTTTATTTTTCATTTTGACGAATTTTTTTTTTCGGGTTCTGCTGGTCTCCTGTGTCAGACCTGAAACGAGTTCGAGCGCTCGCCCGGTTATTGCATCCAGACCCTCGATTCTTCATATCAATGGGAATATACAGGCATGAGAATGGAGAGATAGAGTCATAGAACATCTCTAAGTGGGAATGTAACGTCCCCGTAAAACTGAGATCATCCAAAGATCAATCAATTGATTCTTATCAAAATTAAATTTTTTCAATGAGAAATGTACAAATTTCTAATTAGTACATTCCTCATTTCAGACTCAAATGATTCTGAATAAGTTCGAATCATTTTTCATCAGAGATTTGCACTATCAATCATTCTGAATGATTTCGTTTCTGCAGGGAGAGCTAAGGTCGTTGCAGCACTGAAATCCCATATAGGTATACGGCATAGGAGTAGAAAAAGAATTCTCAAGAATTCAAATTGAATTCTCTTTGCACTCTTTCTGAACTGATTTGCTGTGTGGGATTTATCTCTCTTTTTATCAGTATTACAAGTTTGCAATCCACTCCCCTCTTTTACACTGAGAGAAGTTTTCATTACATGCATAATACAAATAGGAATAGCTATAATAAATAGTAAGAAATATCATGTATGTAGTTGATCTTATTATGCCTTCAAACAAATTCATTACATTATATACACAGAAAAAAGCATTTTTCGAATCTAAGAAATTGTTATTTGAACGCGCTTCTCTGAAAAATGATTTGATAGAAGCCATTCTATTCTTGAGGACGAATTCTCAATCGACTATTTCATCATTTGAAATTTTTCATAGATTGTTATTCATGTTCCAAATGAATTCCAAATTTCTTATGCAAAATTTTGTTTCGATTGATGTATGCCAGATAGTGTAAAAGTTGTACTACAACAGTATTGCAATGAATACGAAAGTTTCAAATGAAAGATAAGTCCTCAATTATTACCTAATTATTCAAAAAGCTCCATACTGCTCGTTTCCAACGAATCTTGCTATCACTCCACGCTAGTTTGCTTAATAGATTTATATTGCACTTATTCTTATTACCAGAACGGGAATCGTTTTGGAGTTGTTTGAGAATCATTCGCAGATTGTGTTGATTCACTGATGTTGTCAGAAATGTGACAGATTTACAAACACTAGAGGAAATATGGGGAGTTAATCCTCACTTTAATGGCGGATTCCATCCCCTGGTCGTGGGAGAATTATTTTTCCATAAAAAATAGGGGATTTTTCCTCCATTTTGAGGAACTATTCTGTTTCTTGGGTGTTGAATCCTTCAAAAAGTAAGGGCAAACTCTACCAAATCAAGATGTCAAGTTCCCTATTCATGGTGGAATATTTTTGGTTAAATATCCCACATTTATTTTTTACAGTGAATAATGAAAACATTCAGAAACAAAATATTTTTCATTTATTGATTCTTGTGTTTATTTTATTTTGAAATAATCAAGAAACATGCTTTTTCATCCACCCTGTTGGTTCTAATTGTTCAATAAGCTGTTGCTTATAAAAACATACAAATTTATGTACCGCATCAGATCAACGGTTCATGAAAGAAAGTTTTAGAGGAAATTGTTTGTCGGAAGTTGTTGACGAAGTTTTTTCCTAACATTTGGAATATTTATATCTGTCGAACAATGTTGATGGGAGAAATAATTCATGCATACAATTTTGTAATAGAACATTACAATTAGTTACGACTTGGAAGTCTGTTAGTTGTTTGCATTCTAGCCTCGACATATTTAGCGAATCGAACTTGAATAATATATCAATAAATAAAATATTGAAACACAAATCGAAAAACCTCGACAACGAATGATGTCTATCTTATGTCCAAGTTTGGTTCTTTTGAAATTTTTATGCATAGGAATAAACACTAGAGCCGGAGTCGGAAATTTTAAGTGGTCCGGAGTCAGAGTCGGAGTCGGCTGTGTGAAAGCTTTGACTCCGCAGCTCTGGCACGAACGATGAAACTGATAGTGAATCTTGAGATAAGTCCCCTGGACCATACTTTCTTGATAGGAGAGTTGCCCTAGTCAGGGGGAATTCACTTTGATTTTTTCAACTATTGGGGATATGATTTTTCGTTCTTTGAGACCCTATAGCTACCAAACATTGAAATGGGGGTGTGACGGGACAGCTGGGATGAACACATATAAACAAAAGTTTGATAATTCTAGTACAATGTCCGATGAGAGTGTGTTTATGATGTCAACTGTGCCCCTGTTTTTGCAAACCGCATCGGGAATGGTTCTGTGGCAAAATCCTGCCCCTTCATCAACGAGATATTGCAGGCCTATGAGTTTTTCTTTTGAAAAAGAAACTCATGAAAAGATTGTGAATAGTATTGAGTTTGTACAGAGGGAAATAAAAACACTCGTGAGTGACGAGATTGGGGTTGGGGAAATTGTATATACAGTGAAGTATGATATGATCTGTACAATGTTGGATGGGAAGGTGTGCCAGGCGATACCCCGAACAACATCCGCCAGTGTATGCACGATTTGCGGTTGTTCTCCAAAGGACATGAACAATCTTTCACTCGTGGAAACTAAGAATGAAAATGTCCTTCCATTCCAATATGGATTATCTACGCTTCATGCTTGAATTAGGCTGATGGAAGTCGTGCTGCACATCTCTTATAAATTGAAAATAAAAAAATGAATATGCAGAACGGAAGATGAGAAATCCATAATTAAAGGAACAAAAAAACGGATTCAAAGGGAAATGAGAGATGAATTAGGTCTCTTGGTTGATGTTCCTAAACAAGGAACAGGTACCACGAATGATGGGAATACTGCCCGAACGTTCTTCCGGAATTATTCGATCGTATCTAAAATCACGGAATTTGATGAAGAATTGTTGAAATCATTTTATGTGATTCTGCAAGTTATGGCTTCCGGTGAAGAAATCGACATTGCGAAATTTGATGAATATTGTAAGGGTGTAGCCCACAGATACGTGCAAATATATGGGTGGTACTACATGCCAGCATCATGGCATAAAATCCTGATCCATGGTGCAAAGATCATTGGATCTTTCGTGATTCCCATTGGCCTTCTATCTGAAGAAGCTCAAGAATCCAGAAATAAAGATTTCAAGAGATTCCGGGATAGGAATTCGAGAAAATGTAATAGCGTATCGACGAATGAGGACGTGATGCATTCTCTTTTGATCAGTTCGGATCCGTACATTGTGAGCTTGAGGAAACAGCCACAGGGAAGAAAGAAGCAGCCTATGGTGAATGAAGCAAAAGAGCTTTTGGTGGATTATACGGAAGAAGTGATGATGAATGGTGGAGGTGTGGATTCAGGGGGAGCAGAAGATGGTGTTGACGACGAATTTGGATAAACACGGAAATAATGTATCGTGAGTTACTATCAGAGCAATGGTGATTTTTATTTCGAACTTTCTATTTTGAGAACATTATTCAATAAATGCAACAAAAAAAACCGATTCCCTATCAGTTTCATCGTTAGTACCTATTTAGTTTGGAAGCTATGTGTGTCTCAACTGTCGGAGAATCACATTTCCAATATTCTAAAAAATCATACTGAATTGCCACTGACTCGGGTGACTCTTCTATGATGGAAATATGAATCATGGGACTTATCTTGAGATTGCCTATCAGTTTCATCTTTTTTACCTCCTTTGTTTTGGTAGCTATAGGGTCTCAAAGAACGAAAAATCATATCCCCAATAGTTGAAAAAATCAAATGGAATTCCCCCAGACTAGGGCAACTCTCCTATCAAGAGAGTATGGTCCAGGGGACTTATCTCAAGATTCACTATGAGTTTCATCGTTCGTACCTCCTTAATTTGGAAGCTATAGGATCTCAAAAGTCGAAAAATCATATTCCCAATATTTTAAAGAATCATACTGAATTGCCCCTGACTTCGGTAACCGTGATATCATGAAAATATACTTCCGTGGACTTATTTCGAAATTCCTTATCAGTTCCATCGTTCATACTGTCTTAGTTTGGGAGCCATAAGGCCTTGAAGACCGAAGAATCACATTTCCAATGATTTGAAACATCAAAGTGAATTCTCCGTGACTGGGGCGAATTCCCTACCAAGAAATATAATCCAGAGGACTTATGTCGAGACTCTTCATCAGTTTCATCGTTTGTACCCCCTCGGTTTGAGAGCTATGAAGTCTCAAAGATCGACGAACCATATTTCCAATATATTAAAAAATTATACCTAATTTTCCCTGACTTGGGCAACCCTGCTACCATGAAAATGTAGTTCAGGGGACTCATCTTAAGATTCTTGATCAATTTCATCGTTTTTGATCACTCACTTTGGAACCTGTAGGGTCTCAAGAATCGGAAAATCATATTTCCGACATACTAAAAAATCATACTGAATCGCCCTTGACTGGGGTACCTCTTCTATGATGAGAATATAGTTCAAGACACACATCCAAAGATTCCTCATCAGGTTCATCGTTCTTGCCTCCTTAGTCTGGTAGCTATAAGGTCTTGAACATCGAAAAATCATATTTTCAATATTCTAAAAAATGATGCTGAATCGTCCATGACTGTGACAACCTTTTTATCATGAAGATATAGTTCAGGGGCATTATCTCAAGGTTCCGTATCGGTTTCATTGTTTGCAGCTCCTTAGTTTGGAAGCTATGAGCTCTCAAATGTCGAAAAATAATATTTCCAATATTGTCAAAAATCATATTGAATTGCCACTGACTTAGCTAACCCTGGTTCCATGAAAATATAATTCAGGGGACTTATCCAGAGACGCCCTATCAGTTTCCCCGTTCTTACCCACGTAGGTTGGGAGCTATAAGCTATCGAATATAGAAAGAACAGATTTCCAATGTTTTAAAAATTCATACTCAAATGCCCCTGACTGGGGTGATTCTGCTATGATAAGAATATAGTTCAGGGAATCAATTTTGAGTTTCCCTATCAGTTTCATTCCTTGCATCTCCTGAGTCTCCCAGCTATAAAGTTTCAAACATCGAAAAATCATATTTTCAATTCTTTAAAAAATCCAGCCCAATTGCCCCTGACTTCGGCAACCCTGCTATCATGATAATATAGGACAGGGCACTCAACCCAAGATTCCCTATCAGTTTCATCGTTTGTATTTACTCAGTTCGGGAGCTATAGGGTCCCAAAGATCGAAAAATCATATTTCCGACATACTAAAAAATCATACTGAATCGCCCTTGACTGGGGTATCTTCTCCACGATGAAAAAATAGTTCAGGGGACTCATCTTGAGATTCCCTATCAGTTCCCTCGTTCCTACCTCCTTAGGTTGGAAGCTGTAAGCCCTCAATTGTCGAAAAATCATATTTCCAATATTCACAAAAATCATACCTAATTGCCCCTGACTTGGGCAACCCTCATATCTTGAAAATATAGTTCAGAGGACTCATCTCAAGGTTCCCTATCAGTTCCATCGTTTCCAACTACTCAGTTTGAAAGCTATAGGATCTGGAATATCGAATAATCATATCGCCAATATACCAAAATTCATACTCAATCGCCCTCGACTGTGGTCACCCTTCTTCAATGAAAATATAGTTCAGGGCCCTCATCTCCTGATGCCCTAACAGTTCTATCGTTTGTACCTCCTCAGTTTGGAAGCTACAAGGTCTCAAATATCCAAAAATCATATTTCCAATATTCTAAAAAATCGTACTGAATTGCCCCTGGCCTGGGCAAACCTGGTATCATGAAAATATCTCTCAGCGGACTTATTCAGAGATTCCCTATCAGTCTCATTCCTTGTCCCTCCTCAGTTCGGTAGCTACAAGGTTTGAGATACCGAAAAATCGTCGAAGGCACCGTATTTTCTACGTCCCATATATCCCTGAATAATCCCATACTCCGGACTGAATATGGAAATCTGGCTAGACAGATCGATTCCAAATTCAATTAGCTTCAATTAAAAAAAAAAACATCCCGATATCTTGAAAATTAGAGCGTGCAGCCTAATTCGTTCACACACATGTTTTTTGCCTCAATGTGCGATGTGCAAATCCATTCAAAAAAGCCGGACACATTGGTAGAAGATCACGTAAGATATCGCAGGTTATGTTGCAGAAATTTCCTCACCTATCCGCGAATTCTAGAATTTGTGATGCATGTATGAAAAAGGGTTCATCGTACAAATTACGAGTTGTCGAGGTGGTTGGTGTGTTACGTGACGATGAATCTCGCTCCTGGAATACAGAAGAATACGACCCCTATTCCCGTGCGTGGACTATTTCAAATCAAAGGGGAGTCGGGTCCCAAACATTATTCAAAATATATGTATATTCAAATATATACATATATCGACCCATAGTATGTGAGAAATGAACGTACGCTCAAACAAAACGCTGAGCAGGAAGAAAGAAATCTAGGTCAGAGCTCGCATCGATGTCCACATCGATGCATATTTTCGAGGCCCGCGGATTCGCTATCTTTGTTCACGGTACCCAAGTGCCCGTGTCTCTCTCTCTCTCTTCCCGAATACCAAATTGACTAATCACTGCTGATCAGGCAGTTGAGTCGGCAGAAAAACCCCTGTTGCCAGGATCTGGCGTGTTCCATCACCCAGATGGAGAACACGTAAATAGGACGGACAATGAAAAATCGGGAGATTCGTTACGCGAAAGTTTTGTTGAACAGCCGATTTTCCATACGCGAAGACAAGTCCGTCCTTGTCCGCAAGAGGGTAGAAACGAGGATACGATTGAAACCAAGTTGACGATTACATACTTCAAGTTCGCAATAAATCGTAAAAGTGTGTCCCTTTGGAAGGTTCCACGGCGTCTTTTTGTAGGAAATTCATGTTTCGATAATTTTTTCCAACGCAACGTTTCTCAAAAAAAAATCATTCCTTTCGCCTCAGTCACGATTGCAACTTAGTGAAACGTGACTTTGTAGAATAAGTCTATACTCCGACCGAGATTTGCGAATAGAATCAGTTTTTTTTTCTGTTATAATCAAATCAGTGAAATTCAGTGTAATCAACTAATTTTTGGCATTCAAATCGCGTTAAAATTTAATCGTGAACCGGCACGTCTTCGATCTTCGTCCAAAAGAGAGAGAGAGAGAGAGAGAGAGAGAGAGAGAGAGAGAGAGAGAGAGAGAGAGACAGGAGGACCATCAGAAGTAAGCCTCGTTGCCTTTTGTTCGGAAAGAAGTACCTAACGTGTACTCTCCTTTCCCACCACGGTGAGTCAAGAGCAAAAGAGAAAAGAAAAATATATTAGTTCTTTCTTCCTCCTCCTCTATACCCACGGTATACACGATTCCAAGGGGATTTTCTTGGTTTTTCAATCTTTGTACATTACGAGTTCTTTCCAAAAAACTCTCGTAGCAACATCTATAATCAAATTATATACGTTCAACCTTTGTACATTACGAGTTTTCTGTTCAAAAACTCTCGTAGAATCATCTGAAATAAGTACATATTCGATTTTTCATTCATTGTACATTACAAGTTTCTTTCTGAAAAACTCTCGTAGAAACATCCGTAATCAAATTATATACGTTCAATCTTTGTACATTATGAGTTTTCTGTTCAAAAACTCTCGTAGAATCATCTGAAATAAGTACATATTCGATTTTTCATTCATTGTACATTACAAGTTTCTTTCCGAAAAACTCTCGTAGAAACATACGTAATCCGATTATATATGGTCAATCTTTGTACATTACGAGTTTCCTCTCGAAAACTCTCGCAGAATCATCTGTAATAAAATTATATCTGTCCACCTTTGTACATTACGAGTTCCTCTTCGGGAACTCTTATAGAAATATCAGTAAACCAAGATTATATCGGATTTACTCATTGTACAATACAGATCATTTTCGGAAATTCTCATAGAAAGGTTTATAAACAGAATCTCATCTGTTTCATGTTCTCCATAGATTCTTTGAACGGAATAAAGTATTTGTTGAACGAATTCCTCCACATCTAAATTTCTTTCACTTTAACCCTAACCACTACACTGGGGGTGCAAGATAAGGGAATCTATATCTTATCGAGAGCTTAAAACCAGGAGCGGGTACCCACGCGCTTTTCCAATCGAGCCACTCCGGTTGGGAAAGTGCTTCATTTTCTTTTACGTATATAACGAGATTTTCGTCTTTCACCTACGGAAAAACCCGTTATATAACAGGTGAATCAAATGATATCAGTGAAAATATTGATGGTATTGTGAGTTCGATGGAAATGGGTGTCCCAGTGGAGAATGAGACATACGAAGTTCCTAATTATACACGCTCAAACAGAGAAATTGGACCGGAAGGAAAGCTGGATGAACTCAAGGAGAAATTTTCAACCTTTGAATCCAACAATCCATTGAGATTACAAATTTTGACTACCGCTCCATCACCTTGGAGTGTGAGAAAAATCGCCCCAGAATCCGATAAAACGCGATACTTGGCCAACAAATCGATGAAATTGAAGTCTAAATCCGGCAGTTAACCTGATAACATTGCAAGGGAGGGAAAAACACTCTCTCAAGCAATTTTTCAAAAAGTAAATGGGTTTTATACCAGTGGCATAAACAGTAGGATAATGCCTGGAAAGAAAGATGTCGTTTCTGTGAAAATTAATGGAGAGCAAACGTTGAAACAGCAACGTCTCTTACTTGTGGGTTCGAGAGAACTTGACACTGTATTCAAACAGTCTCACCCAGAAGATAATATCAGCTTTAGCGCGTTCGCTAGACTCAGACCAAAAAGTTTCATACTCCCTGGAGCTTGTGGAACACACTCAGTTTGTGTTTGCACAATACATCAGAATGCGAAATTGATGTTGGATGCAATTGGTATTCAAAAGCTGACCTTGAATACAGAAAAGTCACTAACGAACTACAAAGACTGCCGCAATGAAATTGTTTGTGAAAGACCTGGGGCTGATTGCTGTCTTGATGCATGTGATGATTGTTCAGGAGTTCCGCAGTTTTCGAAGAAATTGAATAATCTACTAGAAAATTCATTCATCACAGACATTCAATGTTCAGTTTGGACGGCAACGGATCGTCCAACTCTACGAACAGAAATCATGGAAATTGATGATTTTATACTCGAATTGTGCAATAGACTGACAATTCTGAAACCCTTTCATTCGTCTCAAAGCAACAAAATCTTCTCATCCAAGGAAGAAAACACAATCTCCGCGATGGCGGAGTACTGGTGACGTTTGATTTTTCTGAAAACTACGCGTATCTTTGCCAGGATGCTTCACAAGCATTCCATTTTAACAACGATCAATGCACCGTATTTCCTGCCATTTATTATCATGAGGAAGGACCTGTTGTTGAGCACAAGAGTCTTGATTCCTTATTTGAAAGTTTAAAACACGACACCTCCGCTGTTTATGCTATTCAGACTTTGTTAATTCCTAAAATCCAACGAAATGTGGAAAAAGTCAACGAGATTGTTCATACCAGTGATGGAGCGAAGCAGCGTTTCGAAAATAAATTTCAAATCGCGAACTTGATTCAGCACAAAGAAGATTTCAGTCTTGACGCTGAATGGCATTACAGCGCAACTGCTCACGGTGAAGGTGCTTGTGACGGGATTGGTGCTACATTCAAGAGAGAAGCATATAGAGCGAGTCTGACTGCCAAACCTCAAAATGCCATAATGACGCCCCAAAAACTCTACAGTTGGGCAAAGAGTAATTTTCAAATCATAGGCATTATGTACTATGATAAAACATATCACGAGGAGATGAGACGGAAACTCAACAAACGATTCGAGAATGCCCAACCTGTACCTGAGATCCCCCAGAACCACGGTTTTGTGATAGGATCCAATAATGAAGTGCTTATCAAGAGGTACTCGAATGATCATAGGAACAGAGTGTGGTGGCCAAATGGACAACCATGAGACACGTACGCTGAGTTGGACAATTGCTAATCCAGAGAGATGTTACAATAATCGGCCCTTTTCGGTGCCATTCGATGTGCAAAGTCTGATCGCGCAACCTTCTCGTGGTGCATATTGGGTTATGCTAATGTCGACAGCTTGGAGCCTGAGTACACAAATCCACAAGCTGAAAACCAGCAGTATTCATGGTTAGGGTCAGAGAAGATTTGCAAGGAGTTTGATTGAAATGGAGTGCATTGAAAGTTCGCGGATTTGTGTCACCAGTCCTCAAATAATTCTTGAAATGAGTATGATATTTGTTCCCATCATATTAAATGGCTTTGTCGATAATTGTACGTGATGCGTCCATTCCGATTTCAGAAATGTGACCTCAATTTCGTAATCAACGACCAGAAGTTTTTCTGAACAAAGGTTTACTTCAGAGGGCGGATGATTTCCCATATCCAGACCGTCATGAATTTCCACATTGAATCTTCCATTCATCATTCCGGAAATCTGGGTTCGAATATGTATCGGCGATCCCTCGAACTCTCATACGACAATCCGCTCTCGAATTTCCCTTATTTTTAATTCCTCCCAACGTCATATTCGATTCACCATTCGTAATTCCAGAAATCTGAGTCCGGATTCTTAATCAGCGACTTCAAAAACCTCAGTATGACAATGCTTTCACGAATTCAAGAGACTTTTAATTCTTCCGATCGCCATATTGGATTCGTCATTCGCAATTCCGGAAATGTGAGTCCGGATTTGTGTTCAGCAAACCCAAAACCCCCCGTATGACAATGTTCTCACAAATTCAAGAGATTTAGAACTTTTCCGACCGCCATATTAGATTGGTCATTTGGAATCCCGGAAATCTGAGTCCGGATTCGTGATCATCGACCACAAAACCCTCAGAATGTCGATGTTTCCATGAATTGAAGCGAATTAGATTTTTTCCGACCTCCATATTGGATTCTCCATTTGTAATTCCGGAAATCTGAGTTCGGATTCATCATGAGCGACCCGAAAAACTCCATCCCCCTATGTTTCAGCCAAGTCGGAGTGATTCTGGAATTCCGGCCGCCATATTGGATTCGACATTCGCAATTCTGAAAATCTGAGTCCGGATTTGTGATCAGCGCTCGAAAAACCCTCAAGATGGTAATGTTTCCACAAATTAAAGTGCATTAGAAATTTTCTGACCGCCATATTGGATTCGCTATTCGTAATTCTGAAAATCTGAGTTCGGGTTCGTCATCAGCGACCCCAAAAACCCCCTTTCCCCACGTTTCAGAAAATTCGGAATGATTCTGAAATTCCGGCCGTCATATTGGATCCACCATTTGCAATTTCGATATTCCAACTGGAGTCAATCAATCCGAGATGCTCGAACTGCATGTTCCAATCCACAGAATTATCCAACCCCCGTGTATCATAGTTTTATGACCGGTTTTGATCATCATCATTATCGCGTTCCCTCTTCGTTCCCGCCGCCATATTGATTGAATAGTCGCCATGTCCGAAAAGTACCATACGGCATTGAAAAGTAGACACTTCAATGAAAATTTTAAGCTCATCAAACACTTTTCATCTCGAAAATACAAATGCGCAGGGGGGCTGGCTGATCTGACAAAGAATGCCCCGTATGTATATAATATAATATATAAATATATATATTCACAGGGTGTCCCATTTTAATTTTTATATCGGAATAACTCACAAACGAGGAGTTTTGGAGGAAAATGTTTCGAACAAAAGTTGTGAGGTTCCGAGGGGGACATCTGATGGTGACCTTGACTCTGGCCTCGGATCTCACCTTCAAGGTCATTCAGAGATCAACTTTTGTTTCTGGAATGAAATCCCCTCTTTTTGACTGCAGATTCAGATTTGACGTTGGAAAATCAGGAACTTTTGTCTGAATCATTGTTCCGAATTCCGCACAGATGGCGCTCTGATCGATAAAAAATGAGTTTTATGAAACACTTGTATTGCTTTCTGTGTAAAACGACATTTAACTCTCCAGTTTTTTTTTTCAGCTTCTGAGGATTACCGTCGCCATTAGAGTTACCCACTGTGCACCACGAGGAGGTTGAGCGATTGGATTTCGCACATCTATGTGGCCCTGAAAAGGGCGGATTGTCTGGACTGTAGAGGTGTGTAATTTTTCACGACGAACGCTCTGCAATATGTATGAAAATTCAATGTATCAAATGTTCGATATTTGCACCGTTGCCCTGTTGGCACAACCTAATTCGTTTCTGAAATTGTGGTTCTAACGACAAAAGCACATGACGTGGAATTGTTCGGCAGACAGTTCGTATTCGGCGTTTCATGTCATCTCTGGTCGTTGGTGATCTTTCATAAACTACATCTTTGATGAAAACCCATGAGTAAAAATGCAAAGGGGTAAGATCCGGAGACTCATCCGGCCAGGCAATGTATCCACCGCGACCAATCCATCTGTGTGGGTAAGATGTGTTTAAGAAATTTCTGACAATTGCAGCGTTATGAGGTGGTGTCCCATTATGTTGAAGCCACATCCTGTTCCGTGTGTAGAGATCAACATCTTCTAACATCCTTGGTAATTTGTCCCGAATCAATTGCAGATAATTTTCCTTCCTAACAGTATGTTGGAAGAAATAAGGACCAATGATCTGACCATTCAAAATCCCACACCACACATTCAGAGTCCAACGATGTTGATTGTCAACTTGTCGATGCTATCTGGGATTTTCAATTCACGAATAATGACAATTATGTCTGTTCATAACACCGCTACTGGGAAATGTTGCCTCATCACTAAACATCACGTAATTGAAAAAACCAGGCGGTTGCTCCGAGGCCCATTGACCAAATTCAACCCCACATCTAAGATCATCTTCACTCAATGCTTGCACCAATGTAATGTGGTAAGGATGATATTTACCAGATCTCAGTATGCGGTGTGCCGTTGATCTTGGGATACCTAATTGGTGCTGGATTTCTCTGGTACTAACGTGGGGATTCAGGTGCACCATTCCTAAAACGGCTACTGAGCGTGCATCCATACGATTTCCATCATAACGCCCCCTGACTCGTGGGATATTCATTCTTCTAACTCGTCTTTCTATTGAGCGTATCATTTGAAATGAAGGCTGGCGTCTATTTGGATACCTCTCTCCATACAATCTTGATGTTGCAGCGTAATTACGTCGACATTCTCCTAGTATCAGGAGAATATCAAGTATTCCACCCCAAGGATAATCCATGGTATTGAGACCTTCACAACACTGATCAAAGATCTTCTTCAAGTTTGAATCGTATATCGGAAAGAATTTGTGAATGAATGAAGGATATTAAACATTCCGTTTCACTTATGTTTGTAAACAATGCTCTAGTATGAACTTTCTTGTTCATGATGAACACAAGTATTGTTGTGTACTTGTGTTTGGCAACAATTCACCATAACGGTACTACGAACAGACATAATCCTCAATATTGGTCGATGGAAAATCCCAGCTAGGTCTCCGGATCTCACCACTTTGGATTTTTACTTATGGGGTTTCATCAAATTTTCAGGGCCACAAAGATATGCAAGATGCGATCGCTCAACCTCCTCGTGGTGCACATTGGGTAACTCTAATGGCGACGGTAATCCTCAGGAGCTGAAAAAAAACACTGGAGAGTTAAATGTCGTTTTACACAGAAAGCAATACGAGTGTTTCATAAAACTCATTTTTTATCGACCAGAGCGCCATCTGTGCGGAATTCGGAGGAATGATTCACACAAAAGTTTATTTTTTTTCAACGTCAAATCTGAATCTGCAGTCAAAAAGAGGGGATTTCATTCAAGAAACAAAAGTTGACATCTGAATGACCTTGAAGTTGAGATCCGAGGCCGAAGTCAAGGTCACCATCAGATGTCCCCCTCGGAATCTCACAACTCTTGTTCGAAACATTTTCCTCCAGAACTCCTTGTTTTTGAGTTGTTCCGATATAAAAATTGAAATGGGACACCCTGTATATGGGGCATTCTTTGTGAAATCGGCCACCCCCCCTGCACATCTCAATTTTGAAGATAAAGATCTCGGAAACCAATCAAAATTTTCGTTGAAGTGTCTACTTTTCATTGCCGTATGGTGTTTTTTGAACATGGCGGCCATTTCGCCAATATGGCGGCTGAAACGAAAGGAAAACGTGTTGAGAATAATCAAAACCAGTCCTAGAAATATGATACGTGTGTGTTGGATAGTTCTGTGTACTGGGGCATGTAATTCGAGACTTCCGGATTGATCGCATGTGGTTGGATTACGGAAATTGCAAATGGCGGATCCAATATGGCAGCCGGAAATTCAAAATTGCTTCGAATTCTTCGAAACATGTGGAAAGGGGATTTTTCGGGTCGCTGATAACGAATTCGAACTCAGATTTCCGGAATTACAAATGGCAGATCCAATATGGCGGTCGGAAGGATTATAAAAATCTCTTGGATTTGTGCAAACATTGTCATACTGAGGTTTCTGGGTTGCGGAACAAGAATCCAAACCCAGATTTCCGGAATTGCGAATGGCGAATCCAATATGGCGGCCGGAAATCAAAATATTGCTTCGAATTTTCTGAAACATTGGAGAGGGGGTTTTTTGGGTCGCTGATGACGAATCCAAACTCAGATTTCCGGAATTACAGATAGCGGATGCAATATGGCGCTCGGAAGAATCATAAATCGCCCAAATTTGCGGAAACATTGGCATACTGAAGTTTTTGGGGTCGCTGATAGATATTCGAATCCGGATTCTCGGAATTATGAATGGAAGATTCGATATGACGGTCTGGATATGAGGAATCATCCGTCCTCTGACGTAAATCTTCGTTCCGAGGGGGTTCTGGTCGTTCATTATGAACCTGAGGTCAGATTCCGGAAACCAGAACGAACGCGCCACGTTCAATGATCCGCAAGCACATTTCATATGATGGGATCAAATATTATATTGATTTCAAGAATTATCGGGGCCTGATCATACTCATCCTGGGATTCATTTTTGAAGTGCTGCTTCGCTCCGTCTCTGGTACGGATAATCCCATTCATTCTTCTCACATTCCGTTGAATTTGAGAAATTAACAAAGTCTGAACAGCATAAACAGCAAAGGTGTTGTGTTTGAGACTTTCTGATCAGAATACGTAATTCTTGTGCTCAACATCGCGTCCTTGTGATAATAAATAGCAGGAAACACTGTGCATTGTTCGGTATCGAAATCCAAATGCTTTTGAGGCATCCTGACTAACATATACTTAGTTCTCAAAAAATCAAACGTAATCGGTGCTTCGCCATCGCGAAGATTGTGTTTCTGTTCCTGGATGAGAAGATTCTGTCGTCGGACATAAATGAATGAGGTTTGAGTATTGTTCGTCTATTGCACAATTGTTGTATAAAATTATCAATTTTCATCATCACTGTTTGTAGAGTTGAACGATCCGTTGCTGTCCAAACTGAATATTGAATACCTGTGATCAATGAATTCTCCAGTAGATCATGTAATTCCTCCGAGAACTGCGAAACTCCTGGACAATCGAACTCTCAATACTTTCAATATTCCCACCTCTATCATTCAATTCATCAACCACCTTGTCATCTCGTAATTTGTACGATGAACCTCCTCCCATACATGCAGCTTGAATTCTGGAATTCGCATATAAGTCAGGAAATTCCTGTAACTTGACCTTCGATATCTTTCGCGATAATTTCTACCATTGTGTGCGGCTGTTTTGAGTGAATAAATCATTGGCTTTTTTGAAGAATTCGCGGCTTCGTATATTAGAATGTCGAATAAATCAGCTGAAAATGAACGAATAAATGCGTGAAATCGATTCTTATCAACTGACAGTGTATTGTTCAGTAATGTCTGCACCCAATTTCATGCGGTTTCATTGTAACGTCAATTGTTTTTCTCGTCTCCTGTTATTCATCGTTTTACATTGTTACTTTATGAATGTTCGCGACGTTCAAACCTCAAAGTTTTTGTGTTTTAACTTATAAAATCGTACTAGGAGTTCACATATTTTCATCCGATTCATCTGATCATCTAATACACGATGCCGCGAATTCTTCGAACGGACCGATGGCGAATCCGTTCCAAACTGCCGGGCACGTTGGTAGAAATTTACGAAAGATATCGGAGGTTATGTTACAGCAATTCCCTGACTTATGCGCGAATTCGGGGATTTGTGCTGCATGTATAAAAAAGGGTTCATCGGACAAATTACAAAATGACGATGTGGTTCATGAATCAAATGATAGCGGTGAAAATATTTGTAGTATTGAGAGTTCTATGAGAATGGATGTTCAATTGGAGAATGAGACACACGAAGGTCTCAATGATACACGCACGAACAGAGAAATTGAACTGGAAGGAATGCTGGATGAGCTCAAGGGAAAATTTCCAACCTTGGAACCCAACAATCCATTGGAATTACAAATTTTGACTATCGCCCCATCATCTTGGAGTGCGAGGAAAATCACCCAAGAATTTGTCACAACGCGATATTTGGCCAATAAATCAAAGGAATTGAAGATGAAAGCTGGCATTTTACCCGATAGTATTGCAAGGGAGGCGAGAAAACTCTCTCAAACAACTTTAGAGAAAGTACATGGATTTTATACGAGTGACATGAATAGCAGGATAATGCCTGCATCGAAAGATGTCGTTTCTGTGAAAATTGATGGAGAGCGAACGCTGAAACAGAAACATCTCTTACTGATGGGTTTGAAAGAACTTCATACCGTATTCAAACAGTCTCACCCAGAACATATTATCTGCTTCAGCGCGTTCGCTAAACTGAGACCAAAAAATTGCATACTCCCTGGGGCTTGTGGAACACATTCAGTTTGTGTTTGCACAATACATCAAAATGCAAAATTGATGTTGGATGCAATTGATATTCAAAAGCTGACGTTGGATACACAAAAGCCACTAACTAATTACAAAGACTGCCTCAATGAAATTGTTTGTGAGAGACCTCATGCTAATTGTTATCTAGACGCATGTGATGACTGTCCAGGAGTTTCGCAGTTCTCGAAGAAATTACATCATCTACTGGAGAATTCATTCATCACAGATATTCAATATTCAGTTTGGACAGCAACGGATCGTTCAACTCTACAAACAGAAGTAATGAAAATTGATGATTTTGTACTTGAATTGTGTAAAAAACTGACAATCCTCAAACCTCATCCATTCATCTCTAAGCAACAGAGTCTTTTTATCCAAGAACGAAAACACAATCTTCGCGATGACGAAGTACTGGTTACGTTTGATTTTTCTGAGAACTACGCATATGTTTGCCCGGATGCCTCACGAGCATTTCATTTCAATAACGACCAATGCACTGTGTTCCCTGCCATTTATTATTATAACGAAGGGCGCGATATTAAGCACAAGAGTTATGTATTCTTATCTGAAAGTTTAAAACACGACACCTCCGCTGTTTATGCTATCCAGGCCTTGTTAATTCCTGAAATTCAACGCGATGTGAAAAAAGTAAATGAGATTATTTATACCAGTGACGGAGCAAAGCAGCAATTCAAGAATAAATTTCGAATCGCGAATTTAGTTCATCACAAAGAAGATTTCAATATTGACGCTGAATGGCATTACAGTGCAACTGCTCATGGTAAAGGTGCTTGTGACGGGATCGGTGCTACTTTCAAAAGAGAAGCATACAGAGCGAGTCTGACTGCCAAACCTCAAAATCCTATGTTGACGCCCCAAAAACTCTACAGCTGGGCGAAGAGTCATTTTGAAACCATAAGCATCATGTACTATGATAAAGTATTTCACGAAAAGATGAGACAGAAACTCAACAAACGATTCGAGAATGCCCAACCTGTACCTGAGATTCTGAAAAACCATTGGTTTTTGATAAGATCCGATAATGAAGTGCTCATCAAAAGGTACTCTAACGATGAACAAGACAGTATGGTTGCCAAATGGACAATCATGAGGTAATGTACGCGTAGTTGCAAACTTTTTAATTGAGAGACATGTGACAATCAACGGCCCTTTTCAGGGCCACTTGATGTGCAAAGTCTGATCGCGCAACCTCCTCGTGGTGCACATTGGGTCATGCTAATGCCGACAGCTTGGAGCCGGAATACACAAATTCACAAGTCAAAAACCAGCAGTATTCATGATTTGGTCCGAGGGAGATTTGCAAGGAGTTTCATTGGGAGGGAGTCCATTGAAAGTTTGTGAATTTGTGTGACCAGACCCCAAATAATTCCTGAAATTAATATAATATTCGTTTCCATCATATCAAATGTGCTTGCGGATCATTGAACGTGGTGCGTTCGTTCTGGTTTCCTGAATCTGACCTCAAGTTCATAATGAACGACCAGAACTTTCTCGGAACGAAGATTCACGTCAGAGGACGGATGATTCCTCATATCCAGGCCGGGATATCGAATTTTCCATTCATAATTCCGAGAATCCGGATTCGAATGTCTATCAGCGACCCCAAAAATCCCAGTATGACATTGTTTCCACGAAATCAAGAGATTGATAATTTTTCCGACCGCCATATTGGATTACCCGTTCGCTATTCCGGAATTTCAAGTCCGGATTCTTGATCAACGACCCCAAAAACCTCAGTATGACAATGTTCTCACGAATTCGAGAGATTTATAATTCTTCCGACCGCCATATTGGATTAGCCATCCGCTATTCCGGAAATTCGAGTTAATATTCTTGATCAGCGACCCCAAAAATTCCAGTATACCAATGTTTCCGCAAATTTGAGCGATTTATAATTCTTCCGGGCGCCATATTGGATCCGCTATTCGTAATTTCCAAAATCTGAGTTTGGATTCCTCATCAGCGACCCAAAAAACCCCCTTCCCCAATGTTTCAGAAAATTCGAAGCAATATTTCAATTTCCGGCCGCCATATTGGATTCACCATTTGCAATTCTGGAAATCTGGGTTCGGATTCTTGTTCCGCGACCCCAAAAATCTCAGTATGACAATGTTTGCACAAATCCAAGAGATTTATAATTTTTCTGACCGCCATATTGGATCCGCCATTTGCAATTTCCGTATTCGACCGCATGCAATTGGTCCGGATGGCTCGAATCACGTGCCCCAGTCCACAAAACTATCCAACACCCACGTTTCATATTCCTAGGACTGGCTTTGATTATTCTCAACACGTTTCCCCTTCGTTTCAGCCGCCATATTGGCGAAATGGCCGCCATGTTCAAAAAACACCATACGGCAATATAAAGTTGACACTCCAACGAAAATTTTGATTGGTCTCCGAGATCTCTATCTTCAAAATTGAGATGTGCAGGGGGGGGTGGCCGATTTCACAAAGAATGCCTCATATATGTACGTTAGTTTTGAAATTAGTCAAAAGTCAATACTGAAATAAAAACAGTGAACGTAGATTATTGGATATCAAATTTGTATCGAGTAATCAATTGTTATGAGTGGGTAATTGGTTATAGAACAGTTTATGAATATTTCATACTCTTGTGAGATTTGAGTAGAATTTATATTTATAGTTAAAACTTTATGTATATATATGTACGTGATTTTGAAATTAGTAAAAAGTCAATACTAAAATGAAAAGAGTGAACTCAAATTATTGAATATTGAATTTGTGCCGAGTAATCAATTGTTATTGGTGAGTGATTGGTTATAGAACAGTTCATGAATATTCCATACTCTTGTAAGATTCCAGTCAAATTTATATTTCTGTTGAAATTATACCAGGTGTGTAAGTATGAAACCAGAATTCGCCCATAGGTGGCGCTAGATGTCGATGCAGTTACCGACACATCACGTCAGCGGTGTCTTGTTATTGCATTAATATCCGACAAAGATTTTCAACTCACAATAACACGATCTTCATTCAGTAGCATTGGCTCATTAGGGATAATAAACATGTCGAGTTTTGTGCCAACAAATTACGATTTGCGGACAGCACTACTTTTCTGTTTTCATCTGAAGAAAACCGCAGCCGAATCGCATCGAATGCTTGTGGAGGCGTTTGGTGAGCGTGCTCTCGGTAAAACACAGTGCTTCGAGTGGTTCAAACGGTTCAAAAGTGGCGATTCCGACGTCAGGAACGAAGAACGTGGAAGACCACCGAAAAAGTTCGAAGACGCTGACCTGCAAGCCTTGTTGGACGAAGACGACGCCCAAACACAACAACAACTGGCGGATCAGTCAAAGGTGACCCGAGAAGCCATCTCCCTTCGGTTGAAAGCCTTGGGGAGAATTCAAAACGTGGGGAAATGGGTTCCACATGAACTCAACGAAAGACAGCAGGAAAATCGCAAAACATCATGCGAAATGCTGCTCGCCAAGTTCCAAAGAGACTCATTTCTCCATCGAATTGTGACTGACGATGAAAAGTGGATATATTTCGAGAATCCTAAGCGCAAAATGTCATGAGTTACTCCGGGTGAACCATCAACATCGACGGCAAGACCAAACCCCTACGGACCAAAGACAATGCTGTGTGCTTGGTGGGATCAGAAGGACATAATCTACTACAAGCTGCTGAAACCTGGGGAAACTGTCAATACTCCACGCTACCGACAAAAAATGATCGATTTGGATCGAGTTCTGCGTGAAAAACGACCAGAATACCAACAAAGACAACACAAGGTGATTTTGCTGCATGACAATGCATCAACACACAAAGCAAAACAGGTCCAGGAAACGATAGAGTCGTTTCGTTGGGAGATTCTTCAGCACGTGCCTTACTCACCGGACCTTGCCCCATCCGATTACTACTTGTTTGCATCGATGAGACCCGCACTTGCTGAGCAGCGCTTCACTTCTTACGAAGATGAACGAAAATCGCTCGATGACTGGTTTGCCTCAGAAGAGCAACAGTTCTTCGGGCAGGGAATCCACAAATTGCCAGAAAGATGGAAAAAATGTATAGATAGCGACGGACAATACTTTGAATAAGTTACTCTGTATCGTATCATTACAATAAACATGTTTTTTCTGTACAAAAATTCCGGTTTCATACTTACACACCTGGTATATATATACGTTAGTTTTGAAATTAGTGAAAAGTCAATACTAAAATAAAAAAAGTGCACGTAAATTATTGAATATTGAATTTGGATCGAGTAATCAATCGTTATTGGTGAATAATTGGTTATAGAACAGTTTATGAATATTTTCTACTCTCGTGTGATTTCAGTCAAATTTATATTCTTAGTGACAATCATATATATATATACGTTAGTTTTGAAATTAGTGAAAAGTCAATACTAAAATGAAAAAAGTGAACGTAAATTATTGAATATTAAATTTGTATCGAGTAATCAATGGTTATTGGTGAGTAATTGGTTATAGAACAGTTTATGAATATTTCATACTCTCGTGTGCTTTCAGTCAAATCTATATTCCTAGTTACAATTATATATATATGTACGTTAGTTTTGAAATGAGTGAAAAGTGAATAGTGAAATAAAAAAAGTGAACGTGAATTATCGAATATTAAATTTGTGCCGAGTAATCAATTGTTTCTGGTGAGTAATTGGTTATAGAACAGTTGATCGAAATTTATTTTTTGAAATCAAAAACGCACTCTATTGACTGAATAACTAATTATTTTCGTCAATATCATCTTCCATCCGATTTATAACTCTCATTTGATGAATTCCAAACTGAAAATCAATGAAATACAACTTCAATTTCATAACGTGAAGTTTCGTATGGAAATCGAGGTTGAATATACTTAGTATTTGAAATTCTTAACAATCGAGTATTTGCCATAATAATTGTTTTCTTCACCAGAATAATTATTGACCGCAAGTGAAAATATATTTCATAAAATGAATGGACATGGCTCACAAATGATGGACTTCTTTCATCATGAGAAAAACAACGCAAGATCAGGTTAATAACATAATTATTATTTTCAAGAACATGAAGTTATAGGACCAAAAATACTGTTATTCATAAATCGGTACAGTTGAGAGTATAATAATCTCATTCATTTCAATACAAGTGGTTTTGTTCAGATAATGGAATCAAATCATATACTGAATAGTTGTGAATTTTAATTCCGAGAGTTCTATTCTTTCAACAGAAAACTGATATCATGATCACAATAAGGTATTTTTTCAGTTCAAACTTCAGAGCAATTTCTTTGGATAAAATGTATTTGATCGAACAGATTTCATATGAACAATGATAGTTTGGATAGTTTTGAAATCAATAAAATGAAGTATTATAACCCATGATTTGGGAATTCAAATCGAATGGAGCTATCTTATTCATGCTAATAAATGTGTTCTCGAAGTTTGAATCGTTAATAGAAACAGAAAGAAAATCAAAACTCACGAAATTTCATAAATCATCGTTACATATCTTTTTGAATCAACTCTTTGCCACTGGAAACATCGTTTAAATAATGTACTGCAAGATTTTTGGGCTCAAATAGTTGAATATTGTCTTATTCGATGGTCAATTAGTTCCAATAAACGATTCAAATTACAGCAACATCTAAAAAATTACCTCATTAAACATTGTCATTTATGATTGAAGAAGGGTTCTAGTCAATAAGCTGCCAAGCTGATTATTCTCGTCAATACTACGTTTGATGAGATCAAAATTTTATACATTCTGCAAAATTCCAGTGCTCTTTGCAAATAAACGTTTCATCGAGTTCGTAAAATGGATGAATCGATCGAATTCATGACTTTATTGGAACAAAGAAATATGTTTTTGAATAAAAATGTATTGAATTCACTCCGACAAATTAGGTTCACTTCTCAGAACGTGGCGATACTTCCTCACAAGCTATCTCCTTGCAGTACAGTTTACATATCAAGAACTAATTCAACGTAAACCTATAGTAAGTAATGTTCCGTCCTAATAAATATTTCTTTCAGGATCCGGCATCGAACGTCATCAACGGATACGTCTTGATCGCAGAGAAGAACAGTTTCTTCGAACTGCTTGATCATATTAACCATCTGATCGAATTATCCAATTGCTTCAAATGAATTACAGGTCTATAGTCGGTGTAGTCCGATTTGCCGAGTAATTGATCGAGCCTTTTTATTGTAATTTTCCAGCCGACGTTTAGGGTTGTTCAACCCATTATCAAGGTGAATGTAAACATCAATTCGGAGGGTTGAAAAATTCGTCTCATCGTTCGGACCCATCACGCGTGGAGAGGGTGAAAAACAATTCTCAGGTTGGGTAGTACTCGGATCAGGAATCAGAAATATAGTGGGTGCAGTGCGATTTGCCGATTAATTGGTCGAGCCTTTTTATTGTAATTTTCCAGCCGACGTTTCGGATTGTTTCAACCCATTATCAAGGTACATTCAAACATCAATTCGGAGTGTTGACAAATTCGTCTCATCGTTCGGACTCATCACGCGTGGAGGGGGTAAAAAACAATTTTCAGTGTGGGTAGTACTTTGGTCAGGAATCAGAAACGTAGTGGGTGTAGTCCGATTTGCCGAATAATTGATCGAGCCTTTTCATTGGAATTTCCCAGCTGACGATTCGGGTTGTTGATCCCGTTAACAAGGTAAATTTAAACATCAATTCGAAGTGTTGAAAAGTCGTCTCATCGTTCGAACACATCACGCGTGGACAGGGTAAAGGAGAATTTTCAGTTTGGGTGGTACTCGGATCAGGAGTCAGAAATATAGTGGGTGCAGTGCGATTTGCCGATTGATTGGTCGAGCCTTTTCGTTGTAATTTTCCAGCCGACGTGTCGAGCTGTTTCAACCGATTATCAAGGTCAATTCAAAGATCAATTCGAAGTGTTGAAGAATTCGTCCAATCGTTCGGACCCATCACGCGTGGAGAGGGTAAGAAACAATTTCCAGTTTGGGTACTACTCGGATCAGGAATGAGGAATATAGTGGGTGTCGTGCGATTTGCCGAGTATTGGTCGAGCCTTTTCATTGTAATTTTCCAGCCGACGTTTCGAGTTGTTTTAAGCCATTATCAAGGTGAATTCAAACATGGATTCGGAGTGTTGAAAAACTCGTCTCATCGTCCGAACCCATCACGCGTGGAGAGGGTTAAAAACAATTTTCAGTTTGGGTAGTACTCGGATCAGGAATCAGAAATATAGTGGGTGTCGTCCGATTTGCCGAGTAATTGGTCGAGCCTTTTTATGGTGATTTCCCAGCCGAATCGATGTTTAAATTGACCTTGATAATGGGTTGAAACAACCCGAGACGTCGGCTGGAAAATTACAATAAAAAGGCCCGACCAATTACTCAGCAAATCGGACTACACCCACTATATTTCTGGTTCCAGATCCGAGTACTACCCAAACTGAAGATTGTTTCTCACCCTCTCCACGCGTGATGGGTCCGAACGATTAGACGAATTTTTCAACGCTTCGAATTGATCTTTAAATTCACCGTGATGATGGGTTGAAACAACCCGCAACGTCGGCTGGAGAATTACAATGAAAAGGCTCGACCAATTACTCGGCAAATCGAACGACACCGACTATATTTCTGATTCCTGATCCGAGTACTACCCAAACTGAAAATTGTTTTCAACCCTCTCCAGGCGAGATGGGTTCGAACGATGAGACGAGTTTCTCAACACTCCGAATCCATGTTTAAATTCACCTTGATAATGGGTTGAAACAACTCGAAACGTCGGCTGGAAAATTACAATAAAAAGGCTCGACCAATTACTGGGCGAATCGGACTACACCCACTATATTTCTGATTCCAGATTCGAGTACTACCCAAACTGAAAATTGAATTACAGATCACACAGGAACTAAGGAGGTCGGCTCCGCCCTCGCGCGAATGCTCCTGCTTATTTCTCTTTATTCTGGAAATTTCGTAAAATATCATTCATCCAGTCGAAATGAATTTCATTGATTCGAAAAAAGATTTATTCATATCAATAAGTTCTCTGAAGGATCAGAAAATCTCTTCGTACATTGTATGAAATAGTTTCCTAGATAGGGAAGAATGTTCATTGTTTCAAATATTGATTCATTTACAGAAAATTCCCATTTCATATTCATGAAAACATCTCATTTCGAATGCAAGGAATATTTATATTGTTTATATTGATATTTTCCCATTATCAAACTTTTCTTATCCAAATAATCAAATATTTCATTGAAGGGAGAAATTATCATTCTGGCACTGCAGTTGACTATCACAGTGTTATGAATGGCTTCTTCCCATCGAATGCATAATTCATTGAATCAAATTTTATTTCATGAATTCGAAAATCAAAATTTTCCATCCAATAACTTTTTCATCAATCCTAAGTAACTCATATTCCACTTAATGATCCCACCCCTCCCGTGTGAAATACATATTACATGAAGTTGATGCAATAACACCACAGACACCATTGGATGCATTCATTCCTTAGACTCAAAGAAAAATTCATCGGTTCGAAACATTTTTTTTCTCAGTGTACAGCGCTCGGAAATTTCCATGCCGCCGACATTATTCTTAGCGTCAAGAAGTACTGAATCCCGGACAAAATGCTTCAAATGACATGATCCTCCCAGCTAACACTCAGATATCTTCAAGATGTCGTATAATTTATTCCAAGGTAACTTCTTTTCCATCCTGCTAAATCGAAACAGCAAGGGAAGCAAGGCGAAGAAACATTGTTTCAGGGATGATCTTTCCTTCGAAGTACGTTGTACTTATAATAACAGCTCCGTAAATTGATATTCATGGAGTTGTCGATCTACGGGTATTATATTGGTTGATGGAGAAGTTAATCGACACAATGTCTCTCAAACTCAATCACATTACTGCATCGAATAGCCCCGCGAACATTACAATGACAACGTAGTTCGAAGGAAAGATCATCCCTGAAACAATGTTTCTTCGCCTTGCTCCCCTCGCTGTTTCGATTTAGCAGGATGGAAAATTAGTTACCTTGGAATAAAGTATATGTGGGAAAATACCTCATACGGCTCCTAACTTTAATTTTACGATACACCACACTCGTCAATTCTGAACGAAATATGTTGGTGAGAATTTTTCATTCGATGCCCTCAGATGACACAATCTCTCCAGGTACGGTAGATTTACTTCAGTTGAATATATGCGTTTTGTGAAGGTTCTTGAAACGTTCGAATACTCACTCACTTGATCCACGTTTATAAGAGGATCTCCGAGGCTTCGGGTTTCACTATTCGGATTTCAAACGTTGTAAAATCAGTCAAAGTCTGATAAATCATACCCACGTACAATATACCCATATACCACACGAAGTTCCTTTTAAGAACGAGAATAGAATTTTTAGAAAACTCTTTCCGAACTGATGAATTCATAACGAGCTTAGAAAAAGTTCAATGTTTGAGACATTAACAAGGTGTCTAAAAATACTGGAAGAATTGTTTCAGTATTCTCAAAGAATTCGTTGATGTCCTAAACATTGAACTCATTCAAAGCTCTGTATGAATTCATTGGTTCGCAAATAGTTCTCAAAGAATTCTTTTCTTATCCTTTACAAAGCGTTCTTCGTGTGCTATATGGGTACCGTAAAACGGGGTGAACGGGATCATTTTAAGGTGACTTTCGCAAGAATGAAATGATTAGTTACCATGATTTGAGCGTGCAGATATGGTTGTATACTTGTAGGCGTCAGTGTCACCACATCACTCCCCTCCCAGTGTTTGAGTTGCTGTGCTTATCAACATGGCTTTCCAACTTCGAAACATTAGGAAATCTGAAAGTGACTTTTCTCCCTGATTTAGTTGTGTAGTGTGTATTATGTTCGTTTGTTAACATGTATGCCGGCTTCAGTCAATCTACTGAGATATTTTTGTGGTGTCCTCTGACTTTTATTGTGAAATATTTAGCAGACTTCTGCATCACCGGGAACGGTCCCTCGTACGGTGGTTGCAGGGATTTGTGGATCGCGTCATTCCGGATGAAAACATGAGATGACTTTCCCAATTGCTTCTTAACAAATATGTGTGTTGTGCCATGTCTTGCTACTGGGACAGGTCTTAGTGAATCAAATTGCTGTCGGAGATGGGATACGAAGTCTGACTCGCTGACATGTTGCCCAAGGCGCGGTGCTAAAAATTCTCTTGGCAACCTGATGTTCTGGCTAAATATCATTTCGGCTGACGTCGCTTGGAGGTCTTCCTTAAAGGCTGCTTTCATTCCCATAAGGACGGCTGGTAGGTTATCTAACCAAGTCCCTTGTTGGTGACACATGAGTGCAGCTTTTAGCTGTCGATGCATTCTTTCGACTAATCCGTTAGCTCGGGGGTGGTCAGCTGTTGTACGAATGTGGCTCGTCCCAAGGACGTTCCCTAGGTGTCTGAAGAGGTCGGACTCGAATTGATTTCTTCGGTCTGTAGTGATGCGGAAAGGGGTTCCGTACTGAGATATTCAGCCTGCAAAAAGTTGTTTCGCAATTGTCTCTGCTGAGATATCTCGTATGGCGTACGCCTCTGGGGAACGGCTAAATCTGTCTACAACCGTAAGACAATATTTGTTCCCTTGCCCGACTGGTAGAAGTCCTATGATGTTCACTTGAATGTGGTCGAACCTACTGCTTGGTGGGCAAAAGTCTCCGACAGGTGATGATGTACGGGTGGTAACTTTATGTTTCCCGCACTGGATGCATGCTCGAGTCCATTCAGTGCAGTTGTTGCGAATCAGTGGTCAAACGTACTGTCGGGCGACAAGTTTTGCCGTGGCTCTGATTCCTGGATGTGCCAAAGAGTGCAATGAATCAAAGACCTCTTTTGCGAAGCGGTACTGACACATAAGGTCTTGCTTGCTTCGTGCTGATGTCACACCATATGAGTCGGTTGCTGTTTGGTACAGCTATCTGTTTGAATATAAGATTTCCAGGGTTTTCCAACAGACCCTTGAGCTCTTCGTCGTTCTCTTGATGCTCGGCTAGTTGTTGGAGGTCGACTGCTTGGGAAATAGATTCAACCCTGGATAATGCGTCGGCCACTGTGTTCTCTTTACCTGAAACGTGCCTGATATCTGTAGAAAACTGGCCGATGAAATCTGAATGTCTGAATTATCTTGGCGTGCATCTGGTTTTTGGTTGAATGCATAAGTTATAGGTTTATGGTCTGTGCAAATAATAAAGTTACGCCCTTCGAGCCAGTGCCGGAAATGCTTGCTGGCTAAATATATTGCTCAAAGCTCCCTATCGTAAGTGCTTTACTTTGCTTCTGTAAAGGTGAGCTTTTTGGAGAAGAAACCTAATAGTTTCCAGCCAGATTCTGTTTGTTGTTGTAGTGACGCTCCAAGCGCTGAGTCAGATGCATCTGTGAAGAGTGTGATTTGTGCAGATGCGTCGGGAAACTTTGAAAGTGCTGCATGACTCAGAAAATCCTTGCATCTTTGAAATGCATTTTGAGTCTCCTCGTCCCAGGTGACTGGTGTTTTCCCTTTGACTCCATTTTTAGCAATCCATGAAGTGGTGCTTGGATTTTGGCTGATTGCGGTATAAATCTCCTATAGAAGTTAATGATTCCAAGGAACCGTCTTAGTTGTTCCGTCGTTGTTGGTGAGGCGTAGTTTGCCATTGCTGAAACTCGGTTGAGGGGGGGGGGGGTGTTATGCCTTCTTTGGATATCTTATATCCCAGAAATTCTAATTCTCGCACTCCAAATTCGGATTTCTCCACGTTTATGATCATTTCATGGCATGACAACTTCTCAAAGATTGCTTTCAGGTCTTTGACGTGCTGCTCTTCGGATGACGGAGTGATGAGTAAATCGTCGATGTATGGGAAGACGAAATCCAAGTCTCTTGTCATTTCTTCGACAAACCGTTGGAAGCATTGCGCTGCATTCCGCAAACCGAATGTCATCCCAGTAAATTCATATAACCCGAAAGGGATTGTGATTGCAGTTTTAGGAATATCCTCTTCAGCCACGGGAATTTGATGGAAACCCTTTACCAGGTCAATTTTCGGAAAGATTGTTTTTCCGTTGAGATTGTGTGAGAAACTCTTTGTTTCAAACCGGATATCTAACCGGAACAGTTCGGGCATTTGATGATCGATAATCACCACACGGTTGCTGTAACGTCCTTGGATAAATTTTTGATTCTTTCATATAATATATGTGTATATGTATTCATATATACACAGTATTCATGTATAAAAATATTCATATATTCATTCAATTTATATCTATATATATATATATTCATTTTAATTATGATAGAATTGACATTTTCATCAAAGATTTATCCTTCTCAAAATAAGGAATGCGTTAAATCGAGAAGAAAAATTCTATGTTATACGTGCAAGAAGTATGCATGATGAAATCATTCTTCTCTGTATCGATACTCCGTGAAGAACAGAACAATGGTACGCTGTGTGCACACACGCACGTACGTACACCAATGCGTACCTATACATCTCGGCTCTGGAGTGCAAAATGACTCTCGAACATAGGTCGACGGAATGGACATAAGCATAATAGTGTAGGTCCATTGACAAATCTTTGACGAGTCACTTCTTATGATTCTTGTACTCCTCATACTCCCTTTCTGATTGAAAGTTATTTCTCTTAGTTTTTAACCCTTAGTCTGTAAACGGGGGTCATTTGTGTCCGCACATAAATTTGTTCCCTCCATACTTTTTGAAATAGGAAAGGGAGGGGGATGAGACCATGTTGTGAAAAATTGTGTTAGGTTATGCTTTCAGTTCCCTAAGTATCGTTATCCAATTCGGTAAACACTTGTCGTACGAGTAACTTCAAATTTTTTGTGGACACAAACGACCCCCGTTTACAGACTACGTATATCAGGAATTCTGAGGTAAAAAACAAATTTCATTCTATAGAACTATTCTATTATTCTATAGAATTATTCTATAGAACGTTGCGCTGTTTGTCCCAAAAAAGAAGACAAGAAAACATCGTATTGTTGTATGAAATGCAAACAACCTGTATGTGAAGACCATCGATTAACTTTCTGTCGAGACTGCTCTATTTAATTAAATCAAGAAGCAATTATTATCATTTTGTTTATAATCAGAATTTTGTGAATGATCTCATACTTCATTATTTTTCTTTGATTGAAAGTACTTGAAGAGTCATAATAATATGTATTTTATGAAAAAAAAATCTACATTAAGCGATTAAAATAATTCAAGTTCAAAACTTGAGCATTTTTTTTATAAATACAAGATTGTACGATTTCTTTTGGAAAATACACCTTCTCAACTTCAATTCCTTGCTTGAATTTTTTTACTACGTTCATTTGTTCAATAGTTATGATTTTTAGAACAAAGAACTACTTTTCTCATTTTTACATTTCTAAAATTTATATAGTGTTGAAAAGATTTTTTTCCTCATAATATCAAGATAGATTTTTATAATAGAAAAGTTAAGGAACCTACATGAATTTTTTCAGATTTTTCCTCATGGTTGATTATACTTTTTCATTGCCTTGGACATGAATGACCCCCGTTTACAGTTTACGTGTACCAAAAAAACGTTTACAGACTAAGGGTTAATTATAATGAACAACAATTTCACATGATTTTATTTACAGGGTAATCTCTCTTCAATGTTCTATCATTACATGAAAATTTCAATCCTTTAAGACAACATTAGATATCTGTATGAGGTCAGAGGTAATCAACTGTATAGTAATTATCGTGGGGAATTAGAATGATAGATAGCATGTAGTTTTCCTTTGTTTTATGCAAGATCATCATATTTCTAAGGGCTTATATAAGTTTCATCACGTTACTCTGTAAAAAGGGAAGGAAATCTAATCGAATCGAATGAAAGAATCGAGTCTAAATGACATCTTTGTTCAAAAGCATGTTGAAGGAATATTTGATTGATTGTAATCAATAACAATAATTCATGATTTTTCAGTCTAGAACCAACTCGCATGTTCTGAAATTAATGAAATATCCTATTTACGATGCAAGTATGCCATTCATTGCAATTGACAGTTTGACAGGGTAGCAATAATCGATAATAATAGTTATAAGAATATTCATGGAAATTCCATATCATTGAATTTGAATAGGAATGATTGAAATGCATGTTGCATTGTATGCAAGTACAGTGTTATTTTTATTGTAGTGCATGGTTTAAAACAGAATGAATTCGAGTTTAGTCATGTGTTATTTTTCATAATTAGATGATTTTGATTTCATGAATTGATATTATCGTAAGTTAGATTCAGGTTGTATGGGAGAATACTCTGATTCGATATAATACATTGTCATGTAACGGATTTCGTACGATTCTTGGTTAGACAGTTGTCCTTTTGAAAAAAAACTTTTCTATTGTTCAAAGCATATGACTCTGCATGGATCCCATGGACAACGATTTCTTTATTCGGAACGTTACCAAAGACCAAACTTCCTCTGATAATAGGAAGATTTATTATATACTGAAACTTGAGGAATATTCCTCCAGTTCCAACATTGGTGGCATGATCTCGGCGTCGGGCGGTAGATAACGGACGTTATGTTTATATTTTACATAAACAATACATATATCCTCCCAATAAGAATCAAGTCACGATGATTCAGAAGAGTGTGAGAACCATACAAAAGGAAGGGGTGGTGGAAAACCCCTTCGACCAATGTTCTTTAAGATTGGGCACTGACCTATTCACGAAGGGTGATTCGTCAATGCCTCCCACCATGAAAGGAAATCGAAGTGAGTGGGATCATTACTAGTTTCTAATTAGTGGATTACCCCACTGACTGACCAAGATCGGCAAAATTGGGGGTGAACCGAGGTTCCCACTGTGAGGTGGATGAAAAAAATCTTAGAGTCAACTTCCATCTTCAACCCTAGAGTTCGAAAGGAGAATTCAAAGTCTTCTTCCATCCGCGATTCTCTTAGTACAAAAGGTCAGAGTTCTATCCGCGATTCTCGAGTGAATTTTTTATAAAAAGAAAAGACAATTGTGTGTGTGTGCGTGTGTGTGAGGACGGACCGTCACAAACAAAATGGAGGCTTTCAAAGCGGTAGCCAAGGTAGAAAACTTTCTTCTATAAATATCAAAATTTATATTCCAAGTTCAATTTTTCTCCACTTTGTGATTTTTACTTCATTATTAAAGCTTTTTAACTGACATTTCAAATTTCATTATCATTTCCCTTCCACTAATAAAAATTTCAACTCTATATAAGAAAGCACTGGTCCCGTGGGCATAAGTTTCAGCCCCAAATCCAGTTTTCTGAAGCCTCACGCTACTTGGAGGCATTTGACTGAAAACTCATGAAATTTAAATTTTCAATTCTCAATAAAAAAATAAACGAATATTCTTGTATGTTCGACCCCGGGACGTTACAAGAATAAAATTGGTGGCAGCGTTTTTGGATGTTTTCTTGTATGGAAGTTTCAATTTTCAATTGAAGGATATTTCAATGAAAAGATAATGTATTTTATTGCTTCATGTGTCACTTAACCAATGGAGAAAAGGTTGAATTGATCAAATTTATTTTCAGTAATCTTTTGATATGAATAGTGTGCATGATAGTGAAATTTTGCATGTTCCATTTATTTCATGCTCTATACTTGAATATTGAATCTTTGATTGATGTATTTTCTTGTGAATTCTCGAAATTGTTGAACAAATTGTGAAGTGAAAAGTGGAAATCGTGCATTTCAAGGTTTTTGTGAAATCATACGCGATCCTAGTGAATGATATTCAAACTCTTGTCAATCTCCTCATAGGAATCTTGATTCTGCGACATATCGAATATCGAAGTATAGTGACACAGCTTTAGCATGCTGAAGAAGTGAATTTCATCTCCGAAGAATAACAGGAAGTGCGATTACGATCTTTTCGGGCTATAGTTGATTCTATTGATTGATTTCCATCTATTCGTTCAACTGATTGAAAGTGTGGATTTTGCATGAGATTCGATAAGAGAAGAAACTCACAAAAACGTGTTATTTCAAGTAGGGCGATTTCGATATGTCATTTATCTCACGAATGAATCGTTTCAATCATATACGAGGTGTGTTCAAGAAGTAAGGTGACTTTTCAAATTTCGCGGGCAACGTACTTTCGATTATCGATTTTTTTGTTTTGTTATGTTGGCACACTCTTCCCGAACATCTGTACCAAGTTTCAAGTGTATAGCATTTTTTGTTTGGTTGTGAGAGGCGTAAAGGTTATAAGTGTTTTGCGTGCTCGGCGATTTCTTGCTATCGAAAAATATGGATCGAAGGATTCGCATCAAATTTTGTGTAAAAAATAAAATAAAGTGCTCCGGAACACTTAAAATGTTGACAGTAGCATACGGTGGAACTGTTCTGAGTAAAAAAAATGTTTACAAGTGGTACAAACTCTTCCAAGATGGCCAGGAAGATGCCAATGACGAGCCTCGCTCTGGACGCCCAAGCACGTCAACAACTGATGAAAACGTTCAAGCAGTGAAGAAAATTGTTTTGGGAAATCGTCGAATCACTATCAGAGAAGTTGCTGAGGATGTTGGTTTATCGCTTGGCTCGTGCCATGAAATTTTTTCTAACGTTTTGGGCATGAGACGTGTGTCAGCGAAGTTTGTTCCGAAATTGCTAAATTTTGACCAAAAAAACGGTCGCATGAGCATCGCTCAAGAACTGTTAAATGATGTCAACGACGACCCAGATTTACTCAAAAGGGTCATAACTGGTGACGAATCATGGGTGTATGGTTATGATGTCGGAACCAAAGTCCAATCGTCCCAATAGAAGACCCCAGATGAGCCAAGACCGAAAAAAGCACGCCAAGTTCGATCAAATGTCAAAGTTTTGCTCACTGTTTTCTTCGATTACCATGGCGTGATGCATCAGGAGTTCTTACCATATGGTCGTACGGTCAATAAACAGTATTATCTTGAAGTTATGCGCCGTTTGCGAGAAGCAATACGAAGAAAACGTCCAGAATTGTGGAAAAATAATTCATGGCTTTTGCATCACGATAATGCCCCTGCTCACTCATCTTTGCTTGTGAGAGATTTTTTGGCCGAAAACAACACCACAATCATGCCTCAGCCACCATATTCACCGGATTTGGCCCCATGTGACTTTTCCTTGTTCCCAAAACTAAAGAGACCTACGAAAGGACGGAGATTTGCAACGATTGAAGAAATAAAGACTGCATCGCTGGAAGAGCTCAAGGCTATACCGAAAAGTGCTTATGAGTAGTGCTTTGAGGATTGGAAAAACCGTTGGTATAAGTGTATTCTATCTGAGGGGGATTACTTTGAAGGGGACAACATAAATATTGATAAATAAATAAATATTTTTTCTTAAAAATACAAAGTCACCTTACTTTTTGAACACATCTCGTATAATCATACTCGGGAACAAAAGTTTAATAATTAATAATCGACATCATCAGATTCGCTTGAATCTTTGTCGATGAACAATTTTTGTCGGAAACAAGAATAAAAATTACACTCGCGATAAATAATTCAAACTTAAAGTCAAGTAAGATCGATAGTCATGCCTACTACACGGAAATCGTCTGAAAAACAATAAGAGGAATTGAGAAGAACATTGATGCTAAGGAAGGATGATTTGAACAAAAAAGAACAGGAATCTTTAAATGAACATAAAAAATTTGAAGCAAATATAGCACAAAGGGAAGCGGATTTGAAAAAGGAGGAACGAATTCCAGAAGAAAGGAAGAAACGAATGGCTATAGAAAGTTCAACTATGGTACAAGATGTTGATAAACAATTGAAGGAAGCAAAATTATGATTAAAGAACGTGGAGAAAGAATATAGTGAATTAAGAGAACAATATCAATTATTAGAGGAACAAATCCAAAAATCAGAACAAGCAAGAATAAATCTCGAGAATATCAACGCGGAAAAAAATGATAAGATCAGGCAACTCACTATTAAAATTCGCGATTATGAAAAACTAATTCCTTCATTTGAGAAAGAAAAGCTAGGAGAAAATGCAAAATTCAGCGGATCAGGGTTGTGAAATCAAGACAAAACCAAAAATCCAAAGCCAAGAGGAAAAGAAGATCTGATCGATGATCGATCTCGCGAAATTTATGATGAAATTAGGATTTTGAGGGATGAAATTAATAAATTACAAGGAGATGCAAGGAATTATGATGAGGAATATCCATACGGAAATATCAATCGAGCAGCAATTAGAAAAGGACCCATGACAATCATTTGCAACACGATGATGGGACTGAGGTTCCATATCAGAGATACAATAATGGATACGGAGATATTTCGAATTTGTATTTCAACCCTGGGCACGGAGATGCTCGACCATATCGTGTTGATAGTGAAGTGCATGGTGGAATAGATTATCCTCAGGTGAGACCGGAAGAAAATTCCGGATTCCTACCCATGAGATTGGGAATGAGAGATGTCGCGGATATGATACCGCAATTTGATGGACACACTGATAAAAAAGGCAAACCCTTCACTGTTTTTCAATTCGCAACATACTGTCGAAGAGCAAAAGATCTGATACCGCGAGAACAAGAATTTGTTTCAACTAAAATAATTATCAATGAACTATCAGGCCATGCATATATGGCAGTAGAAGAAGAAAATCCAGGAACAATCGAAGAATTGATAAGACTATTAAAGATAAGATTCGCACCAGCAAAATCGTTGGAAGAACACTTAGGAGAATTAGCTCCAATTCATATGGGAAGCGCAGAATCTATACAAAATTATATATCGAGAATTCAAGATGTGTATACAGCTATTTGTGACGAGGAAGAGAGTATCGTCGGAAAATTATTGCCTGTTGAAAAACAACATTATGAAAACCTTGTAATGAAAAATTTTCGTAGAGGAGTACCTCGGAACATGAGGGTTGAATTAAAGTCACAAGATTGGAAAAATTTGAGAGAATGCTTCGATGAAACCGTAAGAGTACATAGGGAATTAGAAAAAGTAAAGAGTGGAGACGATAGTAGTCGGAAACGAGTCAATTTTAACTCCGGTATGACTCAAAATATTAAACCTTGCGCGAAGTGTGGAAAAAGGGGACATAACGGATCTGTTCGTTGGTATCAATCATCTGATAATAACCAACAAAATAATTCACCCAGTAAAAGTCGTAATTATTCAAATAATGATCGAAATATCCCCAATAATTTCAATAAAAATAAAAATACCTATGATGATTCTACTGTTCCAAATCCTAATGGGGGTCAATATAACAGTAATTATAATCGGGATAACTGGAATAATGATCGATATCGATTTAGTAACACTAATCACAATAATCATAACGATAATCAAAAACAATGTAGTTATTGCAAAAAGTTCGGACACGAAAGATCAGAGTGTAGAACATTGAAATATCATGATTCTATCAAGTCGGGAAACTTGCATGGCCACTCGTCAAGACAGGATGCCGGGCGAGCGGTAGCAAAATAAGTGCATCCGATTCAAGCGGATCAAACGGAAATCACAGGGGAATTTCCGAGCACGTCCTCAGCATAAACGCAAATCAAATTCCAAAAATTTGTGTAAACCAGGGAGATCAGAATCTAAAATTCATGATTGATTCAGGTGCAGAAGTCCATTCGTTGAAGTATGATTCATATGCAGGTCCAGCAGATGAAATTCAAACATCAGAAAAAATCTTTTCAACGGGAATCAGTCCAGAAAGAATTATCACCTTAGGTACCATTGAAATGATTATTTTAGGAAAGGTAGCTAAGTTTTATCTAATTGAAGACCCCATCCAATTACCAGCAGATGGGATTATAGGAATTGCTTTTCTTATTGAAAATAAAATGATTATTGATCTTGTCGAGGGAGTTTTGAAGTCCGAAAATTTTATAGTTCCAACAATAAAACCAGAGGAAGTTATAACCATACCATCGCGATCTATATCAGTAACCAAAGGGATAATTTCTACTCCTGAAATGAAGGAAGGATTCTTCGAAAGAAGAGAAATTTCTCCTGGGGTAATATACGGGGATATGTTGGTGAAAAATAATAAAGGAATTGCATTTCTCAAGATTGCCAATACATCTGAAAATTTTGTCATCAATATACCAGTCGTAGAATTGATAGAATTCGGAATGATGGGAGAAAATAAATGCTTGAACGTAAATGAAAATACAAATGAATGTTTGGAAAAGAAAAATGAGATTTTGTCGAAATTAGATTTATCTGACTTGAATAAAGGAGAAATGGAGTATACCAAAAGAATGATGGATATCAGCTCTGATTTATTCCATTTGAATGAAAAACTAACTCATACAGACGTCTTGAAATGTCGCATGAGACAATCTAATAATGCAGTAATTCATAGGAAACAGTATAGATATCCACCGATGCATAGAGATGAAATTGCAAAACACACAACAGAATTGCTACAAAATGGGATTATTGGACCATCATGCTCACCTTATAATAGTCCTTTATGGATCGTATCGACAAAATCAGGAGAAGGAGCTCCTAAGAAATGGAGATTAGTAGTTGATTTTCGTGAATTGAATGAACATACTATTCCGGATGCATATCCTTTACCTAAAATAAATGATATCCTAGATCAATTGGGTGGAGCAAAATATTTTTCAACTTTCGATTTACAGTCTGGTTTTCATCAAATTTTAATGGAAGACGAGAATAAAGGAAAAACTGCATTCACGACCTCTTACGGCCATTATCAGTATAAAAAAATGCCTTTCGGTCTGAAAAATGCACCCGCAATCTTTCAAAGATCGATGGATATTGTTTTATCAGGACTGCAAGGTACAGAACTTTTCATATATGTCGACAATATCGTTTCGTACGCGCGGTCTTTAGGAGAACACTTGATTAAATTTGTAGGATCGGACGAAGTTTAACCAGGAATCGAGATTCTAGATGGCGTGTAAATCGCGCTAGTCGCGCCAACTGGATGACACGCATCGCGTCGCGTCGCGTCGAGTGGATAGTTCAACCATGGCCGCGGAGACGTATAGCCACTAAGTATTACTCTGTCTCCCGGAGATATATACAATTGTATTTCATTCTTATTCTTTCACTCACTTGAATACATATGGATTTGGGTATAGCCTGCCTCTCGTTTATTATCTCCATTTAAAGCATTACCCGTAAATTCATTTTCCTACAAACTATGGGGGCTCGTTCGGGATTGAAAAACGACGCCAACGAGACACGCGAGAATGAGTGCATCGTGAACTGAGCGTTCGCAAATGATTTTCGATATGACTGAGTGTGTGCGTGAAATCGACAATATAATTGAGTGTCCATGTGATCTGAGTGTTTATAAGCGATATGCGTATGAGGCGTAGCTGAGTGTGAAAACAAAATTGAGATATTAATTAAAAGTTTTGTGCAATAGACTGAGTGTTTCGTGTGTAAACTGAGTGCTCGTGATTGATTTTTTGTTGAAGAGTGTTGAGAATTCAACAAGAGTTGAGTATACGACGAACTGAGTGTCTACATTACCAAACGACTTGATATTTCGTGTAGTGTTCGATGTGTTCTCTTTGGTGCGCGTGGTTCGGCGTCCAATCGACAAACGTTTATTACGGCCATATTCAATCATGGCGCAAGGCGTGGATATGAACGCGTTCAATGTAGAAGAGCAAAGAAGGGAGTTGCGTTCGTTGCATTTGGATATAACGGGTAATAAAGCTGTAGTTCGTGCGCGATTGGAAGAAGCTTTGAAGAGCAAAACCGAAGGCGATGAAGTTAAGTCTGCAAGTGGAAACGATGATGAGGGGGAGAGTGACGGAAGCAGTCACTACAGCGACGTCGAACAAACGGTCCGGCGCGGTCGAACTCGAAATTTACGACAGTCAAAAGTCGTTCATCAACCTCTTACTTTCAAGGACGTTGGAGATTCATTACAAACGTTCGATGGCGACGGAAGAGAAGACATAACAAAGTGGATCGAAGATTTCGAAGAGGTCAGTGGAGTCTGTTTGTGGTCGGAACCACAAAAAATCATTTATGCAAAAAAACTCTTAAGAGGTTCTGCGAAGTTGTTTGTCACTTACGGAAAGGGCACGACTACATGGAAAAAATTGAAGAAAGCCCTGATTGATGAATTCACATTGGCTGTGAATAGCCGACAGATACACAAAGAATTAGAAAGAACCAGGAAGAAAAACGAAGAATCGTATCATGAATACGTATATCGCATGATGGGAATTGCGAGTCACGCCGATATAGAGATGGAGGCTAAGACCCAGTACATCATCGATGGGATCCAATATGATCCCGTAAATAAAACCATTCTCTACGGTGCACGAAATGTAAAAGAATTGCGAAAGAAATTCACGCAATATGAATCCATGAAAAAGAGTGCGATGTATAAAACGAAGTCTCAACTACCAAGGTTCACGAAGGAATCCCACAAGGGCATGCAACAAGCTCAAGATCCGAAATTTCCAGAACGGCGTCGCTACAACTGCGATGGTCGAAATCATCTAGGAAGAGATTGTCCGTCGTGAGAGCAGGGTGCAAGATGTTTTCGATGCGGCGATGTCGGGCATATGGCTGCGAATTGTGAGAAGAAAAATGATTCCAAGCGAGTTAATAAATGCAGCGCGATAGTTAAACGAGGTAATAAAATCTATAAAACGGTAGATTTCGATGGTAAGTATGTTTTAGCTCTTCTGGATACGGGAAGCGATGTGCACCTTATGAGTGCTGAGCAGTACATCTGATTGGGTTCGCCGTCTTTTACTGGTAATGGCGTTGCGTGTGAAGGGTTGGGAATAGATAGTGTTCTTACGCTGGGTAGCTTTGTTGCTGATGTACAAATTGATTCGAATAATTTTCAGCTCACAATACACGTCGTTTCGGATTCACATCTAAATCACTGTTCGCTCTTGGGCTATGATATCTTGCGTGTTGCGAATATTTCACTTGATGAAGATAATGCCATAGTTACAAAACGAGAAGAGGATTGTAATATAATTGTTGAATCAGAGAATATCCCTGAAGTATTTTGCATGGATGTTTCCAATAACGAAGAATGTATTGATGAGAGAAAATTATGTATTGAAGCGAGTAATATTGGAAATATAAATGTAAGCCGCGAGTTGAAGGAAATTGTGAGCAATTAGGAACCCAGAGGATGCAAAGACGTATGAATCACAATGGATATCGTGCTAAAAGATAACATCCCGATTTATGAGCGCGCGCGAAGATTAGCACCAGCAGAAAAAGATAAAGTGGATGAACAAATTCAGAAATGGATACAGGGTGGAATTATAAGGCCGAGTACATCGGAGTATGCGAGTCCGGTGATTCTTGCTAGTCAAAAAACGGCGAAATGCGGTTATGTATTGATTATCGGAAACTTGATAAAAAAATTGTCAAGGACCGTTTTCCATTACCGCTAATAGAGGACCGATTGGACAGTTTACAAGGTTCAACTTTCTTCAGCGTTTTAGATTTGAAAGATGGGTTTCCCCATGTTGCTTTGAGTGAAGGCAGTCGGAAATACACTGCTTCCATTGTTCCGGATGGACATTATGAGTTTCCCCGAGTTCCTTTCGGCCTATGCAACTCCCCCGCTGTATTTCAAAAATTTATTAATGCTGTATTTAGAGATTTAATTGCTAATGGAACTGTCCTCATTTATCTGGAAGATCTTATAATACCTGCACGTAACGAGACAGAAGGATTAGCAGAACTTAGAATAGTCTCAAGAACGGCGAGCGATTATGGCCTAAAAATAAACTGGGACAAGTGTCGATTTATGCAAACGCGAATCGAATATCTTGGATTCGTAATTGAGAATGGAGGAGTCAGACCATCAGAGCGTAAAACTTCAGCTGTCATGAATTTCCCGCGACCAGCCAATATTGGGCACGTACAGAGTTTTCTGGGGCTCACTGGATTTTTTAGAAAATCCATCCCAAAATATTCCATGATCGCTCGACCTTTGTCGAATTTATCAAAAGGTGGAGTTAAGTTTCATTTTGGCGAGGAGCAAGAGCACGCGTTTAACGAATTGAAATTACTGCTAAGTGAAGAACCTGTATTGAAGTTATATCGAACTGGTGCGCGGACCGAACGTCACACTGACCCGTCGAGTCAAGGATACGGTGCAATACTGCTCCAAAAGAATCCTGAGGATCAGTTGTTTCATCCGATATATTATGCGAGCTGGAAAACGACAGACGCAGAATCGAAGTATACTAGCTATGAACTCGAGGTATTGGCCATCATCAAGTCATCAAATAAATTCAGAGTTTATTTATTAGGAGTGCCTTACGAAATAATGACGGATTGTCGAGCATTCGCTCTCACGATGAACAAACGAGATTTGTGTGTGCGTGTTGGAAGGTGGGCTTTGCTTTTGAAAACCTTTAATTATACTACTGAGCACAGACCGGGAAAGTCCATGTTGCACGTAGACGCACTAAGCCGCACTCCATTAAATGTAATGCTAGTCCAAGAGGACGATAGTAGTTTTGTATCACGACTTTCAGAATCCATAGTAGATATCCGAAACGCAATTGGGAATAATAATCAGACAAGTTCACTCAACGATGGGAATGGAGAATCGAGAAGAATTGACGATATTAATTCAATAAATCCTGAAAGAGATAAATATAATTCTGATAGTCAAATCTCAGTTAACGGGGATATGGAATTGAAAACGCCAGAAAGGGATAATTGTGATTCCGAAGAGAGATCAGATAATGATGAGAATGATAATTTCACTTATTCAGATAATTCCAGTACTGACTCGGAAACAGAAGATTCGAGAGAAGAAATTCTCGCAGATCCTGAGAGACGAGTTGATGCTCAGAAATTATCTATTTCAGAGACTCGAGATAATATTTTATCAAAAATTGACAATCATGTAATTTTTTCCACACAGAAAACTGAACCTCTAGATCCATTAATCAGAGTTTATTTTGAAAATAAAAAGATAAATCAAATCAATGATTTAGTCTCAGGAGGAGTAAAAGTTCTTAATCAAGGAAATAAATATCTGATCTTACTTGTTATTGAAGAAACTATCCGTCGGCCCATTGAATTTGATATTTTCGAAGAGTCCATGAAAGCTTTGGAATCTGCAATTTTAGAACTCAATTTGAAATCTTTTTCCATGATCAAGACTACAGGAATAGAGGGACCATTTTGGGCAACAATTGAAGATGATATTTCAACTATCCTAGGTGAACATGATTTATCAATAACTGTCTGTAGTAATGACATTAAAATTCCAGCCATGGAAGACAGAGAGAAAATAGTCAGAGAAACACATGAAAGCTACTTAGGCGGTCACAAAGGGATAACTAAAATCTTTCATCGATTAAGAAAACATCATCATTGGCCCAGAATGGAACAGGACATAGCAGAAGTGATTAATAAGTGTAAAAATTGTCAATTGAAAAAGCTAGTCCGACATAAAACTGGACAACCTATGATTTCAACCGATACGCCAGGTAGAGGATTCGATAAAATTAAAATGGATATAGTAGGACCAATACCAAAGGATAGAGATGGAAATAGATACTATTTATCCATAATTGATGTTTTGACAAAATTTCAAGATTGCATATCATTGAAAGAAATAAAGACTACCGACGTATTGGATGCATATACTGAGAACTTTTTCAAAATATTTGGACCCTCAAAATTCCTAGTTACTGACAGGGGAACAAATTTCGTCAACCCTCTGTTCAAAACAGTGATGAAAAAAATATAGAATGAAACACGTAACGACCACTGCATATCATCCACAGGCGAATGGGACATCGGAAAGAGCTCATCATACAATCAATGAATATTTAAAACAGAATGCAAATAAGAAAAATTGGTCTAAGATTTTACCTCAACCCTATTCACTCATATAACACTAGTGTCCATGAGTCAACGGGATTTACTCCATATGAGCTAGTTTTCGGATGCTTGCCTCGTGATATTGATCATGATCCATCTTTGGATGAAATTAAAGATCGAACATACCTCACTTACATTACAGAATTATTTAGAAGAATAAATTTTTTCCAACAGTGCGCTAGGGAAATGATACAAAGATCAAAGCTCAAGAATGAATGGTATTATGATAAAAGGATGAATGCTCAAGAATATAGTGTAGGGGATCGGGTGTACAAATTGAGACCGATCATAAAGGGGAAGTTTGCTGATCAATATGAAGGACCATTCGAAATTACAGAAATTTTAGGCAGATACAACGTTCAATCAGATTCAGGAAACGGTAAGACCGTTATAGTTCACTCCAATAAAATGAGACGAGCTAAATAATATAATAATTGATGATCAATGAAAACTAAACATATCAAATACTGAGGATAACAGCATCATCGTGAATATCCGCCTGTTTGAATTCGGAATAAATAGATGGGTGAGCTTATCCGATCAACTGATAGAAATGGGAGCTAGAATGGGAGACAACAGGAGAGAAATTAGTGGTAGGGGTGAACCCTTGAGGTATTTCATCGAATTAGACGATGGTTATACTCCAGATCAAGGGCTACGGAATGCTCAGGAAGAAGGGAAAGTCGAAGAAGAAGTAGAAGTTAGCGAGGAGGAAGAAGAGGAAGAGGATATCCCAGCAGAAATTGAGATGGATCATTTACATCTCGATGAAAATGTGAATGGAAACGCCAACGAAGAAAGAATGGACGTGGTGGACTGAAATAGTGAGAAATAGGGAGAAGAGTGCATTTTTTTGTGAAATGAAGAACTAGAACACTGAACAATTATGGCGCCGCCCTTTTGAAAAAAAAACAATAATACAGTAATTGATAAGTGAAGTGCTAAGTGCTGTGTAAGTGTCTGAAGAACTATTAAGATTATATTTTTATTGGACTTTGACTATTAATTCACAAGATTTTCCCAAAGATTTATGGGAGATTTTCTATGAGCGTGGGTTGTGATCACTCACATGCACGTGGGTAAAGTTTCCTCCAAAGAATTCTCACAGTGTAGAAAATTCAGGAATAAAATTAGTAAGAACTCATGGAACTCCTGAATACTTTGAAAATTCCATAAGTTCTGATAGAATCTCTCACATAATAAGACATATATATATATATGTATGATAGGGTTTACCAAAGATATATTAAAATGAATATGAAGGTGGCTTCAGAGACTTTGAATAGAATAAAAGCTTCTGAACTGGTAGGGTTATGTTGTTTGTGACTCAGGTCACGGGAAGATAATTTTTTTTCTTATATAAAAAAAAGGGAAAAAATCACATGCTTCATCAGATGTTATCGGATTATTCTTTTTTTCTTCTCCAAACCTAAATATATGAATATACATAAAAAAAAGAAACATATATATATATATATATATATATATATAGTTCATGTAATTCACGATTTTGTAAATTATAATGTTCAAAATGAGTGGTGAAAAAAAAATGGTTTTGTTTATCAACAATTGAGTGATTCCGAACCTGATCGTAGGTTAAATAGTATTATAAAATTGAGTAAATGGTACTGAGTGTATGAAAAAAAAGAGAAACAGCATTATATATGTTATGTAATTTGGATATATTTTTCTTGTTAAGAATAAAACTATCATATTTTGTTTTATAAATTCTGATTCTAATTAATTTAATACAACCCTCCTAATGAATGGGATATAAAATCGTATAATTCAGATAGTGAAAACTCAGAGTTGATTTTATTCACAGTAGCGGGGATTTTAGGTGCTTTCCAAGTCAATATAAAACCAGAATGCTCCTTTCTCCCTATAAAATCAGAGCCAATCATTTTGCTGAGAAGTCATATTTTTTGCTTTCGGAAAACTAGCATAAAACAATTTCTAATACAGGGAATCTTATCCTTTCTTCTCAAAGAAGATGCATTCCATGACAGATCGAAATCATGTCCATACTTCGAAGTTTAATACTTGATTTGAAATGTTACAGATGGTTTATTAATTTTCTTGCTTCCGATATTGGGAACGAAGGGAGGAGATACTCTTTTGGGATACGATTGTGGAGGAACCAGCATGGATGTAACGACTTTTTCACTCTCAAATATTGGGGATTGCCGACTAGGAGATCATAACCTGATGACCAGTGATGCATATATCCAGTTGCTGCAGTTGGCGGAGTATAAACCATGGTATCGCAGTGTCGAGTCAGAATCGACGGAACAGCTTATTATTGTGGGATGCACTCTCACAATTCTATCGTCTTGGATAGGAGAGCTGAATATTCCATGCATCTGGATTTTGAAAAATGTAAGAACCTCCATACAGTTGGAGTATTCAAATTACCAAACGATCATAGTATTACGGATCTTGGGTAAACGCAACGATATCGAAAACAGTCACATTGGCGAGATCAGTGGAAGCAGATGGAAAATGTTCTGGAGCATACTTTTCTGATCGATATAGAAGTTCTGAGAAGGTGGTGGTACAAGCAACGGTTGAAATCACATTGAGAAGCTACTTAGCAAAAATTCATTTAGATAGCAACAAAATCATTTTGAATCCCGGTGTAAGGTGTGACTTGAATGATGGAAACTGTATTGGCGAGAAGGGAGAATATACTTATTGGAGCGTTGTACCTGAATCATCCTGCAAATTTGAACATTACAACGTACTTTTTGAGGGAATGGCTACCAAAATGAGGGACACGCTATCACATTTTCATCCAGAAATCTACACAGTAACAAGCAAAGATATGACATTCGCTCTCTCTCCACAGAGAAAAGAGACCATCTGTGGGTATCATTGAGCACAGAACATCCGAAATTATTTAGATCAGAAGCAAGGAAAGGAGCTACATTTACTTCAGCAACCGGAGTTAACCCAGACAACTTGGATATTTTTGCATATGTAAACGTGAAATTCGTATACCTCGAGACACACATCAGAAATCAAGTCAATTTATTGTATCAAGACGTCATTACGCAAAGATGTCTTTTGGAAAAACAAATTCTGAGACATGCCTTGATGTTAGAAACTCACGAACCTGATGAGTTCGCGAGGATTATCATGAAAAAACCCGGATACATAGCTGTTATTGCATCAGAGGTGGTACACGTACTGGAATGTATTCCAGTGGAAGCGAAAACCCGGAATACTGTAGAGTGTTACGAAGAATTACCTGTAACCGCTTGGAATAATAGTTATTTCCTCAAACCGAAATCAAGAATTATGGTAACCAAAGGAACCGGAAAGGACTGTAATCCACTGTTACCAGGGATGTGGGATTTGGAAGGAACCTGGATTACATGGCCAGCCTCAAAACATACAACGTTCCAACCGGAATTATTGGGACCAATGACGACACCGAGTTGGAAATATTTAACACCAAAATCATTAGCAACCAGCAGAATATACGGGAACCCAGATTTGAAGGCATTGAGAGAACATATCCTATTCCCAGCGGAGAAATCGGCCTAGCTGAATACAATCACCAGAGGAGCTATAGGAAAGACGTCTCACACAGACGATATCAATTTCAGCAATTTCATAGACACCGATACCGTGGAAAGGATGGTCACCGACGCCCTCAGTAAATTCTGGTCCGGTTTTCTAATTTTTGGACAATCCAGCAGCGCGTTATTTGCAGTGATCACTATCTTTTGGATCATTAAGTATATTCTGAGTGTGATAGTTCATGGATATACTATCCACAGTGTATATGGATGTAGCAGTCATATTTTGGGAGCTTTTATCGATGCAATTGCGCATTTACTGCTCCATTTGGCGAACAATGCACCGAATGTAACTGCTAAGGAGGAAATACAAGGAGAATCTGAACAACATATACCAACTGTTATCAGTAGTGAACCAGGACCAATGCCGTCAACTTCAATGGGATGTCCTGCATCAGCACCTAGTCAAAGTATTCCTTCTGTGAACCCATATCATATTGACCTTACTGAAATACGGTATGTAACGAATGTATACGGATGTAATGAACACCTTCAAAGTCCGAACTTTCCGACTGACTTAGATCCAGGACTCAGATCCTATCTGAGTAAAATGGAAGAAATTTAATGTCCTCAATTTTTCGCATTTCATTATAAGGGGGGGGGGATGTAACGTCCTCGGATCAATTTTTGATTCTTTGATATAATATATGTGTATATGTATTCATATATACACAGTATTCATATATACAAATATTCATATATTCATTCAATTTATATCTATATATATATTCATTTTAATTATAATAGAATTGACATTTTCAACAAAGATTTTTCCTTCTTAAAATAAGGAGTGCGTTAAATCGAGAAGAATTCTATGTTATACGTGCAAGAAGTATGCATGATGAAATCATTCTTCTCTGTATCGATACTCCGTGAAGAACAGAACAATGGTAGGCTGTGTGCACACACGCACGTACGCACACCAATGCGTACCTATTCTCTGGAGTGCAATATGACTCTCGAACATAGGTCGACGAAATGGACATAATCATAATAGTGTAGGTCCATTGACAAATCTTTGACGAGTCACCTCTTATGATTCCTGTACTCCTAATACTTTAAATACTACCAATGAAGTACTACTTTCACACTTACTAATGAAGTGATTATCCATTATTTCAAGAGACTAATATTCTTTTTGATAACAAGAAGAGACAATTGTGTGTGTGTGTGCGTGTGTGTAAGGACGGACCGTCACAAACAAAATGGAGGCTTCCAAAGCGGCAGCCAAGGTGGAAAACTTTCTTCTATAAATATCAAAATTTATATTCCAAGTTCAATTTTGCTCCACTTTGTAATTTTTACTTTATTATTAAAGCTTTTTAACTGACATTTCAAATTTCATTTTGATTTCCCTTCCACTAATAAAAATTTCAACTCCATATAAGAAAGCACTGGTCCCGTGGGCATAAGTTTCAGCCCCAAATCCAGTTTTCTAAAGCCTCACGCTACTTGGAGGCATTTGACTGAAAACTCATAAAATTCAAATTTTCAGTTTTCAATAAAAAATTCTTGTATGTTCGACCCCGGGACGTTACAGTCGCCAATCACCTGTCTTCTTTTCCACCAAATGTAAAGGTGAGGCCCATGGGCTCTTTGATCTGCGAGCGATTCCAAGCGGATGGGGGCCAAATTAACGAAAAGTTGGTTGAAAAGAGAGATACGTCACACTCTCTCTTCCCAAACACTGATTTCGTTGATTTGTCTTTTCATTGATTTGGCCCCCATCCTTCCAAGCCTGATCATTTCTTCAAAGTATTTTTGTGCTATGGCTAGCCTGTCTGGTGCTAGACGTCGAGTTCTGCACTTCGTTGGCGGTCCTGCTGTAGTTTGAATTCGATGAACGGTATTGTGGGCTACCGGTCTAATGATGCCTTCGGGTTTCGTGATATCCGGAAAGTTTTTCAAAATCGAATGGAACGGGTTTGTCTTCGTAATGATTTTGATTTGTGGGACATCATTAGTTCCACTCACGTGAATTCCGTGACGATACAGGTTTGTCATACCGTCCACTAACCGTTTGTTCCTGAGATTCACTGACAAGTCGTAGGAATTTAAAAAATCTGCGCCGTTAATGAGTGTTTTGACATCTGTCATAGGTGTTGATAGGTGCCTCGTTGGTCGCGTACAATTTACACTCCGATGGTTGCCGTTTACCTGGTTTCAGGTGATTGGGATACACGCTAATTTTGGAGCCAATGTCAACGAGGAATTGTTCCTTACTGTTCATGTCAGTGAAAAACAGGCGGTGAGATCTTCGAAAATCGTTTAATGCCTCTAGTGACTCTCGTTTGTAGTTTCCTGCTTCGGTGTTCGAGTTTTGAATGTGCAGGGTTGCTGTGACGTGGTATTTTTCAAATATCTCGTCACATGAAATTTTTGTAATTTTCTCTCTCTCGTCGATGTCGAAAATCGGAATTATAGCCGTCAACAGAGACTCTCATTATAATTTTATAAGAAATTTGCATTGTATAGAGTCTCTCAAGGATGTTACAGCCGTGTGATTGCCGACTGATACGAATTTGTATTATTTCTCTCGCTTTCTCCTTTTTTTTCTCTCTCTAGCTGCTTGGTATGCTTGCTTGGCGGGGAACAGGTACATAGATAGAGGCGTGAGGACCACCATGAGAGGAGAAAGAGGGATACACATATCGCCACTGCCGTACGACGGAATACCTGTGAAGCCCGGTCTGATCTATGAAGGGAAATTCCCACGCCACCGGTGCCCTCGCTATCGACGCCCATGGGGCCACGCGCTATTGGAAATACGTTTCGAATTTGCAAATAGAGCCACCGGTGACCTAATCATGAATTATGTAGAATAGAGGGGATAGAATTTCGCTCACCAGCTCCATTGCATTTGCAAGATGATCAGTCTCAATCTTGGCGGCCTTGAGTAAAGTTCATTGTGTGGTTTGATCGTAAAGTGCCACGTGCGGTGCCTAACGCTATTGTTTCACAGGAATTACTCCCATTGGACTTGTCTTCTAGTACGAGAGCCGGTGAGTTCCCTCCCTTGGTTCAATCATACTGAACCGGGATCGTCGTGGCGAATTACTCTTTTCTTTTATGATCTAATATCTCTTGGGCGGGACGCCGACGTTCCCGCCAAGCTGTGGGAAAGAGGATAGAGAAAAGCGCATGGCTGTTCTCTCAGTGCATGTAGGTTCACCTGCTGCTGTCGTCTTTCGCCGACTGTTTCTCCTTGTTATTTTGAGTGGTGCCATAGAGACCCACCTCTGTATAATTTACTTTCTATATTTCAATTATATGTTTCAATTTCATTTAATATTTTGTGCTATTAACTTTCACCCGCTATTATTCCTCGCTCCCCTTCTACTCACCCTTTCTACGTGGTCTGGGTTAGTCACGGGTATCTATGGGCTCATATTGACTCTTTTGATAATTCATTCGATTCGGATCTTCTCTCGACTTTGATAGTTCCCTTCTGGGACTATCTGGCGCCCTTTTGAGCCCAATCTGTAATTTTTTCGCGTTGCTCTGGAAATTGTACGGAATCTCCTTGCTGTACCGCGTACACCGCTTTGCTGCTGCATCGAATTCTGCATAGTACCAACAGATAGTTCTATTTCTCGCTGGTGATGGACTGCTGCGGGTAGATCCTGAAGCATATCTATTTTGGACACGTGGTCTCGGAGTTCTGTACCTTGTTCGTTGGGTTAGCGTCGCGACTTGCTTTGTGAGTACTTCTATTCGCTGCTGTAAGTTGCTTGTGGAAGGTTTCGAATTTACAGCGCACACATTTGAGGTTCCGGTAACTTCAGCGATTTTATCTGCTAGTTCAGCTGATTTGTCTTGTTTTGCTTCTGTTTGAGAGGCTAAAATCGCTTGCATACTTTGCGATAGTTGATTGATTGATCCATAAGGGTTCGGATAGATTCTCTGGCACTGAACTGTCCATTGATTCCAGATGGCGTAAAAACTGTGAGGGTGTGCGATCACCGATTTCCTCACCTCCTAGAAGTTTTTCAAGCCTTGCTTCTCGTGATTGTGTCAGTTTAGCTACTAGAGCGTCTTTGATCTTAGAATATGGCGTTTCTTCGGGTGGGTTTGTAATTAGATCTTCGATTTCAGCCGCATATTTCTTCTCTCAATGTGAGACTACGTAATGGTATTTTGTTAGTTCCCTCGTGATTCCGGACAGATGAAACTGTGCTTCTAATTGAGAAAACCACAAGATGGGTTTATTAGGCCAGAATGGTGGGATGCGGATAGTGACGCGATCCACATGTTGCTCTGTGTTGATATTTTGTTCCTCGTTGCTTGTTGCCATGATTGCTAAAGTGTGCTGAGTGTTAAACAAGAAACGAACAGAAGTATACGTACATACGTATGTCTATATATATATATATGTATGTAATCGGATATGTTCAATTATCTTCGCAACGCTTGTCTAAATACAGCAACTATAGGCCTTGCCTTGTGATAGGTCACTATTTATTCATTTTGTTTTATTACGATAATGAAAATAGAGTTGGAACCTATTCTGAATAATGTCAGATCCTAATTTATTGTATGTAGAGTTTCTTAAGACCGTTCACAACACTACGTTACAAAAGACCCAAAAAATATCAAATTCATTTTGTGTACATGCATTTCAAGTATTCTGATTGCGACATAGGAGTAGAATTTCTGATCTTAATTACCTGAGAAAAGAAACATATAGTTAATTCCATTCGATCAGTATGGAAAATTACATTTAACACGTTTTGTATTATTTATTTCGAACGATATATCAGATATAAAGTGAGTGTAAGTGTAAGTTTTGTTTTATTTTCTACGTGGTTAGATTACAAGTGTGTGCACTACTATATGTGTGATCTGTTGTATAGTTTATGCGTGAGTTCGATCGGCTGCCCTGGACCCCTTGAAAGTGCAGGTAAAGATATGTGTTTTATCGTGGCGAGCATTTTCATGTGTGGGGAGCACTTTTTCAGGAATATTTTGTCACGGGATCATTCACCTTGGAATATTTCGGTCTGGGGACCAATGGTCCGGGGATATTTTGTCTGGGTTTTTTTGTCGGGGTTCTTTTGGCAGGGGTTCATCCGTCAGGTAACTTATTAATATATTGAAATTCCTCAAAGTTTTCAATATGTTGATCGTTGAAAATAGGTCCGGTACATCTTTTCTGTTTTCTCTAAATTCGATTTCGGGGTCACCAATTGTAGTGCTCCTATACTCCGCACGACTTTTATGATTCGGAAAGGAGGATCGGTTGATGAAATAACGACACTTCTTTAGTTTTACACTAATATAATTTGTTAATACTGTGGCCCATCACTTTAGCCCCTTTACATCCAACAAAACATTTATTTACTACTACAAATTCTCCGTAACTATATGAGAGGAGAGACGTGGTGACACACCACCAGACCGGAGAAGACTGACTTTCGCAAAAATGGAATGATTAGTTACCATGATTTGAGCGTGCAAATATGGTTGTATACTTGTAGGCGCCAGTGTCGCCACATAGTCACTATCTGACGGAAAAAACCCTCGGGTATTTCATGCAGTTTCCATCTGATTCACATAGCGTGTAAAACCGGAGAAAAGCTGTCACGAAATATTTTGTCAGCATTATTGAGGATTTAACGGGACAAAAACCGACCAAGAATCTGATAAAACCTGATGAAAAATTTTTCTATATGGATTTGTCGGACATATCAAGCAAGCGCCGAACCCATCAGAGGCTGCTGAAATATATTCTGTCAGTGTCATCTGGAATTGTACGGGACAAGAACCGAATAGAAACCTGACAAACAATTTTTTGTCTGGAACTGTCGGACATTTCGAATAGGGTGGTCTACTCTGAATTGAATTCTCGAAAAACGTTAACCAACAGTTTCTCTTCGAAAGTAAAAAAATATAACGCTTTTAGAGAACGTTTCAGCAGAATTTAGCTCACAAATTGGGGTGGCTTCGATGCCATACAACATTATTCTGCACATCTCGATCCTACACAATTATGTTGAAGTGCTGATTTCATACAAAATCCAAGTGGGTCCCATACAAACCTACATAGGAACCCCTGTGAATTCACCCATCCTCATGTGGGTTCTCATAGGTTTCTACGCAATCCTAGGTGTAATCCAATATTCTCGATTCCACACAAAGACAATTGATATGGCAAACGGAAATACGGGAAAAGACAAAAATTGCATGACCGTAATAAGAACTGGTACCTGATGCCCCTCCCCCCTTGCCCTCCTTCAACCGTTTTTTTATTTCGCTAAATAGAAGTCTGAACTCCCTGGTTAAATGAAACGATTGATTCCAACAAAATCTGATTGGATGAATCGTACGTACTTTGGAGCTTCGAAATTTGGTGATTAAACTGGGTCAGAATTGGTCGGTTTGAATAGGGACCAATGGACAGGTTTCCTTGAATGGTATTGGATGAGGGATATACAGGTGAAACAAGGGACACTCTTGCACAGGAAAATGGGGAGGAATATAGTAATCCGATTGCATGTGGTTTGAACATATTTATGTTTCTGGATTCAATAGGCATTCGACTGTTCCGATTTATATGAAATTTGATAGGATTCAATGATCATTTCACTGATCGTGATCAAATCAGAATCAAATGATGGATTGAATATGGAAAATCGGGGATTTCCGTGATTCAGAATCAATAAGAGAATCAACAGATGGATGAATGAGAATGGATCGGCATTTGCCCAGTAATGTTGTCATGGAATAGATAATCAGATTCAATGGGAGAAAGCCCATTGTAAGTGCAGAATGTTGTTAATCAGAGATAAATGAGATTGTTTCAGAACATTGTGCAGTCGATATCCTGATTGAATACAATTGGATTTAATCAGCATGCGGACGAATCAATCACTGTAACCACTTAAGGAACAATCGGTGCATGTACGGAATGAATGGGGAACGTGAACATTGGAAGCGAATTGAATCCATTCTTCCCAATTAAAAATATTTGACGTTTGGAATCAGATTTGTTAGGAGAATAGCCGATTGTATTCTATAGTAGGGGATGATTCATATGGCGATACAGGATAGTAATCACAATGAAAAATTGATATACAAGGGACAGTATTCCGAACGAGTTGTAAACAGGGATCGCACAATTGACCCAATCAGAGTCCATAGGGATTGGACCGATTGGACACATGTGTAGGCAATTGGATTTCCTCCGGGGATAGGCTCTATTTTTCAATCGGACTCGATCTGGACATGACCGACTGGATTCTATAGTATCCAATGATTTATATTACAATTCGGAATCACAATGAGACACTGATATGCAAGTTACACTATTCCGAATAAGTTATAAACAGGAATCACACAATTGACCCAATCAGAGGCAATCGAGGTTCAGCCGAAGCGAAACACATGTAGGCGAAAGGAATTTCATCAGAGATAGGTCCCACTGGTTAATCCGATTCAATAGGATGATGACCGATCGGATTCTATAGTATTGAATAATCCATATGACGATTCGGAATCGCAATCACATGAAGACACTGTCATGTAAGTTATTCTATTCCGAATGGGTTGGAAACAGGACTCGCACAATAGACCCAACCAGAGTCAATCGGAGTTCAGCCGATTCGGAACATCTGTGGGCGAAAGGAATTTCATCAGAAATAGGTTCTACTTGTTAATCGGATTCAGTAAGATTATGACCAATTGGATTCTATAGTATTGAATAATCCATATGACAATTCGGAATCGTAATCATGTGGAAAAACTGTCATGTAAGTTATCCTATTCCGAATGAGTGGGAAACAGGACTCGCACAATAGACCCAATCAGAGTCAGTCACAGTGGAGAAAGAAAGAATGTTCAAAAATTCGTTTTCACCAATTTCAGATTCCTTACATCATTTTCGATGCAAAGAGGAAGAGGAAAACATCCTTCGTCATCTGCTTCATAGCTTAGTACTTGAAGGATTGAGTTATTCGTGATTGCCCGGATTGAGTACGTGATATGTTACCTTTAGAATGTAGGTACTATCTCATTGAATGGATGATTGAATGAATCATCCAACCGACGTTCGTGGAATTTCGTTCGTTAAGGACAATCCGAACCGAAGAAAAATCTATTCTATTTGATTTGGAGGCTCTATGCTTTCCTATAGACTTTCTCATGATTTAATATTCAATCACTTCAAAAAAATCAGTTACTTGTTCGTTGGAACGTGCTAACGAATCGGCGGGACACCTAATGAATCCCGTTGAGATGAGGATGTCGGTATCACTGAATGCTGAAATCGAACCTGAACTCATGTAACACCGCTTATTCATCCTCGATGGGTTGATCCGTCATGCACGGATTCAGTACGTGACATCTTGAGTATTTTCGACAGTGACTGCACAGTGTGTACGGTGCACGAAGCAGTCTTCAAATCCACTAAGATTTTTATTTTAGTTCAATTCAATAAGAGGATAAAGTGGATCAAGCATCGCTTCCCGCACAGTGCACATTCTGCACGTACTGTTGGGAACATCTCTTACTGTCAAAATAACACAACAGATATAATTTCATTGAATAAATCCTTGGATGCCTCATTCAATTTATCTCAGTCACATCGGACCGTTTGTAGCTACTTGTTCGTCAATTGCAATCCAAATCGTCAACTAACCGATTAGATCCGAATGAGATACTCTATGACACCCCATAAATTTGCTGATCGATTCCAATTCAAACCCGTCCTAAATCAATCTGCGCTTGCTCATTGTAACTCTCCCTTGCATCGGCGAAACGCTGAATGAATTCCATTGAAATGGCGCTGTCAATATCACTGCCAGTCCGATCCAAAACCATGTAACAACCTGTATTCATCCTCATTAGCTCCATTCGTAATCGCACCGATTCAATACGTGATATCTTACTATTAAAATGCAGATGAAATCTCATTGAATAAATCATCGAATATCTGAATCGTTCCCTGATTCATGGATACTTTCCGTCGAATTGTGACTAGTTTTTCGGCTTGTGAAATCTGAGTGAGATCTATCGAAAAATATTTTGTCCAGTTTTGACCGGTTTTCCCTACTGAAAAATACAGCTGGGATGATATATTCGAGGATACTTTTGGTCAGATTGTGACTGGTTTTTCGGCTTTCAAAATCCCAGTAAGATCAGTCAAAAAATATTTTGACGCTATTGACTGGTTTTCCATACTGTAAAATACAGCTTGGATGAAATATTCGAGGATATTTTTGGTCGAAATTCGTTTGATTATTGATGCTATGAAATCCGAATATTATCGAATAAAAACCTCCTGCCCATAGTATCCCCTTCGAAATTGATCGTCCTTAGAAAAATTCACTTCATTCTGACCAAAACGTGTCATTTTTTGTACAATTTTTGTGTGGAAAAATGGAGTGTTTTGGCGAAAATGCAGTGAATCCTCCTCCGGACGGTTCTCAATGCTATGAAGTTCGTACCGTAAAACTGGGTGAACAGGAGCATTGGAGTTTGAGATCACGCAATGGAAAAAATGTTGAATAAGTTCGTGATTGATTTTTCGAAGGATGAAAGTATTAGATAGTGAGCATTTACCATTCTTATTAATCACATAATTAGTTATGACTCTGTTCAAAGTCTGCGTGATCCTATTCACCTTAAAATGATCCCGTTCACCCCGTTTTACGGTACCCATATAGCACACGAAGAATGCTTTGTGAAGGACAAGGAAAGAATTCTTTGAGAACTATTTTCGAACCAATGAATTCATACAGAGCTTTGAATGAGTTCAATGTTTAGGACATTAACGAATTCTTTGAGAATACTGAAACAATTCTTCCAGTATTTTTAGGGACCTCGTTAATGTCTCAAACATTGAACTTCTTCAAAGCTCGTCATGAATTCATCAGTTCGGAAAGAGTTTTCTAAAAACTCTATTCTCGTTCTTAGAAGGAACTTCTTGTGTTATATGGGTAAATTGTACGTGGGTATGATTTGTCAGACTTTCACTGGTTTTCCAACCTTTGAAATCCGAATAGTGAAACCCGAAGCCTCGAAGATCCTCTTATAAACTTAGATCAAGTGTGTGAGTATTCGAACGTTTCAAGAATCTTTACAAAACGCATATTAAACTGAAGTAAATCTACCTTAGCTGAAGTGATTGTGTCATCTTAGGGCATCGAATGAAAAATTCTTACCAACATATTTCGTTCAGAATTGATGAGTATGGTGTATCGTGAAATTACAGTTAGGAGCCGTATAAGGTATTTTTCCACATATACTTTATTCCAAGGTAACTAATTTTCCATCCTGCTGAATCAAAACAGCGAGGGAAGCAAGGCGAAGGAACATTGTTTCAGGGATGATCTTTCCTTCGAACTGCGTAGTACTTATAACAACAGCTCCGTAAATTGATATTTATGGAGTTCACAATCTACGGGTTTAATATTGGTTGATGGGGGAGTTAATCGACACAATGTTTCTCAAACTCAATCACATCACTGCCTCGAATAGCTCAGCGAACATTCAGGAATCATTGAGATATCTGAATCTTAGCTGGGAGGATCTGTCATTTGGAACATTTTGTCCGGGATTCAGTACTTCTTGACGCTATGAATAATGGCGGCGGACCGGAAATTTCCGAGCACTGTAGGAACCCAGCAGACCTCATCACATCTGCACACTTCGGGAATATGTGAATCACGGTATATTCCAGTTAGCTCCCTGCGCAGGCGCGCCTTACAAAACTTACTATGAGTTGGTACACCGGCTACCTAGGGATCCTTTAATGAGGGATCGGACAATCAACTGCTGATTACGGATTGGTCTGCCGTCATTAGTGGGATAGGTACTGATATTTATGAAAATATTCGAGATACATATTTAAAGTCAGCTTATTCATGTATAATACTTACAATTAAGTGAATCTGAAACATTCTTCGAACAAAGCATGTAAAATAACATACACTATGCATGCTGAACTAAACTATAGAAAAAACCGGAAGTATCCCACTAATGGCGACTGATTGTCCGATCCCTCATTAAAGGATCCCTACCGGCTACCTGGTCAAAACCAGCCCTTTTTTTATCGGGTATTGTCAGCGAATCCAACATAAAAACGGGAAGTTCATTTGTATCGGCGGAGCGGAAATTTCCATGCATTGTAGAAACTCGGTAAACCTCATCAGATCTGGACATTTTGGAGATGTATGAATCACGGTGTATTCCAGTCAGCTTCCCGCACAGGCGCGCCCTACAAAACCTACTACGTGCTGGTAAACCGGCGACCCGGTTAAAACTATCTCCCTCTCTTGTGAAGTATTGTCAGCAAATTTGCGCACAACCGAGAAGTTCTTTTCTGTCGGTGGGCCGGAAATTTCCGAGCCCCTTAGGCACCCGTCAATCCTCATCAGATCTGCACATTTTGGGAACATGTGAATCACGGTGTATTCCCGTCCGCTTTTCATGCAGGCGCGCCTTACAAAACCCACTATGTGCTGGTGAACTGGCGAACCGGTACAAATCATCTTCGTTTCTGGTCAGGCATTATCAGCGAATGTGATTGTCAACTGAGAAGTTTTTTGGTGTTGGCACTACGGAGAGTTTCAAGGGATGGGGGCCAAATCAACGAAAAAACAAATCAACGAAAAGTTAGTTGAAAAGAGAGATACGTCACACTCTCTCTTTTCGAACACTGATTTCGTTGATTTGTCTCTTCGTTGATTTGGCCCCCATCCGTTTCAAGCACTCTGACAACCCACCGATCCTGTCAAGATCGGCATATTCGAGGAATGCGTGATTGACTGAGAAGTTCTCACGCGAGTCGTACAAAATCTGGCACAATTTTTTTGCCGGCCAACCGGTATCACCCTGTCACTATTCCTTTATGCCAGTGTCAGCTAATGACAGCACCTTCTCCCGATTATGTTCTTTACATACAAGAACTGACATCATTTTCACCCACAATCCTGATTGTACCATATATTTCGGCAAGCCTCCTGACTCATTCTCAACTTGGCACAAATCTGGTATTTGGTGAACCAGACAAGACCATACAAAACCAGACAGATCCAGCTAAAAAAGTTTTCCCGGATTCGTCAGGCATTTTGAGTAGGGCGAGGCAAATCGGATCACAGAGCGAATTTGATCAAAATAAGGTTATTGGCTGTTTTGAATAATTTCTCTTTTCAATTCCACTCTCTTAACGTATCAGCTGTTTACATACACTTATCACCTACCGGAATCAAAAGATAGCATATGACCATGACGGCCATCCTTTAGTTTCGGGCAATGATATAAGTGAAAGCGTTATGTGCACAGCGGAGAATTTTATCGCTGATGTAAGACAACTATCGCAGTTCCCCAAATTTTTCATGACAAGGAAGGTTGAAAATCATGCAAGTTTGATTGATATAGATAGTTTGTGAAATATAGAATTGGATAATCAAATTGTTCAAACAATATCACCACCTCATTTATGAATAAATTGATGTTTTTTCCCAAGTAGTTTATGCTCTCTTAATTTGAATAAGCGAAAAATCACTATTTTACAGTCCATGGTCACTAATTCAACCAGTTATAAGTATACCACTGCGAATTAGAGAATTGTGACTGGATGAATCTGTGAAACGCGAAGTTCGCTGATTCAATTATTGAAAATTAATTCACTAATTTAATCAGTTGATATGCACTGATCTAATCAGGGATATGAACAGGACACGAGATCACCATGCGAGCACGTTCGTTTACAACAAACTACTTCGGATTGAATGCATAAAAAGATCGGACATTTCCAAAAATAATTCTTCGAGACTTTATCTACGTTTGTGCAAGGCCCAAATTCTAAATTTTGAATACATTTTTCTGAAAAAAAATCAGAAATCGGAAATCCAAAGTGGGGCTTTGCACAAATGTAGATAAAGGGTCAATCCACGTCAATTCAGGCAGGTCAGACACCCACCATCTTGGATTTCGATGAAATTTGGTGAATTTGTTGCTATTGCGGAGTTAACAACCCATGTCAAATTTCAGCTTCCCAGGATTTATAGTTTCCGAAATATCAAACATTGTAAATTTCGAAAATTTGTTCGAAACGAATTTCCAAGAAACAGTTTCTACGATGCAGCATTCATGAAAGAAAATTCATATCTCGGTCTCTCATTGAGATATCTCTATGAAATTTCTACCACATATCTAGAAAAGTACATAGATTCCAGAAAAAAATATCACATCAACCTCGGATACGATTTGAGCTCATGTTTTTTTTTATTCCCAGATTGACAAATTTTTTGGGCATAAAAATTACACTCAGTTCAAATTGGATTTTCATTGAGAGGCGGTGGAATTTTGACTTGATTTTTTTTTAATCAGAGCTGAAAGATCCCTCTCCAAGTTTCTGGAAGAAAATTGATGGTTTTTTGACTCCTTGTGCGAAAATTCACTGTTTCAAGTTGATTTTGTCTTTCTATGGAAATGAACGCAAAAAAACAGTAGCAGACAATGTTGGACATGCATAATTTTATATGATTTGAACATGATACCAGCACGATGTAGTGGATGTGATATAGTGGTGCAGGCAATTGGGTTAATGGTGACCATAGGGGGAGGGCGCTTGTGCCTCCTTGTCCTCAAAATACATAAATGAAGAGAAAACGGCAGCAAAAATCATGATACAAAAAAGATTTCCAAACAAGCCTGGATATGATTCACCCCCCCCCCCTCCCACACACACACACTAATAGTGTGACAGCTAGGGCCTAATCGAATTAGAATACAAAAATATTGCACGTCCAGGAAGCAATTTTTTTCTCAATACAAATGATCAAATAATTAATATGTTTCCATATTCTGAAAAGAGTTCATTTCAACGTAGCAATAAGAATATCGTACCTCTTCCCCAATATTTACAAACTCATTTCCCCGCCGACGAGAATTTCTTTTGGATCATTTTCAATTCTTCTTGCGGAAATTGATATGTCCTCCCAGATCCTGTTGTTGTGGGAGCACTAACACAGCTTATAATATTGATAGATTCTCGGCTAAATTTTACCTAATCTTTGGGATCATCATCCTCAAATTTTTCTGTGAGGAGATTGATTAGCTTTCTGCTTGATGGAAAATTTGAGCAATGATGTAGCACACGTTTTCTACTATGTAATTAGCAAACCAAATGTTTCATGAGATCTTGATAGGGTCCTTTTATATGGCCTGTATGCTGCTATAGTTCTATATCAGCAGATCCTGTTACAACACACCATTTTGGTCTCAATAATCGAAATTCGAAGTGTTCTAGTTTAACATTCGGATATCCGTTCCTAAGAGCAGTATATAATGCCATTAAATTTCCAAGAATGCGCGATTTCTGTACGTGTGTATTCTTCAAGATCTTGATAGTATTTTTCTGCCTGGGAATAATGCTTGAATATTCATAATTTTCGTAAAAATTCCTCACTGATTCTACGATTTTTGTGTCAAGTTTTTTTGATCCTTTAAGGTTTTAGGCAAGTCAGAATTCCCTTCCCTCGTAAAAGCTTTCTGGATTAATCAACAGTATTTTTACTCGCATTGAATTCTTCCATGATTTGTTATTCCATGCAGGGGGAGCCAATCACAGTAGGAAGTAAATCTTAATTCCATGATCGACTGATTTTCAGATGAGGCTCAAAATCAGCAATGTTACGATTTCAGCCGTAATATGGGATGAAAAACAGTTATGGCCGTATTACATTCAATTAAACCGGATAATATGCTGATTATCAGCAATGCATATCTTATAGGCAGTCAGGTAGAGTTTGATGGATAATTCAATAAAAAATATCTGAAAATAAGATTAGAATTCTTTCATTTTCAGTGTTACAATTGTTTATACGTACACATATATATTTGCATATAATTAATGACAGTTTCAATTCAGTCAAATTATTTCAGGTTTTTTATTTATTATTCAAGGTGTCTAAAAAATTCGGTAGCAGTTTGTAATATCACTTTCGTAAAAGCTTGTTATTGGATTTTCCGCACTGTCAATGAATTTCTTATGTCGACACTTTCACTTCAACATTACAACACAAATTGGAATTAATTCAAACTTTCGGGGGTATTCACATTTTCACTAATTCTCAGTTCCCGTGAAATGTTTTCCAAATTTATCTTCGACTCCACACTACACATACCATCAAATTATACTATTATGAAATTATTTATCACATGCGTCGATCGAAACGGTACTGTGGCGAAGTGGTTAAACGCAAAGGACTAGGACAGGTTATTCCAGCAACAATGTGGGTTTGAATCTCCCGATGAGGGTTAAAGATGTTCAATCTTCAAAAACTACGATCATGATATGATTGAATAGTCAACAAGTGAAGTGAAAAAATTCACACAACAGGGAACTTTCATTTTGCACTCTCCGAATAAACACAAACTTCCTCATCGTCGATAGGTAGCGCTATGTTGAGAAGAACAAAACAAAAAACAATGGACGAACCCATTTATCAGGAACAATTCGCTTTGAATTTCAGTTCAAAATCAGTTTTAATTTCAGTTCAATAGGGATCAATGTAAGCTGTATTCTTGTTTGAGTTTGAGAAGGTTTTCCAGTAGCTGACTTTAAGTCTGATGAGTCTTCTTTCGGCTGCATCTTAAATTAACACGGTGGTGACTGAAATTGGGTTATCCCCTGTTAAATTACATGCTGTTAAATCAGAATATAGATCATCGTATGCTAAAAGAAAACTAGAGGTAATACATGATACTTTGAAAAATAAAATGACTAGAGCTTTGAATGAAGAATTTCCTGGAGAAGAACAATCAGAAGGTAAACTTCAAACTTTGGAACAAAAAGCTAATGATTTAGATGCACTCATTCAATTGATCAAAACGGAATTCAATGCCACAACTACTCAACGTGAAAAAATACAGCTATTAACATTAGTTCCCTCTTCATGGAGTAGAAAACAAATTATGGAAGAATTCAATGCAAGTGAATATGCAGTCGATCAATCCAGGAAGCTTTCACGTGGAAAGGGAATTCTAGCCTGTCCAGAACCTGAGAAAGGGAGAAAACTTGACACATCAATCGTAGAATTAGTGGGAAATTTTTACGAAAACGATGAATATTCGAGAATTATGCCTGGACAGAAAGATACCGTCAGCGTTTCAAAGAATACACATGTACAGAAAAGGCTGATTCTTGGGAATTTAAATGAATTATATACTGCTTTTAGAAACGAATATCCAAACGTTGAACTAGGTCGCTCTAAATTTTGTTTATTGAGACCAAAATGGTGTGTTTTAGCAGGATTTGCTGGGACACACGCGGTTTGTGTGTGTACTACACATCAGAATGTAAAACTATTGCTGCGTGCAGGCCACATAGAAGAATCCTATCGAGATCTCATTAGCCATTTAGTTTGCACAGTTGATTGTAAAGACTGTATGCTGCGTCATTGCTCAAATTGTCCATCAAGCGGAAAATTGATGAATATCCTCAGAGGAAAATTTAAGGATTATGATCCCGAAGATCAAGTAGAATACAGTCAATGGGTATCCACTGACCGAACCGAACTCATAAGACGAATTGCAACTGTGGATGAATATTTGAATATGTTAGTGGAAGAATTGGAAAAACTGGTGCCCTATTCGTTTATTGCCAAAGCAGAGGAAAATTTTTTGAAAACACTTGAAGTAACTTTAGAACCTGGAAATGCAGTTGTTCTATTAGACTCCAGTGAGAATTTTACCCACGTGATTCAAGATAAAGTTCAAGGTTATCACTGGTCAAAAAGTGCTTGTACGGTACATCCTGTGGTGATATATACGCGCAATCCAATCTCTAAAAACCTGGATGTATCAAACCTGTGTATCATATCGGATGATCTAGATCATGATGTAGTCAGTGTTTATGCAACACAGTAAAAAATCACTGTACATATTACAGACAATCATCCAACGGTACGCCACGTCCATTATTTCAGTGATGGATGTGCTGCACAATATAAAAATTGCAAAAATTTTTTGAATCTGTGCTTCCACGCTCAAGATTTTTCTCTAGAAGCTTCGTGGTCTTTCTTCGTAACTAGCCATGGAAAATCTCCATGTGATGGAATTGGAAGGACGGTCAAACGTCTGGTTGCTAAAGAAAGCCTCCAACGAAATATGGGAAATACCATTGACTCTGCGGAAAAAGTGTTTGATTTCTGCACTTTGCGAATTCAGAATATCCACTTCCAGTTCATTAGGAAGGAATCCTTATTACAATTACGTCAAATCCTGACAAAACGATTCGCGAATGCGAGAACGATACCGGGAACAAGAGGATTCCACCACTTCGTTCCTCTTTCGGAACGTTCTATTGGGACGAAGAGGATCAGTGTTGATGAAGATTTTGCTTCGAAATTCCACTTTCATGGAGAACATGAGCAGCATGTAAGCACCGAATCACAGATCACTAACAATTCATATGTTGCTTTTATTTATGATGAGCACTGATTTGTGGGTTTGGTTTTATCAGTGGATGAAAAAGAAGGTGATGTAAAGGTGAAGTTTTGACATCCTTATGGACCAGCAAGATCATTTTATTGGCCTACCGGAACGAGAGAAGACATATGTTATGTACCCCTTCATAATATTATAAGCTGTGTTAGTGCTCCCACAACAACAGGATCTGGGAGGACATATCAATTTCCGCAAGAAGAATTGAAAATGATCCAAAAGAAATTCTCGTCGGCGGGGAAATGAGTTTGTAAATATTGGGGAAAAGGTACGATATTCTTATTGCTACGTTGAAATGAACTCTTTTCAGAATATGGAAACATATTAATTATTTGATCATTTGTATTGAGAAAAAAATTGCTTCCTGGACGTGCAATATTTTTGTATTCTAATTCGATTAGGCCCTAGCTGTCACACTATTAGTGTGTGTGTGGGGGGGGGGGGGGGTGAATCATATCCAGGCTTGTTTGGAGATCTTTTTTGTATCATGATTTTTGCTGCCGTTTTCTCTTCATTTATGTATTTTGAGGACAAGGAGGCACAAGCGCCCTCCCCCTATGGTCACCATTAACCCAATTGCCTGCACCACTATATCACATCCACTACATCGTGCTGGTATCATGTTCAAATCATATAAAATTATGCATGTCCAACATTGTCTGCTACTGTTTTTTTGCGTTCATTTCCATAGAAAGACAAAATCAACTTGAAACAGTGAATTTTCGCACAAGGAGTCAAAAAACCATCAATTTTCTTCCAGAAACTTGGAGAGGGATCTTTCAGCTCTGATTAAAAAAAAATCAAGTCAAAATTCCACCGCCTCTCAATGAAAATCCAATTTGAACTGAGTGTAATTTTTATGCCCAAAAAATTTGTCAATCTGGGAATAAAAAAAAACATGAGCTCAAATCGTATCCGAGGTTGATGTGATATTTTTTTCTGGAATCTATGTACTTTTCTAGGTATGTGGTAGAAATTTCATAGAGATATCTCAATTAGAGACCGAGATATGAATTTTCTTTCATGAATGCTGCATCGTAGAAACTGTTTCTTGGAAATTCGTTTCGAACAAATTTTCCAAATTTACAATGTTTGATATTTCGGAAACTATAAATCCTGGGCAGCTAAAATTTGACATGGGTTGTTAACTTGGCAATAGCAACAAATTCACCAAATTTCATCGAAATCCAAGATGGTGGGTGTCCGACCTGCCTTGACCCTAAAGTTTTAACAGATCATTTCTAAAAATAACAGGGGTTTTTATGGACTCAATTTCGATCATTTTGTTGTGGAGAAACATCCTATAATGAAAACTCTCATATACTCCTTTGGATTGCCAAAAATCCTATATGAAAATAGATTTTGGAATTTTGTATTTACCAGTTTACCAGTCACCCGCATAATGAAAATTCACAAATCAAAAACTTGTGTCCTTTCATCAATTGTGTTGTCTCTTTCATAAAGTAGTTTGTTCTTGTGCTCTTTTTATCACCCGAAGAGAACATGAAGCTTCAGTGACGTTCAGATTAGATCTGTGGAGATCGGGCCGAAGGTTCATGAAAGCTAACTTTTAGATTCACGAACGTTCGACAAAGATTCTACGACCGTTGAAATGCCCGCCTCGAATACTTCCAGGAAACATAGATGGAACGTTCGTTGGAGGTTCATCGAAGGTTTGATGAAGCTGCACAAAAATATCCATACTTATATTAATTTTTGACAATTTATATGAATAATCAATTAATTAATAAACATGAATTGGTATAAATCAATATAAGCATAGATATTCCTGTGGAGCTTCATGACAGCTGCGATGAACTTTCAACGAACGTTCCATATATATTCCCTGAAATTATTCCGAGGCGGACATTCCAACATCCGTAAAACCTTTGTCAAACGTTTGTGCATCTAAAAGTTAGCTCTAATGAACCTTCGGCCCGATCTATACAGATCTACTCTGAACGTTTGCTGAAGCTTCATGTTCTCTCCGGGCATCATAAATTTGATTCAACACAGACTCTGCTCTGAAACCTCTATTAAATCCCAATGATGGATGAGATTTAATACAAACTTTGCAACGGTAACTAATCATTCACACTTGTTCAATCCTATTGAGACCCATTGGAACTGCTTAGATCAATGAGATTCAATGGGAATTGAATGTGTTTGAATGGCCATCTACCGTTGCAAAGTGGATATCGAATTACTTTGAGAGGATACCAAAGTTACCATCGAAGCACGTTTCCTTGCACTAAAATACTCGAAACTGAATCAATAAAAGAATCTGAAATTTTCAGGGATGATTCATTAAGACTTCATCTAGGTCTGTACAGAACCCGAATTTTGAATTGCGGAAAAAAAATTTTGAAACAAAAAATTTTTTCGGAAATTTAAAATTCGGGCTTTGTACAAACTCAGATGAAGTCTCAAAGAATCATCCCTGAAAATTTCAGATTCTTTTATGAATTCAGTTTCGAGTATTCTAGTGCAAGAAAACGTGCTCCGATGGGGACTTTCGTATTCTCTTAATTGATGGGTTTCAAGACACTTGTTTTACCAGGGGAGGCAGATAGAGGTTGTTCAATTTGGTCTTGTCTTTTCTTTTCGATATACTTTCTTAAACTGAAAAAATATATAAGTAGTGATATATTCGAATGGTGTTTCAAAACATTCATTAGAAAGTGATTCATTTTCTTCAATAGTTCCCAAAGCATAATTTTAAACACTTTGCTTAAGATCACAGATACAATTCAATCAGTTTATTCAGTTCCAAGGAATCATATCCACCTCTATCACAGATACAAATGGAGCATTGAGGTGAGCCGTTTGTTTGCGATCACGTGATGACCTCCGCGCAGGTACGTACCCAGCCAACCATGGATTGGTTCCGATCATTGGTCAATTTGACCAAAAAACTCCAAAAAAGTAAGAAAAATGACGCCAAGTACATGGGAATCCCAAAAACAAAGAATAAAAAAATCTCAAAACACATTCTAAAGGGAAATTTCACTGCATTCAGAATTTCGAGGGGATATCAAAGGATATGCTCCATTTGAAGAAAAAAAAATATGAAATCAATATGAGTGCCCAAGTACATTGGTTATCCAAAGGATATGTGGAAGATTTTTGGTATATTGTAACTTCAGTTTGTTTAAACTGTATTGACGGTAATTTATGATTCTCAAAAAAGCATTATTGTATTAAAAAAATAAATAAAACAAGCGGATCGTTCTGCCCGTACATAGATACCTAAAAAGTGAAAAAAAGGAGAATTCCACAAAACATACAAATGTCTCACAAAAACCCCTAAAAACTCCAACACAGTAAAAAATAACGTCAAATCCCAAAAACCATACAAACGTTTCACAATAAGACTTGAAAAAAAAATCCTTGAAAAAAATACTTCACTCTTTTCGGAAGATTACTTGATATAACAAATATAGCATCAGAAGAAAAGATGTGAAAGGCAATCTTGTTCCGGAATTCGCATCAACCAGGAACACTTGGCGTGGCCGAAGAAGATTTTATGAAATTATATCATTCAAATTTCTTGTTTAATGTTCTATAGAAATTCATTTGTATATAATAAAGGCTGAAAACTTCTACCATCGGCCACGCCAAGTGTTGCTGGTTGATGCGAATTCCGAAACAGGGTTGCCTTTCACATCTTTTCTTTTAATGGTATATTTGTTATATCAAGTAATCTTCCGGAAAGAGTGGAGTATTTTTTTCAAGGATTTTCTTTCAAGTGTTATTGTAAAACGTTTGTATGGTTTTTGGGATTCGACGTTATTTTTAACTGTGTTGGAGTTTTTAGGGGTTTTTGTTAGGCATTTTTATGTTTTGTGGAATACTCCTTTTTTTCACTTTTTAGGTATCTATATACGGGCAGAACGATCCGCTTGTTTTATTTATTTTTTTAATACAATAATGCTTTTTTGAGAATCATAAATTACCTTCAATACAGTTTAAACAAACTAAAGTTACAATATACCAAAAATCTTTCACATATCCTTTGGATAACCAATGTGCTTGGTCGCTCATATTGATTTCATATCTTTTCTTCTTCAAATGGAGCATATCCTTTAATATCCCCTCGAAATTCTGAATGCAGTGGAATTTTCCTTTGGAATGTGTTTTGAGATTCTTGTATTCATTGTTTTTGGGATTTTCATGTACTTGGCGTTATTTTTTTACTTTTTTGGAATTTTTTTGGGGGATCCCACTTCTTTTTCTGAATATGCTTCCAACTGAACCCAAATAAAAATGAAATACCCCTGTCAAGTTTATGGCAATCGTAGAAATGGAGGAAATGTCCTCAGATAAGTTATGTGATATAAAGATCCACTTGGATTTCCATCGTTCATCTCATCATTGGACGGCAATAGATTATCGAAATAAACAATGGAGGAAAGGAGGGAAGAAAAGCGAATTCCCATAAACAAATATACTTGTGAAGAATTCCGAAAACTAGATTCTCCTTGGCGCTCAAAACAGCTCAAAGCGCTCAAAGCAGCTCACAGCGCTCAAAGTAGCTCACGCCGCTCAAAACAGCCCGCGATATTGTGCTGAACATGTCTTGTGCGGAAATTTCGGGTGTTTTCGAAAAATCATTGTAAGAAAACCGAAACAACATAGATCTTACAGACAGAGGAAACTTGCGTACAATATATTCAAGGTATCCAACAGAAATTTTTTTTGCAAGATAGAATTTGTACTGTTTAGCATGAAGCTAAAAATAGCTTTCCAGCGAAAATTTTTCGGTCACTCTTTTGAATCATTGTGAGAAGTAGCAGATAGCAAAAATTCCAAAAATTAGATCTCATTGAATTCTTTCGTAACCACAAAACGAACTACTGAAATGTCAGCAGAATAGAGTCCTTGGAGAATTCGAATCGCCTTTTGTCATACTGTATATTGTACTGTATATAGTATGACAACAGGCGATTTGAATTCTCCAAGAACTCCATTCTACTGACATTTCAGTGATTTATTTTGTGGTTCCAGAAGGATTCAATGGGATCTAGTCTTTGGAACTTTTGCTATCTGGGTGAAGAGATGTCAAATATTTATCATGCAACAAAAAGATATATCTTCAAGATATCAGATTGAAGACATTTTCTAGTACTGTACCAGACATTTTCCAGAATTCTGTGGAATATCCATCGAAATCGCACCTGGTGGGAATAAGAGATTTAGTGTTGGAGTATATTGAAAAGCCTCACTCGCGGCACGGAAAATCCTACAACCCTTCACGTCGAGAGGTTACGTTTACGAAAGGGGACCGAGTGTGGAACAGAAAACATTGGCTTCCGTCCTCCTATAATTATTTCGCGCCGAAGCTAGCCCCAAAGTATGAGGGACTTTACACAATCTCGGAAGTCATTCCTCCCGTAGGAGTAGAATTAGTCACCGAAAATGGAGAACTGGTGGGGAAAGTGCATGTGAAGGACCTCAAGATCTTCCGAGAGTAATCCCAAGTTTTTTTTTCGTGTCAGCCTTGTATTTGTTCCGTAGGTTCCGACGCGCGCAGGAGTGAATCTAGCCTGCGAGCTAGTAATCCAGTTGTTTATTCTCGTGGTTGCGCTGTGGAGCAGGGTGGCTTTGCGGATGGTTGCCTTGGTCGCGGAATCCCGAAGAATTTCATAGTTTTTTTAGTTGTCCGAGGAGGAAGGAGTGCCCAGGGCTTCTCTCTAGTGACGGGGAGATCGGGCTAACCATCCAACTCGGGAGGAACCGGAGTGGAATGTCGATCCTTTGTTGTTTTTTTTGTTTTGAGCACACTACGGACGCTATGCCGCTGTACCGCGTCTCGCCCCCGTCTGGGGCGGGTGGAGATGTGACGATTCCTCAGAGATCATCACGATTTTGAATATTTGATTAACCCATCGTCAAGACTGCACTCTCTTTCCTCCCGGGATGGCACATTCATATTATTTTGTATTTGTCACTAACTATTCTCCGACAACGTTTGTTGCGAGTGGCGACATCTCTCACCACGCAACCACCACCTATTAGGTTACCGATTACTGGTGCGGATTTATCGATTATCGACCTCAGATCTACCGCCTTCAAGTTACAAGGACCATGGTGCAGAGAGCACCATCTCCCGCTACGATCATCGTTATCTACCGCTGGCGCCGTCTATGGGAAACCATCGGTCTCAGCTACGCCGCAATCGTGGATGCCGATGACGTGATCTCGCCTGATTCACGACGAACCAATAACGGACAGTATAGGGTCCCACTTGGAGGGGAATCGGAGGTTTCGTCTCGTCGCTCAACGCAGCATAGCGACACTGTCGTCTTGTCGTTTACCGGGTGTGTAATTATGAAACCGGAATTTGCCTATAGGTGGCGCTAGATGTCGATGAAGTTACCGACACATCACGTCAGCGGTGTCTTGTTATTATATTAATATCCGGCAAAGATTTCCAACTCACAATAACACAAGTTTCATTCAGTAGCATTAGTTTATTAGGGATAACCATGTTGAGTTTTGTGCCAACAAATGACGATTTGCGGACAGCACTACTTTTCTGTTTTCATCTGGAGACAACCGCAGCCAAATCGCATCGAATGCTTGTGGAGGCGTTTGGTGAGCATGCTCTCGGTGAAACACAGTGTTTCGAGTGGTTCAAACGGCTCAAAAAAGGCGATTTTGACGTCAGGAACGAAGAACGTGGAAGACCACCGAAAAAGTTCGAAGACGCTGACCTGCAAGCCTTGTTGGACGAAGACGACGCTCAAGCACAACAACAACTGGTGGATCAGTTGAAGGTGACCCGAAAAGCCATCTCCCTTCGGTTGAGAGCCATGGGAGAGATACAAAAGGTGGGGAAATGGGTTCCACATGAACTCAACGAAAGACAGCAGGAAAACCGCAAAACATCATGCGAAATGGTGCTCGCCAGGTTCCAAAGAAAGTCATCTCTCCATCGAATTGTCACTGGCGATGAAAAGTGGATATATTTCGAGAATCCTAAGCGCAAATTGTCATGGGTTACTCCGGGTGAACCATCAACATCGACGGCAAGACCAAACCGCTACGGACGAAAGACAATGCTGTGTGTTTGGTGGGATCAGAAGGGCGTAATCTACTACGAGCTGCTGAAACTTGGGGGAACTGTCAATACTCAACGCTACCGACAACAAATGATTGATTCGGATCGAGTTTTGCGTGAAAAACGACCAGAATACCAACAAAGACGACACAAGGTGATTTTACTGCATGACAATGTACCAGCACACAAAGCAAAACAGGTCCGGGAAACGATAGAGTCGTTTCGTTGGGAGATTCTTGAGCACGCGCCTTACTCACCGGACCTTGCCTCATCCGATTACTACTTGTTTGCATCGATGGGACACGCACTTGCTGAGCAGCACTCTACTTCTCCCGAAAATGTACGAAAATGGCTCGATGACTGGTTTGCCTCGAAGGAGCAACCGTTCTTTTGGCGCGGAATCCACAAATTGCCAGAGAGATGGAAAAAAATGCGTAGATAGCGACGGACAATACTTTGGATAAGTTACATTGTATCATATCATTACAATCAAGGTGTTTTTTCTGTACAAAAATTCCGGTTTCATACTTACACACCTGGTAAATTATATGAATCATAGAACAATAGAACAGTAATAAGGAGAAATAATGTCTTCTTCTCTATTCGTAATAATCGCAATATGAGGGCATTAATCATGAATGTTATCCCTGCAAAAAGAAAGTTCTCAATCATAATTCAAAATTCGTAATCAGCAACCTCGAAAACCCCCAGGTAGTGAGGTTCACAAAAATCTGACGGATTATAAATTTTAGGTCCATCATATTGCACCCACCATATGTGGTTCCTCATTTCTACTCCCAGATTCGTCATCAGCGACCTCGAAAACCCCCAGGAGTCAATTTTGAGCAAATCCGGATTAATTATAAATTTTTGGTCCGTCATTTTGGAATCGTCATGTTGGATTTCGTATTTCTTATTACGGATTCGTGATCACTGACCTCAAAAACTCCCACTCAGCCAGTTCCAAGCGAATCAAATGATCGATGAATTTCTGGTTCAGCATATTGGACTCGCCATTCAGAATTTTTCATTTCTAATTACGGATTCATGATCAGCGACCTCGAGAACCCCCAGGTAGCCAGTTTCAAGCAAATCCGATTGATTATAATTCTTCGGTCCGCCGTATTGGATCCGCCATTCTGAATTTTCCATTTCTGATTCAAGATTCGTGATCAGTGACCTCAAAAACCCCTGAGAGATCATTTTCAAGCAAATCTGGTATCGTTGCTAAATTGCTCTGTAATCGTTGGAAAAAATGCTTGATCACAGTTATCAATTAAATCAGAAATACAATGTTCGCTCTTAGCGATACTAACTTCCTTTCCCCACTTCTGACACCAAATCAGATATTCTCCTTTTAACGCAGAAAAAGACGTTTCATCCTGAAAGTAAATTGATAAATTTTCCAACTTTTCCAAATGTGTTGGCGATGTATGAGTTGGTTTGAGAATTTTAAATGCGGATAAGATATCATTATTATTGTCGAATCTATTTCTCAGATGTGCAAGGAGGTCATCCATACAAGGAACAAAGATAGGTCGTCTGGAATATTCTTCTGCGTTTCCATGGGGATGATTGTCACGTTTAGTCTGTGCTTTTGTCATTCTTGGCAGTGTGATTTCATCATTGAATATCTGTTGGTATTTATTGGATGCGCCCTTGAATATAATTTTGAATTCTTCGTCAGCATTTTGTCTCATTTTTTGAAGATTTTCCTATAATAGTAGCCGAATACTCCATAGCAAAAATCAAGTCAACTTCTTGACTTTGTAAGTATTCTGGAAGAGGTAAAGTAAAACTGAAGAGCTTCTCACAAACGAAAAGAGAAATCATAAACGTTCCTTTTTCAATCGCAGCTGCCGATGTACTTGCTGAAGTTGCGCTGTTATGATTACACTCTGAGGGTTCAAATAAGCTATAAATAATTGCGTCAAACAGTTCCAAAAAAACAATAACTGCATCGTGTCTCTCCATGAATCTTGTTTCACATACACCAAGTAATCTGGTTTTCTTATTGTCTGGCACATGTTTATGTATGTCTGATTCTGAAAGATTCCCAGCATATGAATTTTTCCTGAATAAATTGCACACTTCAGCCAAAGTGCCAAGACAATTCCTGACATTTGGAATAGTCAAAGCAGAACTTAGTACAAGGTTTAATCGATGACTAGCACAATGTACATACATAGCCTTGGGGTAGTGATTTTCTATCATTGCCTGGACGCCGTTTAATCTACCGCTCATTGTATTTGCTCCGTCATATCCTTGACTAACTAATTTATCCATTTCAAGACCAAGACTTCGGCACTTTTCAAGAATGACTGTTTTCATTCCTGTGGCAGTCATGTCTTTGACTGGAGAAAAACATAAGAAATCTTCATGTACATTGTTTTGAGAATCTACAAAACGAACGCATAGAGACATTTGTTCAATCCCAGATACATCCAGTGTTTCATCCGCTATTATACTAAACGCATTAGGATTATTTGCATTTTTTACTATAGTTTTTTGTATCATTTCACCACAGATATCCAAAATTTCATTCTGTATTGTGGGACTGACGTAAGAAGCATTCTTAGCGCTATTGGACAAGTGATTTCTCAAATTCATGTCCCCTCCACTAGCACGATAACGCAAAAGTGCCTTGAATTTTCCATCCTCTTGAATCGGTTTTTCCGAAGAAAAAGGAGCATATTTAGATGAATCATTTTTATGGCCTCTCAAAGGTAGCTCTTGCTCACCACAGAATATAATAGTTTCTATAATTGGCTTAAGCGCTGCTCTATTATCAGAGACAATTTTTCCCCTATGAGAATCAATCTGAGAGGCAATACTCTCAGTTTCCATCGTTGTGACTTTGAGGAGATGTTCTGCAGCGACTGTACATTTTTTATGGTATTGAGTTTGAACGTGAGCATCAAATTTTTCCAGGGCACGTTTCCATTCAACGAATGGCTTAGCTACTAAGGCACTAATACTTTCATGTGACCCATTTTCCACTTCATCTGTACAAAATACCACACAGTATTTACAGTGAACACCATCATATAACCTAGAATACGCCAACTACTTGAATTTTTTCAACCACTCACTCTGAAATCGTAGATTTTCCTTATGACCAACTGATTGGGTTGGAAACATGTAGTTAATATCAGGTACATTTACTTCACATAATACTTTATATCGTAAGTCTTGAAAATTTACGTTGGTTGCGGCAACATTTTGAGAAGAAAGAAATAAAGTTGCAATGTCACCAATATCACATGGATTCGAATGAGAATCCAACTGTATACTTGTACTCGCTTTATATTTTTTAACTGTACTTGTTGACGAGAAAGATGCAGAGTCACAACTTTCACTGAGAATTCTGTTATCAATTTGATTATTCCCTTCACTTTTCTGTTTGATGGCATCATTGGAGACCAAGTTGGGTTCCTTGAGTTCAAAGTAACTATCTATAGATCTACAACTTCGGCTTGAAGTACGTTTCATTATAATAGAAGGGTAGAATTTTTATAAGCAAGCTCGATATTTTTTCGCGAAACGTTTGTTTACTGCGCGTTACTTCATCTGAAAGCCACGAACAACGTTGTCGGTAACGTCGATAGGCAAGTCCATGGTGATGAAAGTGAATAATATTGTCGTGATGTTTTTCAGACTCTTCATTCGTTCACCACGCGTGGCGCCACATGTATTTAATGTCTCAATATGGCTGCTATAGCATATATAAAACCTACTGAAAAAGCGGCAAATGAATTGAAAAAATTTGATCGAATTGAATATGTTTTCTTGTTCCAATGTTTGGATTGAGGAAACAAGCAAACTCGTTTGTCTACCCCATTTTCCTCAAATACGGAACGTTTCTTTATAGTATAGTTTTGAACAAGTTGTTTATAATGAAGAACCTATCATGAATCTTGCAAAAATAATTCGATGTTTGGATTATCTGATACAAAAAACATAAAAGTACCTTGGGAAATTGAGTGGACTTCTGTTTCGTGCAGCCTCGTACGTTCAAACCGGGAACTACGGAGGAATAACGGAGATCATGAGTTGCACGCTTATAAATAAATAGTCGTATTTTCCAAACCAATAGCTGAATCGATCTGAAATTCTCCAGAAAGTTAGTGCATACACTAGTGAACAATTTTGTCGCTGGAAGTTTTTTGTAGCTCATACTTTCCTCGACACTTTTTCAATACGAAACTTGAAAAACATGATTTTCACTTTGTATTGAAAAATTGATTATTCACAATGATTTTTCACAAAGTTTTTCAACATCATCGTCTTCCACCAAGTTTCACAGACAAGAATTAATAAGATTCAAAAATATTTGCAGTTTTTATTTTTTTACTAAGGAACTATTGATCACAGAAAAAAATCGTAAACGGAGACTGAGTTTCATTTTTCAAGACCTATCGTCTGTTATTTTTGGTTTTCCAAAATTCGAATTCTCTATTCCGACGTTGATTGTTACAGCTTGGACAACACTTTTACGTCTTTTCGAGCGCGCGACCGGTTGTTGCATCCGGCCGCTCAATTGTATTCTCTCTGTTTCTTCTCCCGCCCCCTCCTCTATGGAATTCCCCTCTTCGTCTCTCCATTATAGTGGCGCCCAACCTAAAAAACCCACACATAGACACACAGAAACACATACATACATACACACACGCGCATACATATTCACACACACACACACATACATATACACCAGAACAAACAATAAGAAATCCATTTACTCCAATCCGAACCCTCACGTCCACACGGAACGACATATAATTACAAACAGAGAGGAAATCTAGATCTAATTCGCAACAATAATTGAAAATTAATCAAGAACAGGAAAGACATAAATAGTAAGAAAAACCGAGTGAATTAAATCTAGAACCAAACGAAAGATCAATGAATTCAAGAGAAAATATATGTGTTACAAATAATATACGAAAATATTGAAACGTGTGTGTACGTGTATACATGCATATAAGAAATCGTAGAAACACACGTACATACACACAAATAAGTCTGGAATGTGAAGAAAGACATACATATCGCACAAAACGATACTCTACGCGCAAGAAGAAGCACAACCTTGAGCGCGGAGTAGAGTATCGTTGCCATGATGAGACGTGATACAAAAACGCACGATATAAACAGCATTCCTGAGACGATACAAAGTATAAGAAAGCACATACAAACGAATCAACTGAATAAATCGGAGTCTAAAATCACTTTATAAATCCAAAGAAAAGACGAATAACTCGAAAGTAATAATAGGAAATATTGAATAGAAATTAAATCAAACAGAACCATAAATATAACTATACATATTACTGAACACACGAACCGTACAAAAGACGAAGGAAAAACACACATACACGCATACAAACATACATGTAACATATAACACACAAGACAATACAACTGCACTAAACAAGGAAAACACATACATACAATAACCGAAAATTCCTACATTGAAACTCTCGACAAAGGAAACCTCGAATGCAGGATCGAATACCGCTGCCGAAACATAATACAAAGTACAAAAACGAAACATATTAAATCAATTGAATTGAAAGAAACACAGACACACAACACATCCACACAAACATCAAGAAGATTCAAACGAACGAAATTACACGAAGAAATATCAAGTTGAAATTCAATCACAATCAAACACAAAATGAATAGACGAAACAGACACAATGAAACATATATACCCACAGATTACAGACATACACGCGATGAAACGCAACACGAACGAAGAACAAGAAGAAGCTCAAATAACGTGTAACTTGCATATGAGTCTCATTGTGATTTCGATTCCGAATCGTAATATGGATCATTGGGTACTATAGAATCCAGTCGGTCATGACCGGATCGAGTCCGATTGAAAAATAAAGCCTATCCCCGGAGGAAACCCAATTGCCTACAGATGTGTCCAATCGGCTCAATCCCTGTGGACTCTGATTGGGTCAATTGTGCGATCCCTGCACGGAAAGACCGGTTCTATCAACATTCACAAAGAATTTATCGACGCTTAGAAAAATGACTGTCAATTCAGGAAAAAAGAGGATCGCTGAACAATATTCGTAGTGAGTCTATCAAAAATTCGTAGTCAAGATATTAACAGTTGATAGTGTCATTGGTATTCTTCACAGTGAAACTATCAATTGTTAATAACACGTTGACTGCGAATTTTGTATAGGTATAGATTATAATGGTGATAGTTTGAGAACAATTCTTTTCTTGTCTGATGGGTCACTATTGAACGAATTGACCCGTTCAATCTATCTTTTTTATTACCTTCGGAAAAAAATGAGTTCTGGAGGCTCATGGAGCTCGAGACAAATGAGCAAAACTTTGCTACCTACTTTCCCAACAAATAAGCAATGAATCTATTTTAATATGCAGTGATGAAACACACTGCCAAGATGAGACCTTAGAATGATTTTATCGAAACACATCGTGAATACTTCGAATGAATTGTACGATCGCAGTTCACCAGAAACGATAACATTTATTTTTGTTATTCAATGGATATTTTAGTTGATTATGGTTCGAAAAGGGAAAGATGCATACCGTTTACAACAATATAGAAATCGCATCGCAGAATTTCAAATGAATTCTCATGGAGGGGACGGGTAGAAAGAGGCAGATAATGTATGTGAGAGACAAGAATCGCGTTTAATAAAAAATAGTGACGATGTTATGCAACCACAATCCACAGGATGTGACGAAGGTGGAGGACAAGATCATAGAGAATGTATGAAAAAGAATAGTGAACACCTAGAGAAGGGAAAAGAATATCGAAGGAAAACTAATACGGCAAAATCAAGGAATGTCGAATATCAACAAAGAAAGAGATCACGAGATAAAGAACGTATGATTATGCTGAGAAAAAATTGAACATATAGACGAAGAGAGACCCTCAAAATACAGGAATACCGAAAGAACAATGAAGATTATGAAGAAAAAGATAAAGAACGAAATAAGGGATATATGAGAACTTGCAGAGGAAATGAAGAATATAGAGCAGATGAAAAGAACGAGATAAGGTATGCAGAAATGTTTTGAGGCGAAACGAAGAATACAGAGTAGGTGAGAGAGAACGGGATAAGGTATACAGATGTGTTTTAAGACAAAACGAAGAGTATAGAGCGGACGAAAAAGAACGAGATAAGGTATACAGAAATGTTTTGAGACAAAACGAAGAGTATAGAGCGGACGAAAAAGAACGAAAACAGGTATACAGGAATGTTTTAAGACAAAACGAACAGTATAGAGCGGGTGAAAAAGAACGAGATAAGGTATACAGAAATGTTTCAAGACAAAACGAACAGTATCATCATCATGAAGTAATCAGTCTTATGACTGGTTTGATGGAATCCTTCAACCCTGTCTATTATCCGCTAATCGCTTAACTTCTGCATATCTACGACAACCCTTATCTGGTATAATTTGCTCCATATAACTTAATCTAGGTCTACTTCTCCGAGTTTTGCCATTCATTTTTCCTTCCAATATTGTTTTCAATAAGCTATCATGCCTTAATGTGTGTCCTATCAGATTGCGTCTTCTTTTCACAACCTGTCTCGAGAGACTTTTTTTTTCATTTACCCTCTCAAGTACTTCTTCATTTTTTACTTTCTCTATCCACTTTATTCTAAGCATTCTTCTATAACACCACATTTCAAGAGCTTCGAGTCTGCGTTGGTCCGTTTTTTCAATTGTCCAAATTTTGCACACTGAAAAAAAAGTTTTGGTAATGGTAACATAAGTGTTTTGTTGTTTGATTTCTCATGACCATACTATATAATTTGTTCAAAGGAACCAAAAGCATAAATCATTTTATACCTCGAACTATACTAATTCCAATTGTTTGGTCAAGATCAAGTACATTTCTTGGTTACCCACATCCTTTGAAAAAAACATATTATTTGGTTGTTTTCACAAAACTTACGCGGTTTTGTCCCACAAACAAAATAATTTTGTCACTTCATAATCACTCCATCTTTGTAGTGAAAATATTCTTTTGCATTTCTGAAACGTAAATTCACATGAAAAGTTTTGTGTTGTCGCTAAAATAATACATTCCTGCATGGAAGAATACTTTGATTTATTACAATCATATAAACTCGTGCACTGAGATGCATTCTTAATTGAATCTTACATGTCGCAAGAGCCCGGAGCTACTTTTCAATGAAAGTCATGTGTACGTGTACCATAGATATTCGTGATGAAATCAGAAAATCACCCTCACTTCAATCCTAACACGGCACAGTTGAAACAACAAAAGTTTTGTTGTTCTAACAAAACATTTTTTCCGGTGCAACCATATAATGCTGTGCTCCAGACCTAACTCTTCAAGAATTTCTTCCTTACTGCTGAGCTAATATTCTTCGAACATAGTAACTGTTTCTTTTGGTGGAAAGCCTGTTTCCCTTGTGCTATTCTTGCTCTTATATCTCTTTCGCTTTTACCGTTTTCTGTAATGATGCTTCCTAGATATTTAAATTTATTGACTTGCTGAATTGTCTCTGCATCTATTTTGATTTTCGTTCTTCTCGATGTTTTCGCTGTTGTAAAAATCATGAATTTTGTTTTGTCTTTATTTATATTCATACAATATTTGTCTTGTAATATTTTTTTCATAGTTTTGAGAGTATTTTCTAACTCCACTTGTAGCTAATATAGCCGTGTCATCCGCAAATCTGAACATGCTTACATTTTCACTTTGAATCTGGAATATCAATGGCACTTGCTCCTTCACTTCGTTCATCGCTTCTTCTATATACAAATTGAAAATCAGTGGCGATAATGAGCATCCTTGTCTCACCCCTCTTCTAATTTGTGCTTCTCCCTTTTGACCTTCTATTTCTATTATTGCGGTTTGATTCTTATATAATTCATATATTATTCTCCTATCCCTGAAATTGATCCTACCTTTTTCAAAATCGTGAACATCTTCTCCCAATCAACATTATCGAATGCTTTTTGTATATCTACAAAACCTATATACACAGACTTTTCAGACTCTAGACTTTTCTCTACTGCTGTTCTGAGTGCTAATATTGCTTCCCGCGTTCCCCTATTTTTCCTGAAACCGAACTGATCTTCTGCTAATCTACTCTCCATTTTATTCTCTATTCTCCCGTATATGATTTGTGCCAGTATTTTCGAGGCATGTGAAGTTAAACCAATCGTTCTGTAGTTCTCGCATTTGTCTGCTCCTTGTTTTTTCGGGATGGCGACAATTTTATTCTTCTGGAAATCTTTCGGTACTTCACCTATTTCGCACATATCTCTGACCACTTCGAACAGTGCGTCACGAGTTCTCTGACGGGAGGCTTTGATAAGGTCCGCACTCATGTCATCTATTCCTGGCGCTTCATTATTTTTCAATTCTTTTCAAGCCCTGTCGAATTCTGTTCTCAAAATTGAATCTCCCAATTCTTCTTCATCGATATCTTCCTCCCATTCTAAAAGTCCTATATCATCGCTCCCTTTATACAGATCTTCCAAATGATTAATCCATTGTTCCATTTTTTCCTCCGTTCTTAACAATTGTCTCCCTAGAGAGTTTTTAATCTTACTACTTCTAGATTTCATTTGTCCAAAAAATCCCTTAACCATCCTATATGCTTCATCAATTTTCCCTAAATGTAATCTTACTTCTATATCTTGACATTTTCCCTCCAACCATTGTTCTTTTGCTTTCCTTGATTTTCTGATCATTTTATTCCTTGGTGCCTTGTAAGTCTGCTGGTCTTGTTCACTATTCTTATTCTTGTATTCCCTCCTTTCATTAATAAAATCGAGAATTTCTTCTGTCATCCATGGTTTCTTAGGCTCTATCCCATCGTTCTCCAAAATTTGATCTGCACCTTGCTCTATGTTCCCCTTCATATTTGTCCATCTACTCTCTATTTCCAAGTCTTTCTCTCGTCGATCCTCCAATTTTTCGTCCAACATCACTTTGAATGCCTCCTGTGTTTTTCCTTGTTCGAGATTCTTCAAATTCCATCTTTGTTGCTTTCTCCATCTCTTCTTCAGAGCTTTGAATTTCAGAGAACATTTCATCAGCAACATATTGTGATCACTATCTATATCCGCGCCTGGATAAGTTTTACAGCTTTTCACTTGGTTTCTAAATCTTTGTTTTACTAATATGTAATCAATGTGATATCTTGCTGTATCTCCTGGCATTTTCCAAGTATAGATTCTTCTTGGATGATTTTAGAACAATGTGTTAGTAATAACCATTTCATGGCTTTCACAGAATTCGATTAAACGTTGTCCTCTTTCATTTCTTTTTCCTAACGCAAAATCTCCTGTTATGTTGCCCTCTTTTCCTCGCCCTACTACCGCATTCCAATCGCCTATGATCATTAAATCTTCTTCTCCCTTTACATATTCTATCACTTCTTCTATTTCATCGTGCGTGTTTTCGATATCTTCCTCTGAGTATGCAGATGTGGGCATGTATACTTGAACTATAACAGTGTCTACCGGTTTTGTTCTAACTCTGACCATCATTACGCGTTCGCTATGTTGCAAATAATTTTATATCCTACTCCCTACCCTTTTATGCATTACAATTCCCACACCTGCTTGACCATTCTTTGATCCTGTATGAATGATTCTATAATCCCCACTCCAGAAATCCCCTTCTTGCAGCCATCTCATTTCACTAATTCCCATTACATCGATACCTAACCTCTTCATTTCTAATTTCAAATTTCCTAATTTTCCTGTCTGTCTCAGTGATCCAACATTCCACGCCTCGACTCGAAGAATGTTCCCTCTCGGGCATGGAGCGGGTCAGAAAGAACGAGATGAGGTATATAGAAATGTTGTAAGGCAAGATGTAGAATACAAAAATGAAGAAATGAAACGAGACAGAGTCACCAAAAGTATCAAAAGAAAGTATCGAGATTGTTTCACATTCTAACTGTTCTGTGGGTGTTCTATGGGGTATTTCTATACTGTGAGAGGTATCTGGGATATGTGAGATCTTGTGAAAATGATTAAACATGGATTTTGGTTGAATCAGAACGATTTAAATGGGAAAAGTAGAGGAACAGTAATGGAAAAGTCGCGGATCAGTTGTTGGTGGCATTCTCACGTTTTTTTCACATTCTAACTGTTCTGTGGGTAATCTATGGCGTATTTCTATACTGTGAGAGATATCTGAGATTTGCAAAATCTTGTAAAAATAAATATACATGAATTTCGGATGAATCAGAACGATTTAAATCGGAAAAGTAGTGGGAAAGTATTGGAAAACTCGCGGATTAGTTGCTGATGGCATTGTCACGTTTTTTTCAAGTTGTAACTGTTCTGTGGGTGTTCTATGGGGTATTTCTATACTGTGAGAGGTATCTGGGATATGTTAGATCTCGTGGAAATAATTATGAGTACATGGATTTCGGTTGAATCAGAACGATTTAAATGGGAAAAGTAGTGTACAAGTAGTGGGGAAGTCGCGGATTAGTTGTTGGTGGCATTCTCACTTTTTTTTCACATTCTAACTGTTCTGTGGGTGATATATGGGGTATTCTTATACCGTGAGAGGTGTCTGGAATATGTGAGATCATGTCAAAATAATTAGAGATGGATTTTGGATGAATCAGAACGATTTCAATGTGAAAAGTAGTGGAGAAGTAGTGGAAAAGTTGCGGATGAGTTGTTGGTGGCATTCTAACGGTTTTTTTCTCATTCCCACTGTTCTATGGGTGATCTATGGGGTATTTTCATACTGTGAGAGCTATCTGGGATATGTTAGATCATGTGAAAATAATTATACATGATCTAACATATTCCAGATACCTAACAGTATAGAAGTACCTCATAGGTCACGCACAGAACACTTAGAATGCGGAAAAAACGTGAGAATGCCACCAACAGCTCATCCGCGACCTTTCCACTACTTTTTCACTCCTTTTCCCATTCAAATCGTCCTGATTCATCCGAAATCCATGTACAACTATTTTCACATGATATTACATATCCCAGATACCTCTCACAGTATGGAAGTACCCCATAGAATACCCACAGAACAGTTTGAATGTGAAAAAAACTTGAGAATGCCACCAATAACTAATCCGCGACTTTTTCACTACTTTTCCACCACTCTGCCCATTTAAATCGTTCTGATTCATCCGAAATCCATGTATAATTATTTTTACATGATTTAACATATTCCAGATACCTAACAGTATAGAAGTACCTCATAGATCACCCACAGAACACTTAGAATGCGAAAAAAACGTGAGAATGCCACCAACAACTCATCGGCGACGTTTCCACTACTTTTTCACTACTTTTCCCATTTAAATCGTCCTGATTCATCCAAAATCCATGTATAATTATTTTCACATGATATTACATACACTGTTAAAAATTTCTGCATGAATTTTAATGTAAATCTACCGGAAGTTTTTTTCAAGTACGTAACTGAAAATTCATGTACAGGTTTCACAAATTTCAAGTCTACATACATTGAATTTAATATACATGGATTTGAAATTTAATGTGTGAATACATGAAATTTGTATATGAATTTTCATTCGCCCCAGTAAAGATGTGAAATCATAATAATACATCGACAATGATTATTCAGTGAAATATTTATGCTTTGGCCCAAAATGTCTTTAAAAATAAAAAACTGAATTTTAAGCAAAAAACATGTTTCGGAGGAGAACACTTGCAGATTGACGACCACGTTGTTCACTACGTTCTCATGTCATGGAGAGAAAATTGGAAACTTCGAAGAGAATCGAACCACCTAAACCAATCCCTACCTAATGTTGCGCGATCTACTATCCTAACGCCCTAACGACTAAGCTAAACCGGTACCTACGTGGTTTATTAGAAAAGATCAATGTAAATGACGTGGATATCTGATTCAATCCATCGGTTGAGTATAATAATCTATTAATCTATGTGAAAATTGCAATTCGGTTGACAGATGTGAGGTTAAGTTTATGTGATAAAAAACAATGAATGAATTATTTTTGTGAAATGTGTGGTCGTTATTGTTTAATTATTATGTATTAAAAATCTTTTCAAGCAAAAGTTTAAAATGAATTTCCAAAAACTTGGATTATTCACATAAAGCTCGTTGGATGGTTTTACTCTTGAAGAGTACTGTCAAAGTTGACATTTGCAAATTGGAGAAAAAAGTCTTATTTTCTGTCTTGAACTTGTTATTAGAGTGGTGATAAACTTGTAGAAAGAATTTGAAGGTTGGGTGAAATCCATATGGATCAGCAAAGTCGAAACCGTATTGCAAAACTTGGAGAATCTGTTAACGTAGCTGACAATACTGGGGTATCGAGTCAGCTTTTCCTTACTACATGAAATCTAGGCAGGAGAAATGTATCAAAATTCAGTGAATTCAAGTTGGTGTTGAGTGAGAGAAGACAGAAATATTCATTGGATTTTATTGGTTACTATAAAAATGTCAACAAATAAGGAAAGGCTGTGTAGGACTCACTGTATCGTCTTTCATTATTTTTGTTTCAATAATGTTGTATCATGCTGCTACGAATGAATGTTATTATATTTGTGAAACAGGTTCAATACACTTGTTTCTTCAACTTATAAGTAAGAAAATATTGAAATTATTGAAACAAAAATAGTGAAAGACGATACAGTGAGTCCTACATAGCCTCTCCTTATTTGTTGACATTTTTATAGTAACCAATAAAATCCAATGAATATTTCTGTCTTCTCTCACTCAACACCAACTTGAATTCAGTGAATTTTGATACATTTCTCCTGCCTAGATTTCATGTAGTAAGGAAAAGCTGACTCGATACCCCAGTATTGTCAGCTACGTTAACAGATTTTCCAAGTTTCGCAATACGGTTTTGACTTTCCTGATCAATATGGATTCCACCCAACCTTCAAACTCTTCCTACAAGTTTGTCACTACTCTAATAACAAATTCAAGACAGAAAATAAGACTTTTTTCTCCAATTTGCAAATGTCAACTTTGACAGTACTCTTTAAGAGTAAAACCATCCAACGAGCTTTATGTGAATAATCCAAGTTTCTGGAAATTTATTTTAAACATTCGCTTAAAATAGTTTTGATTAAATGAGTTCTTCATGACTCATATTACTACAAAAATGATTTGATCTCTGAGTTTTTTCTGAGAAATGTTGATGTAAGTATTTGAATAAAACTCTTTCTCACTGCATCAACAAATTATGATTTTTCACATACTACAACAGCTATGACTGATTCAATAATTCATGTTGCACTGAATAATAGATTTTTTTAATACATATTAATTAAGAACTAACGATCACACATTTCACGAAAATAATTAATTTTTATTTTTCAATTCAAAGAAGTCAACCTCATATCCGTAAACTATACTTCAATTCTAAAATACAAACAGATTTGTTACATTTTCTTCCTCATTTATATCACCTGTAATTATATGTAAAAATTAATGGAAAAACCTGTTCAGCTGTTTAAAAATCTTTATGAAATACGTGCTGTATGGGTACTGACATTTCCGATATCAAGTGTGAACAATATTTTATTCATTTTAGAATTGAAAAGTTCATTCTTCTCCATTTAGTATATATTTTAGTAAGCACTTGTATAATTATTAGAGATGGTTTTACTCCACATTATCAATTAGTTCAACTTATTACATACTGATAAGTAGCTCACTAGTTTTGACCAACCAACGCTAGTTGGATGCAACTTATCAGTAATTGACCAGTACCTCGCTAGTTTTTTGTGCTCAGTTTTTCCTCTCTAGCGCCTCATCGGTCATAGGAAAAAATTTGTGAAATTTCTACCAGGGGACAGACGAAACATATGATATTTTTCCCATCCTTCTTTCATCAAATATGTAAGAATTACAAATTTCAAATATGTGATAATGAAATACATGCATGGGATTGCGCACTGTGAATGCAAATTCTCATTCCATATTGGTTCTGAAATATAGGAAGCCAAATTTTCTGAATTATAACCTTCAATCATAAGAATTTTCCATCGTTCCCATAATGTTTCAGAACCACTATGAAATTAAAATCCTCAATCCCAAGCATGTATTTTATCATCGTATTCATAAAATTTTTATTTCTCACGTGGTTCACGAAAATATTTCGCGCAAAATTTCGTACCCTTCCTCAACAGAACCTCAAATTTGTGTACGTCCAGGAAACGCCCAAATACGTTTCTCGGGCGTCCTTCGGAGGTTTCCTGGACGTACACAAATTTTAAGTTCTGTTGGGGTTCACTGTCGTTCAAGCACTCTCAACGACAAGACTCGTAGAGTGTAACCTTATGCGATTGAGAATCATAATTTCAAAATTTATAATCACAAAAAGATTATAATTATTCAATTTATTCACTCAATTTCAAACATTATTGATGGTTATGTTATTTTCTCAAATCTCTATCGATTTAGCTCAAGTTAATTTTTAATGTACTGATACTTGAAATTGTAATTCAATTCCCCGTGATTTGAAAATTAATGTAATAATACTTGAATATCATTTCATGTACCTTCAAGTTGAAATTTCATGTACACTGGTACATTAAGAGTGCATTAAAATTCAAGAAATTTTTAACAGTGTATTCCAGATACCTCTCACAGTATGGAAATACCCCATAGAACACCCACAGAACAGTTAGAATGTGAAAAAACGTGACAATACCACCAACAACTCATCCTATACTCTCTCATGACTCTTCCACTACTTCTTTTACCATCTGTGTCAAGATGATGAAGGCGTGGCCACTGTTGCCACCTTGGCGCTAGATCCAACGGAATTTCCCAATCATGTCTCCTTGTTAGTAAGAATGAACAATGAGAAAAAATCACAAGGCGCTAAATTAGCATCAGTGGGCGTGCCCAAAGTTCTTCTCAGTTCCCTTCCCTCTTTTCTTCGTACATATGACCACACCTCTCTTTACTAGACGCCGATACGCGTGCAGCATGGATTTCCGTCAAAACCCATCTTTCTTTAGAATCGCTCAATCAACATCTTAATCACTGAATATCATTGTGATTATGTGTTCAATGTATAGATTAGATTCTCTAGTTTCTGTTCCCTTCTCCATTTAACCTCCTACGTATGTTCTTCCTCAAGAAAATCGCATTTTCCTTCACTACTTTTCCACTACTCCTTGATGCACAATCAGAACTACTACTCTACTACTTTTTTACTACTTTCCGTTCCACCAGGGATAACATATCGATGTCGGGAAATATTGTGGATTTAGAACCATTGTGCAGCATCAAAATCCATAAAATTCGTGTGATTTGAGGTTATGAATGGGCCATTTGGAGGTTATATATATATGTCAACTCAGGTCATATATATACTGGGTCATTCAAAATTACCGTCCACTTTTCTGAAAGCAGATTCTTGATGGAATTCTGGAAAGATTTCGATCCGAAATCTTCTCAGAATCTCATCAATAATCTGCTCTCAGAAAAGTGTACGGCAATTCTGAATCACCCAGTATATATTTAGAGTATACTCTAAAGTGATAAATTCTTACTCTGTGTTCAGGTCACACCAATTTTGCATCCGTTATACATGCAAAATAACAAACAGTGATCGATATTTATCCGAGAAAATGTGATATTCGACATTGTCGACGCCATCTCAAAGCCACCCAAGTAACACCGGAATATACTATGAACATTCTGCGAATATCTGAAATATGTTCTATGCACATTCGAATGAGACCGTTTCATATGTGCTATGCATATTCATCGAACGTATGTGATCGAATATACGACGACACGTCAATTGAACGTCGATTGATTGAACATCGTACATTTCGGATGTAATATGTACGTTCTAAGTAGATTCAAAACAGTCTCATTCGAATATTCTATGAACGTGCATTATATGTTCTTCGTGTCTCATTTGAATATTTTATGAACGTGCATCATATGTTCTTCGTACCTCATTCGTAGATTCTATGAACGTTTTTATTTCGTTTATACGTGGAACTTCTATTGCCGTTGGACAGCATCTTGTTTTTTTCGAAACCCCAAACGGATATAACAGTGTCGGTATCGAAGACAGAATTAACCTCATGAAATTTGGTCGGGGACACTTCTTTCCTGGTAAAAAAAACTAATGTTTCCTTTGGGAAATGATGGAAAAACCGACTTCTTTCCATCAAAACCATGAAAAACTTTTTCCTATCGAAATTTTAGATTCATTCTGAAAACGTCATTCGAAACAAAAGGGTTCAAAGTATTCGATATGACCCTCATGACTTCTTTTGCAATGTTTGAGTCGAAAGACACATGTAAACCCTCACAGCACCACAGCCCTAGGAGAACTCTTGAAGAATTCATGAAGAACACAATCAGTTCAATAAGAGTTCTGTATGAATTCTCTTGTGACTGTGTTGCTGTGTGGGAATCAAGGACGTCTGGTACGAAAATGGTTAAACCCAGTAAAATGCCAACCACTTCTCTACTTGGTCTTGTTCGGAATGTGCAAATTATGTTATTTTTTCGAAACTGTCATCTCTAGCAAAAATCAGACATATATGATCCATGTATAATTCATATCCAATACATATGTAATCCATTCCATTGGAATGTGTAGAATCATACAATATATGATTCATATCGATATCCACGTTCTAATATGTCGTATGCCACCAAGTTTTAGACAGCGATTTTTCAACTCTTCATGAATGATATCATAGACATTTTGTGCACCTGTTGGCACTTTTTCCTGAAAAATTTTTCCACGAGTGAGATTCGACGTATCCCCAAGCAGCAACAAAAGTTCAAAGTTATACGAAATATAAACGTTCGTAGAACGTACGAATGAGATACGAAGAACATATGATGAAAATTCATGGAATATTCGAATAGGGCTGTTTTAAATATACTTGGAACGTACATAGTATATTCGAAATCTACGACATTCATTCAATCGACGTTCGATTGATGTACCGTCTCATAGTCGATTACATACGTTCGATGAATATGCATAGCACCTATAAAACGGTCTCTTGGAATGTACATAGAACATATTTCGAATATTCTAAGAACGTTCATAGTATATTCCGGTGCTACTTGGGTTAGAACGTGGTTACTCAAGCAGCAACAAAAGTTCAAAGTGTATACGAAATAGAAACGTTCGTAGAATGTACGAATGAGATACGAAGAACATATAATGAACGTTTATAGAATATTCGAATGAGACTGTTTTAAATATACTTGGTACGTACATAGTACCCACATAGCACTGAAAGTGCTCTAAACGTTGTCAGAACCTTCAGAGAACATTAAACGTTTTAGAAACGTTCTCAGAATGTTCTAAAAACTTCCATGCTATGTGGGTACATCCGAAATGTATGATATTCTTTCAATCGACGTTCGATTGACGTACCGTCGCATATTCGATTGCATACGTTCGATGAATATGCATAGCACCTATGAAACGGTTTCATTGTAATGTGCATAGAACATATTTCGAATTTGAAGGACGTTCATAGTATATTCTGGTGCTGCTTGGGTGCTTGGGAACTGAGAAAAAAAACTTTTTTTCCGAAATTTGAAATTCAGGCTATGTAACGCAATTTTCACAGTACCTAAGATTATTCCCTGAAAATTTCAAGCTGTTCCATAAGTTCAATTCGGAGAAATCTTGCAGATGAAATGTTCACTCGGATGGTACGCTGATATACCCTCAAAACCACAAAAGTTGTATTCAGTTCACAAAAGTTTGGTTATCACAACAAAATATTCAAATGATAATAACAAAACTGTCTGACTGATGACATTTTTTGACAATGTTGTTCAGTGTAAATATTTTAGAATTCATAGCCTGTTGAACGAAACCGTCCGTTTATGGAAAAAATAATTCGCTAGTATTTAGATAACAAACATTAGTTACGAGAGATTTTTAGATCATATGAAATTACTGCTTCAGCAGTCACAGCGAGAAATGTAACCTCTACCGCAAAAGTGCAAGATAAAAAAGTGAATAGCTGCCACAGCAAATTGATTTTTTTCAATATTGGCTGGGGAATAGAAAGCTAATCCGCCTGGAGCGCGTTTACTGGGGGAGCCTCTTCTCCATAACTGTGGCAACTTCGAAGTAAGATGCCTTGAAGAGAACGAACGGCTCTGCAATCATTTTTTTATCATTTCCTTGAAACCCTTAATTGCACGTTTTTTTCAGAGCGCTTACGATAAAATCGCATACAATCTGTCACAGGTTGATGAATCATAGTGTGATAAATCCAATGAAACACCAAACCACATTCGAAACAATCCCGTAGAGAACATGAAGCTTAGGCGAACGTTCAGATCAGATGTGTATAGATCGGGCCGAAGGTTCATTAGAGCTAACTTTCAGATTCACAAACGTTTGACAAAGGTTCTACGGATGTTGAAATGTCCGCTTCAAAATACATTCAGGAAACATAGATGGGACGTTCGCTGAAGGTTCATCGAAGGTTTGACGGAGCTTCACAAAAATATCTATACTTATATTAATTTTGATCAATTTATATGAAAAATAAATTAATTAATGAACATAAATCATTATAAATTAATCTGAGTATAGATATTTTTGTGAAGCTTCCTCAAATCTTCGATGATCCTTCAATGAACGTTCCATCTATGTTTCCTGAAAGTATTCCAAGGCGGACATTTCAACGTTCGTAGCACCTTTGACAAACGTTTGTGAATCTAAAAGTTAGCTTCCATGAACCTTCGATCCGATCTATACAGATCTAATCTGAACGTTCGCTGAAGCTTCATGTTCTCTTTGGGATAGGAAAAAATCGATCGTTTTCTATGAGAAATATTTAGCAGGAATCAACAATTCTTCAATTAAATCGCACTGTTCGTACCCTAGTTGAACAAACCCATTGATTCTTGCCAAACCTCATCGAATCTTGCACAATGTTCTGATCAAATCTCATTAAATTTCATTCCGTCAGGTTCTACACGTAGAAAAATTATAATGTAAATTTAACATCAGTGCATAGATAAAACTTTAAATGTAATTTCTACATTAATTTTGATGAAACTCACATGATACGTACATGATCATTGCTTTGGAAGATTGTAAAAATTACGCCAATCCAAAAATATATTTATTATGATATTATTGACCACGAACAATGTAAATTTTCCATTACACTCGACTGAATCTACTTTTCACGAACGCGATGCCATAAGGCATGCTCAACCACATTTCCACTTATTCAATTCTACAGCAATCCAATGTACATTCAACAAGTACAGTTGCTAATGTTACTCATGCTTTTTCGAATGATAATCTGATTTATTTCCCAGGAATTTTATTCTCATTCTCAAATATACAGTTACCGCAATCTGATGTGTATTCAACAATTGCTTCTGCAAAAACTACTCGCCTGTGTTGGTAATACTACTGAGAAGCTTTGTAACACTCCTTTTAGTTCAAAATGATTGAAATCGCGTCACAAAGATGGCGCAAACAGTTTCAACAGTTTTCCGCGAGTATCAGTTTGTTTCTACATTTGATATATATTAAAAACTTGAATCTCCACCCATAGCGTACGGTTAGTGATAATGATAGAATAAGGCGACATAACATTGTATTGTATCTTATTGTAGTATGTAATATGTAAGATGTAAGATAATTCAAGCTGAGTGATTGAAGTTCATTTCACTGCTCAAAACTGCATTTGTATATATTGTCTCATTGCAAATTCAACAAAAGACACAACAGCAAGAATTAATTGGGAAGATACAATTTTTTTTATTTCAATTGTCAGTGAAAATTCATAAAAATGCGGCGCAAATAATGTAAAATTTTAATCACTTAAATTTTATCCCCATCTTTGTGGCTTTCGGAAAATTAACAAAAATTGTTGTAGTTATTATCGTACTTCTCGCGTATGCATAAAATATATGAATGAGCAATTGGAATTTTATTCAAAAATCCTAACATGTATTTTACATCAGACTGATGTACAAATTTCATAAGTTTGAAGTAAATATCGCTTGTCATACTGTTTATATTTCATTCATCACGAGAATAGAATTTACATTTGATGTATGTGATAGTTATGAAGTGCGTATGTTAAAATTACATCAGATTGCGGTAGAATTGCGACGTTTTCAATTTACAGCAAAAATGATGTAGAATTTCCACCGCAGAAATGCTATCCCTATATTTACATGTGGATTTTGTCAAATTCATCGCAATTGCTGTGTGTACTACCCCAAATTTTTCTCCGTGTATGGATTTTCCTCAACCAGGGTACTGATGTCGATCTTCTGCCGATCCTTGGAAAACCCAATCCACCATGGATCGAACAAAAATTTCCTAGGATCGGATCGACCGATTGTTTTTTCATTCCAAAGTTTGTTGACGAAATTTTATTTGACCACAAATTTTGTTTCATCATCATCATGAAGTAATCAGTCTTATGACTGGTTTGATGAAATCCTCCAACCGTGTCTATTATCCGCTAGACGCTTAATTTTTACATATTTACGACAACCCTTATTTTGTATAATTTGCTCCATATAACTCAATCTAGGTCTACCTTTTCGTATTTTACCATTCATTTTTCCTTCCAATATTGTTTTCAATAAGCTATCATGCCTTAATGTGTGTCCTATCAGATTACTTCTTCTTTCCACGACATGTCTCAAAAGACTTCTTTTTCATTTACCTTCTCAAGTACTTCTTCATTTTTTACTCTCTCTATCCACTTCATTATATAACACCACATTTCAAAAGCTTCGAGTCTTCGTTGGTCCGTTTTTCCAATTGTCCAAGTTTCGCAACCATATAATGCTGTGCTCCAAACGTAACTCTTAGCTAATATTCTTCGAACATAGTAACTGTTTCTTTTGGTGAAAAGCCTGTTTTCCTTGTGCTATTCCTGCTCTTATATCTCTCCCGCTTTTACCGTTTTCTGTAATTGTGTTTGCCAGAATGCCCATACTGAATTGTATTAAACAAATTTTGGGGAACGAAATCCGTAAATTTATTTGAATTGTGTCTGTTAAATCCATCACAATTGGGAAAATTCATAGATTCAAATTCAAGGATGAAGTTTTGGAGAGAAAATACCAGATGAACAAAAATGAAAATTCACGAAATTTTCAAATTTTGTTCCGAAGCTTAGTGTTTGCCCTTCTCTGTCCTCAATTCCGATCTGCCTAAAATTCATACCGTACGATTAACACCTCGTGAATTGAGTACGCTCAAAGTTCCATGGCATTCGGATAACACGAACATAAGAAAGGCATGCTTTCAAAATATTGTCAAAAGCGCGGATCGCAGAAGACAAAATTCCCACAATTTTCAACCGATTGGGATGGAACTCGTATGGGACCACTATCGGATCGTAACCAGAACGTGGTATAAGTTCCATTGCAATCGGATGACAGGGAGCAGAGATATTCGTGATCGCAAAATCACTATTTTTCATAACATTTTTCTTCACCCCCGTGATTCTTCTGTGAGGATCGAGTTGGAACTCATATGGGAATACTATCGACCCCAAATGTAACTGTGGTGAAAATTTTGTGAAGATCGAATAACAGGAACGGAAAATATCCGTGATCGTAATTTGGTGCGCGCACACACACACACACACACACACACAAGTTTGGAGGAACATTTTGCCCCAAGAGAGTTTTAGTTTGCAGACAAAAAAATTCTCTTATGAAAGTATTTTATTTTAGATTTTACTTGAACGACGTGCTGAAAGTGGAGAAAATTATATTGATACTCCGGGCGATGATTGAAAACGCCAAAACATCGATTGTGCAGGATCAATTTTTTTTTGTGAGCCATAAAATCGATCTGTATAACCCATACATCTTAATAACTTTGATCCTCGGATCAACATTACTAGATTTTTCGTTCAATGCTATTCTCTCCATGAAATGTCTCCCCGCTCCTATTATCGAATTACTTCTTCATATCTGCTATAGCACTCAATTTCATTGAAATTGCAGTTGGTGGAGTATCCATTAAAACTTGCCACTGAAATAATTCAATATTCTCCCATCTCCCTCCAGATATGAATGTTCGTTGCCTGAATTCAATGCTCTCATTCAAAATATTCCTCCTATTAATTCCCCCAATATACTCCCTATCGAGTTACAATCGAAAAATTTCATTCTGTTTCAGTTGTCAGCTTTTCGCGTTTCCGCGTTAATTGGATCTGCCTGAACTCAATCGGAATATATCGAAGTATTTGATTAAAAAACATTGCAGGATACAGGAATATTGTGCACACTCAGCCCAAGAAATCCACTCACGATAATTCCGTTAATGAAAACAAAAAATTTTATACTCCAACCGGAGAAATTGTGAAATTTGTCAAAGTTTTCTCATCATTATCGTGTTCAATTAGCCTGATCTCCTGACTCAGCCCTCAAACCTCTGTTCCAATTCCAATGCACGGAGAGTAGAATAAACGTACAGTTTATAATGAGAGTAGATTTTAATTCCAAGCTTCTATCCTTGAGGACGAGAAAAGTAGAAACATAATTATATCGAAATCCGAACAGAATTGAAACGATCGTATATGAAGGTAGATAGATATATGTATGTCCGAATTATGTGATATACGGTCATAGATTGAATTACATTATCCTAAAAAGATGAAATTATAAAGTAATATTTACCGGAATGTATATATATCCATCATCACAGGGAGAAACATGCTTCATACTCTTTATAGGATATTTGGAAAAATTTATCACAATCTAAAAAAGAACAAACAATTTTTCGTGAATAGTATTTAATCAATTTTATTATTCCTATTAATTTTTATGAATATATGTAGTGTTGTAAGAGATATGAAAGGGTTTATCGGTGATATCGAAAGACTACGTCAGGAGAATTATTCGTTGCGTACACAGTTGAGACAAATTCAAACCTTTCCAAATCGATTCCATTTGTCATTTGTATTATACATTCTAAGGGATTCCTGAAGCGAATGATGCTGATGGTGGTGAAGAAGTCGTAGTGATAGTGGGGTGACTTGAACGCGACCCAACTGTACGAAACGAACAAGTCCAACAACTCCAATTATCGAAGGGTGATATTGATAAATATATATGTCGGTTGTTATAATTATACGAAAAAGCTCTTACTTTGGTTATATTTGTACATCTACACCAGATGATTGCAGCAAGGCATCCATACATCAGGACGGAAAGGATTAAACACTTACAATTTGCTTCTTTTTGCAATGCTCCGCAGAAGGTTTGGGAAACCGGCCTTTGCTGCGAACAAAAATTCAGGAAATGAGGGATAAATTGTTTTTGGAAAATTGATGTTCTTTGGGACCAGAAAAAATCTACAGCCATCGAGGTAGGGTATTCGCTTGAGAAACATTCAAATTTCAGAATATGAAAGGACTGTGTAGAAATTCCAATCGAATCCCGACAAAGGAATCGCCTCAACAATTTGCCCCCACCCTGGTGGGAGGTGTTTGTTGAATTCCGATGAGATTTTTGTTAAGAAAGATTGTAGAAATTTCAGCGAAAGTAAACGAATATAGAGGAATTCAATCATTAAGCATATTAGGTGTACAAATAAGTTTTAGGACAGTTTTCAAAAAATTCAAGATTTATTAAAAAAGAAGTAAAACACAGTTATTCTTCGAAATAATCTCTATCGCACTGAATTTCCTCAAAACTGCGTTTTCAAAGTCGGTGAGCATAATTTCTCCAAAACGGCTCAACTGATCGGTCTGAAATTTCAACATAACCTTCTCACACATATTTTTCAGGTACCGATCATAGGAATAAGATTTCTGATAATAATTCATATTTTTTTCAATAATTTTACGAAAAAAAATGTTGATCCAAAATCGGACTTCTTGCTTTTTGAAGCCGTCATTTTGTCAAAAATCGAAATTTCGACTATTCCTTCGATCAATACATACCTGGATTCATCTATCCACTAACAAGATTTGACTTTTTTATTTCAAATAACCCAAACTGGAGATGTCGTGCTCACCTCCAGACACTTTTTTTCAAAAGACCCCCAGGAGATCGTCTGCAAGAGCAATTCAACCTAATATTTTTGAAAATAAAATGTGTTGATGTTAGGTTAAAAGTTACTCCTACATGTTTCATTACTTCTTGTATTTGTCGAATAAAATCCCTTCCGGGAAAAAATTTTCAAAAGAGCGCTTTTTTTCGACCTTGCAACTGAGTATAAGCCCCTGTATATACCCCTCAAATTGCTGTACATGAAAATACTACACTTAGCCGCATTTTTTTACATATCTGTTATATTTAGAAATCAATAAAAATGAGAAATCAATTACTGAACAGTAATAAGTTGTTCAAATAAAATATTGAATACATTTTCGCCTTATTTTTTGTGATACGAATTCGTCGATTATTTCGTCCAAATTGATAGAATGTAATGAATCATTTCCTGTACACATGACACTGTGACATACTGGAAGGCGCACTTCTCATGTTTTCTATAGTATAGTCCGGTGAGATTTTGAATTTCGAGTGGGATGTATCTCTCTTCAAGAATAGATGCGACTATAGTTCATTAATATAAACAATAGAGAAAGCTTCCCACTCGAAGCAACCTTCTCTCTTGCACTAAGCTCACCGGCCATTTTTGAGAAGTGCGCTTTCTAGTATGATATAGAGTTCAATGGTATTCGTTAAGTGTTTCATGAGTCATAATACTTCTATGTTCATCTTTCATCAAAGTCAATCGGGAGAACGATCTCTCACCGCTAACATGCGGAGGTAATATAGCTAAAAATATTCTTATGCGTATTTCTACACTTGGGAAAACTGTTGCTATATCATCAATATACAGGGCGTCCCATTTGAAACAGGACAGCTGAATAACTCTTTAGGGAATGAAGGGGGAAAAAATTGTTCACATAAAAGTTGTAGGGTTCGAAAGGGGCCATAAGATGGTGACCTTGAATTTGACCTTGAGGTGATTTTTGAGCATAATTGATGGTCAAAGTATGTTTTTTCAAATGGAAAAAACCCTACGTTCGACCTCAGAAATGGGAAGAGCGGAAAATTTTACGTCCGAATATGTCAACATATCAGGTCATTTAGAGGTCATTTGAAGGTCAAAAAACCATTTTCTATGGATTTTCACGGGAAAGCCTCAAACGAGTTGTTTCTCTGACCAAAGTTATCAAAGTTAAAGTGAAACCCCCCGTTTCGACCTTGAATTCGACCTTGAGAACGATAATGAATGCCAAATTTGAAACAATAATTGAAAAATTATTTATTTTTCCAGTTCGTCGTTTCATAATTACAGATGGCACAAATCCGTTGACGGGTAAGACACACTTATTGCAGGAGATGTTCGAATTGACCGCCATTTACTTCAATACATAACTCCAGCCGGCGTCGAAAGTTTCCGAGAACAGACTGAAAAACTCCTGCACGAATATTCGCAATTGCGTATCTGATGCGTTGTTGTAGATCCACAGGTGTTGTTGGTCGGTTGGTATAAACGACATTTTTTACGTAACCCCACAAATAAAAATCTAGAGGGGTGAGATCAGGAGATCTTGCCGGCCACAGTACAAATCCACCTCGACCAATCCAACTATTGGGGAAAAGGGTATTTAGATAATCCCTCACACATCGAGCAAAGTGTGGTGGTGCACCGTCTTGCTGATACCACATCTTCTGCCTAGTTGCGAATGTCACATCTTCCATGAGAACTGGTAATTCATTCTGTAAGAACTGTAGATAATTAGGACCGTTAGCAGTTCCATCAAAAAAATACGGCCCAATAACTTGATTGTCTAGAATTCCACACCAAACATTTATACTCCACCGATGCTGATGATCAACTTGTTGAGTCCAGTGCGGGTTTTGCGCTGACCAATAGTGGCTATTGTGACGATTTAACAAGCCAGTACTTTGAAACGTTGGTACGGATGATATTGAGCAGCTTGTAGAATTCTGTGTGCCGTACTGCGTGGAATACCCAAATCGCGTTCAATATCACGTAAACTAACATGAGAATTCATGTGTATTATTGCTGAAACAGCAACGCATCGAGGGTCGTTGAAGTTAAACCTTGATTGTTTCGGCGTTGACCAATCCTTCCTTGTCGACAATTCCTTTCAACTTGGCGAATGACTTCTGGAGAAGGATGATGCTGCCGATCTCCAAACCGCTCTCTGTACAATCGTGACGCTCTTTGATACACTCCGCGACACTCACCCAAGATCATTAAAATATCAACACATTCGTTAGGTGAATAAACCATTTTGAACCCGCACTTACACCGTAAACGATGAAAACTTCTTAATGATCATTTTCGTACTGATATGAAGAATAAACTCTGAAGGTTAGTTCTGTTTACTTTCAATTCAAGGTCGAAACGTGGGGTTTCACTTTAACTTTAATAACTTTGTTCAGAGAAACAACTCGTTTGAGGCTTTTCCGTGAAAATCCATAGAAAATGGTTTTTTGACCTTCAAATGACCTCTAAATGACCTGATATGTTAACATATTCGGACGTAAAATTTCCCGCTCTTTCCATTTCTGAGGTCGAACGTAGGGTTTTCCATTTGAAAAAACATACTTTGACCATCAATTATGCTCAAAATTGACCTCAAGGTCAAATTCAAGGTCACCATCTTATGGCCCCCTTCGAACCCTACAACTTTTATGTGAACAATTTTTTCCCCCCTCCATTCTCTGAAGAGTTATTCAGCTGTCCTGTTTCAAATGGGACGCCCTGTATAATAACTCATGAATCTTTTTTATCGATTTTTTCGATTCTTTCAAGTTCCCATTTGTTAATTTGTTAATTAAATGAAATTTGAAATGTATGAACTCACATACTATGCAAGATTCGTCGAAATCATTAGGGTACATTTCACGAAGCTTTTCACATCTCATTTTTGTATCATCATCGTTCATATTTTCAATATTTAAAAAGAACTCAAATGTATCATATATCTTTCTATATTCTTCACTCCTACGTGTTAATTCAGCTGACAGTTTATCAATTATAGGGATAAAAACTTCGATCTTGGATTTATTTCCCCCTTCTAGAGTGATATTATCTGTACATGAGTCAGAAAAAGAAAGTCGTGTACTAATTTTTTTACACGCTTATTGTTTCGTATTTTCACGAATAATAAAATACGTAGTGATATTTATAAAACTTGATTTGTATGGAATGTTAAATACCACGCTATGATATTGGCTCTATAACAATTGCCATTGACAACGTCTGCTCAAATTCGTTGCTAGATTACGACTGACTCGTGAGGACAATGATGCGTATAATACGCGTACACACGGCTACCAACTCATAGCAGATTCCATCAAAACTGAACATACTCCCCCCTTGGAAGGATATACCTTCAAACATGAGACATTACATATCGTTGAGAATAGAATAAAACGATTACAATTATTTGAGAATCGAAACCCAACTATTGGCTTACATCAGTAGAAACAACACATATCAATACAAAGTTGAGTTATAAAATTAAGAATTCATTAATATAACAACATGAAGATACTTGACGCGATACATGAATTTCATTCCTTACATTGACCTATTGAATGGTGGATTAACATGTAATAAGAACCACATTACTATGTGTATGAAATCTTGTGATAATTTTAGCTCTAGTTCTGTTTCACAAAATTACAAAAAATGATCGGTGATCAGAAAAATGATGAATAAACGAACAGAAACAATAGTATTATTTCACAACAGTAACCATTGACTTCATAGTCTATAACCATGAATATACAATCATAATACATAATATAGGTACTACAGAAAACAAACAAACTGACAATAATCCATTTGACTTAAATAACCCATTGAATATTAACCTTATTCAAGCTAAATAACCGATTTACGTTACATTATGCTACGATTCGTCATTGTTAGGTAATGGATATAAACGAGATACAGCACGCTTATGATTCCCCTTAGAAGTCCGCACCAGGGCAGTTCGCACAATTCCGTCAGCACCAAGGAATGTTTCAATCACCCTTTCCATGATCCAACTCAGAGGGGGCAAATTATCCTCGAATACAATAACTAACTGCCTGATTTTGAGTGGAACTTTGGCATTTGATTGCCACTTGTTTAGTTGTTGGCATTGATTGAGAAATTCTTTCTGCCATCTACCCCAAAAGTGCTGACGAATTTGCTCTATTTTTTGCCATCGTGATAGTCTTCCAATAGGCAAATGACTCAGACCAGGTTCTGGGTATGCATTAAGGCAGTCGCCAATCAAGAAATGGCCCGGAGACAGAAGGGAAAGATCATTGGGATCGTTTGATCAGGGCGTAATTGGTCGCGAATTTAGAATAGCTTCAATTTCAGTTAACAAGGTATTGAACTTATATTGTCTATAAGTCACGTTTCCTGCTACTTGCAACAATAAATATTCCAATGATTTCACGGCTGCCTCCCAGAGACCTCCGAAACGAGGTGCCCTGGGAGGTATAAAATGCCACTGTATCGATTCGCTCGTTGTGACTTTCAACACTGGATTATCAGCCTGCTCTTCAGTAACTAGCTCGAACAACCTCTTGAGCTCATTGTCAGCCCCAACAAAATTCAACTCATTCTCCGAATATATATCACTTGGACGACCCCTTCGAGAGATGAATCGCTTGAGTGAGCCCAAAAATGCTTCGGTTGAACGATCGCATACAGATTCCAGATGGACTGCCTTAGTTGTAAAACATATGAAAACTGCAACGTATGTCTTAATAGTCCGCGTGCACCTTCTAATTCCCTCCTCTATAAGGGAGGGTCCGCAAAAATCCACACCGACCGCTATAAACGGACGTATCGCCCTTTGAACGCGTTGAGCTGGTAATTGACCCATTATTGGCTGTTGCACTCGCGGTGCTGCTTTGGAGCAAGTTACACAATTATGAATGCTTTTGCGCACGTTATTTCGCGCTGATAGTGGCCAATATTTGAGTCGTATAGCGGCCAAAGTGCCTTGGACCCCCGAATGCATATTTCTTCGGTGTTCGTGTTCAATAAGTAATGATGTGAATCTATGATCAGAAGGTAATACCAACTGATGGTTCGCGGAGTATGGAATATTTGAGTGCTGAAGCCGTCCACACACTGGCAAATTGCCCTCATTATCTATGAAAGGGTTTACAAATCCGAGAGGGCTAGAAGCAGATATTACATTGTTTTTTTTTAATCCTCAAGTTCACCCGAAAAGACCTCAGCCTGAATGATTCTCACAAGCTTATGTGGGGAATCCGAAATTTCTTTCAAGGAAAGCCGTGCTGACAGAATTCTAGAGCTGGCATTGCGGAGATTGTATAGAAATCTATAACAATACGCGGATACGCGAATGACCCGGGAAAACGACGAAAATCTATCAAAAAACTCGTTTTTCCCGTTGATTACAATGTTCGACACAATTATTGAAGTTTTTTGTTCAGGCAAATCAGAATTCATGTCAGGTTCAAACGGCTCGAAAAATGGCGAATCAGCCTGAGTTAACCATATCGGTCCGAACCACCACAAACCACACTGCTCGATATCGTGAGGAAGAAGACCGCGAGACAGACAATCTGCCGGATTGTCCTTCGTGGATACGTATCACCAATCCGTAAACGTACTCAGGCACTGTATTTCGCCAACCCGATTGGCAACAAACGTGTTGAACTTTCTACTACACGAAACCAGCCAATTCAAAACTATCGTTGAATCGGTCCAAAGAAAGGTAGCTCCGATAGACAATGCCATAGCCTCGCGAACCCTCCCCATCAACTTGGCCAGAAGCACAGCTCCACACAACTCCAACCGGGGAATTGATATGCTCTTGATAGGAGCTACTCTGGATTTTGCACAAATCAGTGCTGAAAAACACTCGCCCTTGTCATTTCGAGATACTAGGTAGACGCAAGCTCCGTAAGCCATTTCGCTGGCGTCACAAAAACCATGCAACTCAAAAACGTTAGCAGACTCAATTCCCACGACATTCCGTGCGATAGAAATATCGCCTATACCCTTCAGTTGATCCTCGAGAGTATTCCACCGGGTATGAACATCATGAGGTAGAGACTCGTCCCAATCGAGCCGTAGATGCCAAATCCTCTGCGAGACCAACTTTGCTAAGACTACAACAGGACCCAAAAGACCAAGAGGGTCAAAAATAGTAGAGATCCTGGGAAGAATATGACGTTTCGTGATGCGAGGATGCTCAACATCAGATGAAGAGAACGTATAATGAAACTGATCGCGCTTGCAAGACCGAAGCATACCCAAAGTCCTCGCCTTGTGAGAAAAATTACTCGGTAAGTCCACTTCAGAGTTCCCATCCTCAGATGATTGTGGCAAAATATCCACACAATTAGAAGTCCATTTTCTGAGCGGGAAGCCCCCCCTCTGCAAAAGAGCAAATGTTTGATCGCAAATAATTTTCGCCTCCTCAATCGAGTTTGCGCCAGTGATCATATCATCCACGTGAAAATCTCGTAGGATGATCTGAGCACCGATTGGAAAATTTGGAGCTTCGAATTCAGCAAGGGTACGCATAGATTTGATTGCCAGATGGGAGGCAGGAGACGTTCCATACGTAACCGTTAGGAGTTCATAAATATTGAGATTCTCATGAGGATTTTCCCTCCACAAAACTCTCTTTGAGGGCATGTGTTTTTCAGATACAAGCACCTGCCTGTACATTTTTGCTATGTCTGCTGTGATAGCAATTCAAAAACCTCTGAACCGAACCAAAAGCGAAAATATGTCAGATTGAAGAACTAGACCCACACACAGAGCATCGTTAAGGGAGACCCCCGTGTCAGTTTTCGCTGAAGCATCACAGACCACCCTCGATTTTGTAGTAGTGCTTGTGACCTTTATGACTGCATGATGGGGCAGGTAGTATGTGGGCCAAACACCAATGGCAGAAGGCTCGATTTTACGCATGTGCCCAAGCCGTTCATATTCACGCATAAATCCAACATACTCGGCCCTAAGTTCCGAGTCACGCTGAAGATCACGTTCAACGGCTAAGAATCGATTTCGTGCAACGTTGTATGAAGATCCCAACCTCGATAAAATATTACGTTTCAATGGAAGCTCAACCATAAATCTTCTAGATTGCGTTGGAAAGTGCTGACGAAATGCTGCTCACCTTCTGCTTCCTCGGGTGAATATCGAGAATTTTCCGGAATCTTATCAAGTTCCAAGAAGCGAGATACTTGATGTTCTAATGATTCAAGACTTGATAAACTGAAACCAGTCACGCAACTATGATGCTGTTCCCTGCGTTCCATAATGAATCTACCCGGAATGATCCATCCCAAATGGGTCTCCTGATATATTATATCATGCTGAGGCTGACGAATTTGCCCCAAGCACAACAACTCATAGAACGTATCCGCACCTATCAGTATCTGAATTTCGGAAGGCACGTGAAACTTAGGGTTTGCAAGTTCGATATTCTCAGGAATAGAACTCTGAGCCAACGATAGTGGCACCTGAGGAAGGTCATCTGTGATGCGATTTATAATTACACAATCAACTTGAGTTTCGAACGGATCCAACCGTGATTTGAATTAAACTTCTGCGAATTTTTTGGAAACCATACTCCCCGGACCAAATACCGAAATCGTGATTTCATTATCGCGCAGAATAAGACCCAACTGCAACGCCAGCGGGGATGTAATAAAATTCGATTGCGAACCATTATCAAGCAGCGCCACACATGAAATCCAAGAACCCTTCCGATTTTTTACGAGAATCACTGCAGTTGATAATAATACAGATGATGTATGCGTGGAGCAATTCACGGTACTCGAGGATGGATTGTTAGGCATTTTTGAATTTTCCTTGAGAGGTTGATTCGAAATTTCGGACGGCTGTTGCTCAAAACGAAGCAAGGTATGATGACGTTCGTTGCACTTTCGACACGAACCACCATTACAATTTTTTGCATTGTGTTTGGCTGAAAGTAAACAATTCGAGCAGATTCGTGCGTCCCGAATAACCCGAAATCTCTCACCTACAGGCAATTTGCGGGATTCAGCACATTCAAATGGTGAGTGATTCCCCTTGCATTTAGGACGAACGACTCCACTCTTCGAAACGTGAGATGAGCTCGGCTTGAATTTAGATTTTTTATTCTGAGAACTGAGCATATTCGACTCAACTCTTTTCTCACAAGTTTCTAACGATTCACATTGTTTCAAAATAAATTCCAATAGTTCCTCCAATGTAGGAAACTCTTGGGATGTACGAGTTGACTCCCATAGTTCCAGTGTACGCGAGTCTAGCCTAGCAACCAATAAATGAACGATCATATCATCCCATTTATCCGTGGGACGTTCCAACGAATGAAGAGCCCGGAGATTGTTATTTATTGTATCGTACAATGCACGCAAGGCTTCAGCATTGCGAATCTTCACATCAGGAGCGTCGGATAGAGCCTTCAAATGACCCTCTATGATCCATTCATCATTATTGTATCGATCATTTGAAAGAGACCAGGCTTCGTCATAATTATGCCACACACATGTCAAAAGATTTCAAAATTTCTGCCGCGGGATCCGCCAAGGAGCTACGCAAGTAATAAAATTTTTGCATCCTGGATAAGGCGTTATTTTCGTGAATGAGAGATTTGAATGAATCTCTGTATGATCGCCATTCGTCATAAGAGTCTGAAAACGTAGGGATATTCATTGGTTGCAATTTAATTTTATTTTCGATGATTGGGACATTCTGAATAACAGCCTGTGCTTGATTAGTTTGAGAATTTGTTCTACGTGAATTGATTGATTCGGTGACTCGCGACATCAAGGCATAATAGGACTCCTCAAACGTATCTCTTTCTATCCCGAATGAATCATACAATTTTTCGTGTGATGTCACGTCAGTGCGAGCTTGCTCTTCCAAAAACTCAATGTGCGATTGAATTTGGTCATATTGATGCCAAAGAGCGGATAAGTTCCGCTGTCTTAATTCTAAATCAGTTGAAGCTACATTCGGAAGGTCTAAAGCTTCAAATTGTGTTTTGTAACGCATAGCTGACGCCTTAATAACGCGACGTTTTAATTCGGCTCCTTCTAAAGTCAGTGCCATTCCAATTCGATTCTTAATTGAAGCAATACGTATGGCAAAAAATGAAAGTTGAATTCAACGAGCAAAATTATCAACAAAACCCAATTACTCTCTTGCTACATAATTAATTCATCTAGCAACAAAAATGAGGCAATAATAATTCATATGTATATCTCCACACCAGAACAATAATCAACGACTTACCAATGAATAGTCTAACAAATTGTTTTCGTTTGAAAATGACGCACGTAGAAAAGGAAAACCAATATGGAGAGTACTGCTTGTTGCGAAGAAGAAAGAGATGCAGCAGTGCGGCCACACGATGTCCCAAAGAAGCGTTGTAGACTCGGCTGGGACGAAAACGGCCGACCACACCCGAGGTTGATACAGCAAGAGTACCCAAACGCAGCAAACGACAGGTTCGGGAAGAAGGACAGAAAGATGGCCACCGTCCTTGCAACGAAATGACGCCACTCAATATAGACGCCAATAGACAATATATGCTCCCTTTTCTTGATAAAATCATGCGAATGCCGCAAGCCGTTGTTGAGTGTGCGAATAATGAAGCACGTAATGATACGCGTACTTGAACTTGTTTAATGTTCACTTGCGTGTAGACGAAAAAACAAAAAAAAATAAGAGCTTTGAGAGCAATATGGAAGCTTGAATGTTATAGAAGCTTCGTAAACGTGCCAATGAACTGATCACTGCTTCGTTGAAACACTTTCATGTTAAATATTACACAAATTCGTGCGAACTTTTATGCATATTTGCAGTAATCTTTGTGCACCCAACCCCACACAACGGCGACAAAGGCGAATAAAGAACAGGCACTGAGCCGCAACCGCGAAGAAACGATACAAACTCGGGAATTACCAGTTCATATCCTTGTTCGAAGGACCCTGTTTCGTATTTTCACGGATAATAAAATACGTAGTGATATTTATAAAACTTTATTTGTATGAAATGTTAAATACCACGCTATGATATTGGCTTTATAACAATTGCCATTGACAACGTCTGTTCAAGTTCGTTGCTAGATTACGACTGACTCGTTAGGACAATGATGCGTATGATACGCGTACACACGGCCACCAACTTATAGCAGATTTCATCAAAACTTAACACTTATTATGGTCTTGATAGTTTTCGTTTTTAGATAATTCCTTTGCTAATTCTTCGTAATTATCAAATTCTGTCCGCCAGACAGAAGAATCCATATTTTTGTCATTCGATTGATGGGGACCTCCTAACCGTTTGGGGCCCGGGCCCAGTCAGGCCCATGCGTTAATCCGGCTCTGTTGAGATGAGAAATTTAGCGACCCATTTTCCCACTCCTTCAAATGCTTTGAATCGCAGGTCAGACAAATCGTTCTGCATTTTTCGCAATAAGTGATAATCGGATGGGCCCAAGTCTGGTGAACACGCCGGGTGTGATACAGCTTCCCATTCAAGTGCTACTCACGTATCCTTGACCGGTTTACCCACATGAGGCCGCGCGTTGTCATGGAACAGTTCCACTGGACGTTTTCTTCTACCAGAAAATGGACATTTCTTCTCAATTTCTTGATTCATTAGCATCAATTGATGACAACAGCGATCGGAAGTAACTGTTTGACCAGGTTTCAGAAGTTCATGATACAGTACGCCTTTCATACTTACCTTGCCTTTCGTACTCTACCATATGCACCGCACAACATTGTTACAATGAACATTGGCTCTGGCGTGGATGTTGTCGGGGTCAACCCAATGATATTTGCGTTTCGGATAATCAAAATAAATTCACTTCTCATCGCCAGTCATAATTTTCCACCCGAAAGACTTTCTATGTTGCTTGTTGTGAAGACTCACGCAAATGTTGAGACAACTGTTTTTATTTTCTTGAGTCAGAAAGTGTGGTACCCACTTTGTTCCTTCCCGAATCTTACCCATTGCTTTTGAACGATAAGGAACAGTTTGTTCAGTCACTCCAAGTTATTCCGAAAGTTGTTTCTCCGTCTGAAAAGAGTTTTCATCCAGTAACGCTTGCAGTTCCTGATTGTCCACCTTTACAGGAGACCCGGTGCGTTCACGGTCACTAACGTCGAAATCACTCTCTTTGAATCGCCTATACCAACACTCACATGTACTTTTAGATACAATGTTGTCTCCAAGAACAGAACATATCGATTCACATGCTTTCCTAACACTTTTTTCTTGATGGAATTCATAGCGAATGCAGTGTCTAATAAATAGCTTATCGGTCAGCATGCCTACACAGCACCACAGTTCCAGGAGAATTCTTCAAGAATTCATAATAAAGAACACAATTAGTTCAATGAGAATTCTTCATGAATTCTCCTGGGACTGTAGTTCTGTGAAGGTGTTTAATTCACAGAATTTCTAGGTTATGTTTATGACTCCTTTACGTTTCGATACTACATATCAAGCGCCATCTATCATAAGTGAGCGGGATCTTTGAATTAATTTGGAATAGCTGTTATGATACAAAGTCGAAGTGTCCTAAAACTCATTTGTACACTCAATACCCGAAGAGAACATGAGGCTTCAGCGAACGTTCAGATAAGATCTTTATAGATGGATCGAAGGTTCATGAAAGCTAACTTTTGGATTCACAAACGTTTGTCAAAGGTGCTACGAACGTTGAAATGTCCGCCTTGAAATACTTTCAGGAAACATAGATGGAACGTTCATTGAAGGTTCATCGAAGATTACGTAGTAATAACGTTAATTATAAGTCTGAATTACGCGGTAGCGACAAGAATATAGTGCGCCTGCGTGCGCCGAGAATGAGAGACGAGTGAGAAAAAAGCGGAAAAGCGCCACAGGAGTGCGCGGCAAGTGAAGCTAACGAGAGGATGTGTTTGGGTATTGCCCGTGTTTGTGGATAGAAGCCATTACAAGATGGCCTACTAGAAGCACGTGTCGTAGTTATAAACGAATAAGTTATTCGTATGCCGTTGTATTGGCCCTAGAGAAGAATATGACTGAAACAATGTCATTCGAATATCGAAGATTGTCTAAATAATATTATCTCGCGAGTTCGATTATTCTCAACGCGGGTTAACTTGGATTGATAGACCGTTCAATTACCCACACGTGTGCCCGATAAATATCGATTAACGAAACTTTTTGATTCTTCCGACATCATACCACCCACCCTCATCCTACTCATATATTTTATGATCATTAATAATTTATTAATGAAACTCAAATCATATGAATTGAATTATTGTAATAATTTCACTTCTATGAGCCATTATACTACGAACGTTGGAATGTCCGCCTCAAAATACTTTCGGGAAACATAGATAAAACGTCCATTGAAGGTTCATCGAAGTTTTGACGAAGCTTCACAAAAATATCTATACTTATATTAATTTCCATCAATTTATATGAAAAATAAATGTATTAATAAACATAAATTATTATAAATTAATCCAAGTATAGATATTTTTGTGAAGCTTTCTCAAACCTTCGATGAACCTTCAATGGACGTTCCATCTATGTTTACTGAACGTATTTCGAGGTGGACATTTCAAAGTCTGTAGAACCTTTGTCAAACGTTTATGAATCTAAAAGTTAGCTCTAATGAACCTTCGCACAATGGGCCAGAAATCTAGTTGCGTGGCCAAAAACGATTCTTTTTCAAATTGATTGAAATTAAATATAAACATCATAATTTGTTTCCATATACTTTGACACACTGAATCACAAAATATTGTTACTTTTGGTAGCCTAGGTCCCTCATGAAGGACATTTTTATTTCAAATTTATGTTGAAAAATGAATGCATTGTCATTGAGTTTATACATGCTCCGAACTCAATATCATTTCTCTAGACATTGCAGCAGTGCATATTTATCTTGTAATTGCATAATTCTAATGATATTTGTAAAGAAATAACATTTTCCATGCTATATTTTTAGTCTAATCATTTCAGTTTGTCTCATTTAATTAGGTTTTACTGCACTTCTGTACCTTTGAATTGAACCTTCCCCGAGCTTCCACTTCCAAATGGACAGAATGATATACCAAACTTTTCGTGAAAGAGTTCTCAACACTGTGGATATGCCCCTTTTTGCCCGTTTTCATTCAGAAGTCAGAAAAATCGTATTTAATGTGAATGAAAACTCGTTACGTCAATGGGACAAATATTTGAACAAGTGGTAAAAATTGAAAATTTCATTAGAACCGTCTGGATTCTAGTGTACAGAGGTTTTTAGGGTTGCTGATTATGAATCTGAGGTCAGATTTTGCAAATTCAAGATGGCGGATCCAATATGGCGGAATAAAATTTGAAAATTCATCAAATTTTCTTAACCCCATAAACACCAATTGTTGCCGTTTTAATGGACCATCAATGGTCCAACGATGCTGATAGCGGCCCTTTAATGGTCCTTTCAAACGCCAGTATTTGTGTGTGTTGGGAAGGTTCTTCGCTAGTGTTGCCGCGAGCCGCAAAACGAGCCGTAACGAGCTTTAGATTTCAACTGGATTCAAATAGGACTATGAGACGTGAAAATTGTCTGAATACTTGGTTGGATGGTCCTATAGTCTCATTCAAAAGTTCATATAAACTCGTAGTTCTTTAATTTGAATTTGCAACCGATTTCTACATCCAACAGCATAGGTCCAGCTCGAGTATAGATTGATTTAAAACTTTTTTCAATAAAGATATATCACAATTTGAACCTTCAAATTCAGTTGAAGGTCTGATAAATTGGATTTTGGGGCAATTTCGTTGACTAAAGAGCAGGTCACTTTGGATTCAGATAATTTAAAACCTGGAATTTGTTACGGCTTATTTTGCGGCTCGCGGCAACATTACTCTTCGCTTATGATTCTGATGCGTTATATGCTATACAAAGATTATCGGAGAAGTTCGGTTAATGGCACTTAGTTTATCACATGAACCTCATCTTTCAGGATAAAGTGAGCATTTCATCAATATTCAGTCTTTTTCATTTTTGTAAGAGTCGATTCAATTTATAGCAGCTGGTGAATGTGAAAGTTTCGTTTCATGTGCATAAAATGAAATTCACCAAAAGAGAAATTCTTGAGTTGCTTTCAAATTCACCAAAAAAAGATTCAGTTGTTACATACATATTGAATAAGCTCAATAAAAACGTAAGTGATTTTGATAAAAAAAATATAGATTGTCTTGAGCTTGCATTATCAACTATCAAAAGAAAACGGGATATAAAATTTGAGGCTGCAAATAGAATGACTGATAGATTCCTTTTGAAAAATAAAAAATGGCTTGATTCTGAATTTGTTTTACCTGATTTTATATTCAGATCCTCAGTAGCAGGTCCTGGTAGAAAATCTCTTGATTACACGGAGAAGTCTGATAGATCAAAAAGACGATATGTTTCAGCTATTAGTGCTGCCAATGCTAATGATCCACAAAGACTTCTATCGGCTGCACGTCATGCAGCTAATGTATCTGGACAAAATGATGTGAAGGTAATACTAAATGAAATAACAAAAAGTCCCTCTCGTGCTTCTAAGGTGATGAAATTAATGAATATGGCACCGTCTTCAATTATAAAGAAAACTCCTTTAGAAGCTCTAGTTTTTCTATTAGATCAATCTTTATCAAAGGAGACATACAATGCTATACGTCAAGAATCTAAGAATTGCGGAGCTGACATATGGCCAGCTTACAATAACTTAAGAGAAACTAAAAATATTTTGAGACCACCAAAAGATGACATTCTGATGAATGAACATATAGCACAGGTTTCCGTTCAATCACTATTGAACCATACAAGTAAACGAATAGTCGAAATGCAAGAAGAAGTTTTACTGAGAGTGATGGATAGATATGCATTAACAGAATCAGAATTTGTTTTAACATGTTCTTGGGGATTCGATGGTAGCAGTGGTCATTCAAGGTATAAGCAACGTTTTAATATTGGTTCAGATAATGTCGGCTCAAATGATGAAAATATTTTTGCAACCACACTGATTCCTTTACAATTAACATGCCAAAATGGAGAGGTAATTTGGTACAATAATGCTTCACAATCTCCAAGATTTTGTCGTCCTATTAAATTAGAATTTATCAAAGAATCAGCGGAAGTGATTCTGTCCCAAAAATTGGAAATTCAAAATCAGATTGATCAATTGAATACCTTGAGTATCGTGATGAGCAGTGGCCATGAAATAAGAATCCATTTTTCTATGCATTTAACTTTGATTGATGGGAAGGTATTGCAAATCTTAACAAACACCAAATCCTCACAGAGCTGCCCTATTTGCAAATCTACTCCAAAACAATTTAATATTATAGAGAATATTCTTGGGCAAACAAACACTTTTCTTCCTGATCAGAACTCACTTCAGTATGGTGTTAGTCCGTTACATGCATGGATTAGATTGTTCGAATGTTGTTTGCACATAGCCTATCGAATGAATATTAAAAAGTGGCAGGTCAGAACTTATGAGCAGAAAAAGCTGTTTGCAGAACAAAAAGCTCAAATACAAAAATCCTTACATGATAAATTAGGTCTAATAGTCGATAAACCAAAATCAGGTGGTAGTGGTAGTACTAACGATGGAAACACGGCGCGTAGAGCATTCCAAAATGCAGATGTTTTCGCTGACTGCTTGAACATTGATTATCAGTTGGTGCATAACTTTAAAATTATTCTCATTTCTCTTTCTTGCCAACTCCCTGTCAACGTAAAAAAATTCCAAGAGTTCTGTATGGATACAGCGAAATTATATATTTCCCTTTATCCATGGTACCACCATGCCATCCACAGTTCATAAGATATTAGTTCATGCTGGAGACATAATGAGATACTGTGTTCTACCAGTAGGTATGTTTGGAGGAGAGGCATCTGAATCTCGTAATAAAGACTATAAAAGTATTAGACTCAACCATAGTAGACATTGTAGCAGGGAAGCGAATTTGGAAGATTTGTTTTATCGCATAATGGATTCCGCTGATCCAATTGTATCCAACATGAGTATCATATCTCGAATTCGCAGAAGAAAACGATTGCCATTACCAGTGGAAGTCAGACAGCTACTTTCGATAGATGACAGAGATAGTGATGATGATGATAATGATGAGTGCAAAACAGGAGATGTGGAACAGACTGAATTTAATTCTTTCAATGAATTGTTAGATGGGTAGAATTATCTGATGAAGAAATCAGTGATAATGATTGAATAAATATTACTTATAAATGATTGAAAAATGTTAACAAAACCACAAAAAAAACACAAAAAAAGACAAAAATGAAAAAAAGACAAAAAAAATACAAAAAATAAGTTATAGAAAAAATACAAAAAAAAGTAAATAAAAAAAATACGGGATGTAAATTCGGACTAGGAGCCTCCTTGTGGCACATCCTGGGTGCATAACTGCAGCGAATCTTAGCCGTGAATCAAGTTGTATAACTGAATTGTCGTTGCTTCAAAAAAGTAAAGTGTGTGTATTTGGAAGGTATCTTATAGAATTTTTTCTGTAAGAAAAAGACAACTTTCGACAAAAAATTCATTAATAATTCGTAATTAGCAGCCTAAAAAACTCTAAATAACATTGTTCTCGCACACTTCATGAATTTCAATAATTTTGGATATCATATCGACTCCATCATCTTGAATTTCAAATTTTGTACCTAATGTGTAGAATTAACAACCTTGGCCACCACCAAACACAGGATTTTATTTCAAATCTTCGGAAATCATGTAGGTCTCACCATTTTAAATGAGGAATTTTGACATCGAATTCGAAACCAGCGATCCCAAAAACCTCTTGGTGACACAGTAAAAAATTTTTCGTCATTGTGTAAAGTGTTAAAATTTGTGTGTCAAATATTCCACATTTGCGAGTGTTGATTCAACACAATCATTGTGTTAACACAAATGGATTCAACACAATCGTTTGTGTCAACACAACGATTGTGTTGAATCAACACTCTAGAATGTTAAATATTCAACACACAAATTTTAACACTTTACACAATGACGAAAAATTTTTTACTGTGGAAGAGCCAAAGGGAATTCAATGGATTTGAAAATGAAAATCCGTCGTGTTGGAACCGCTATATGGAATTTTCCAAATCTGAATACAGATTTGAAATCAGTGACCTTGAAAACCCCTCAGGAAAAAATTTTCAGGAAATTCGGTGAATTTGAGCATTTAAACTCGCCATATCAAATCCGTCATGTTGAATTCCCGAAATCTGGCAACAGATCCGTGATCAGCGACTCTGGAAACCCCTGGAAAAGAATTTTCAAGGAATTCGGAGAATTTCAACATTTGAGCCCGCCATATTGGATCCGCCATGTTGAATTTTCCCAATCTGACTGTAGATTCGGAATCAGCGACCTCAAAAACTCTTATATGCCAGGTTTAGAACAATTCCGACGACATTTTTAATTTTGGCCACTTTTCCAGCTACCTGGCCCACTGTGCAGTCATGAGACTGATTACTTCATGATGATGATGATGCTCATTCGGATTTTAAAAGCCGAAAAACCAGTCACAATTCGACGGAAATTGTCCTCGAATATTTCATCCAAGCTGTATTCCACAGTAGGGAAAACCGGTCGAAACCGGACAAAATATTTTTCGATAGATTTCACTCAGATTCCACAGGCCGAAAAACTAGTCACTATCTGATGGAAAAAACTCTCGGGTATTTCATGCAGTTTCTATCCAATTTACATAGCCTGTGAGAACGGAGAAAAGCTGTCACAAAATATTTTGTCAGCATTTTTAAGGATTTAACGGGACAAAAACCGACCAAGAACCTGATAAAACTTGATGAAAAACTTCCCTATCTGGATTTGTCGGACATATCAAGCAAGTGCCAAACCCAACAGAGGCCGCTGAAATATATTTTGTCAGTATCATTGAGCCAGTCAAATTGGAACAAAAAAAGGCTTTAGGATGGACTCATTAAAGCCAGGATCAAACCTGGTGGAATCGATAGTGAAGATGATCCAGATGAAGTGAAATAAAATTTGCAACTTGTACCTGTTGTGGGGGATAAATTATTAGCAATGAACAATTTTTCAACTCCGTCTTTTTTTCCTATTTCGATGAATATCTCGGTAACAGTTCGAGATATCGGAACATTGTACTGAACCTTTTTTGTAGGGAAATGAATTCTCTGAAAGCTAAGCCATACTCATTTTTGCCGTCACTGCCTTTGTTTTGATGCTACGGGGTCTCAAAGTTGGAATTTTTGATGTCAAATTTGACCCGTTTTTCGGTGACTCCACTTCCATAAACAAATTGAAAACAACGAATTCAGAGTTGCTGAATCGATTCGGCAAAGTTTAGGGGATAACTAGACACCTGAAGGATCATTTTTATATGGATTAAAGATTTTTTGCAAAACGTTTTGTTTATTTGCAAGCCATGTGGAAATTAATCTTGAAAAAACGCGTTCTTTTCAGTTTTTAAGGTATTCACCCATTTGAAGGACCCCAAGACGATAAATCCTGAATGGATCTCGTAGAGAAGGATGGAACCAACAAATCTGAGCCCTTGAAATTTTGTTGTAAAATACACCCCTTCGCTGTTACTCAACGACAAAGGTGACCCCTTTTGAAGAAGCGCATATATTTTCTCACAGGGGAACATTCATAGCGTCGGAAATACTCTATTTTTTCAACATTCCAAAGCACCTAACAAATGCAAGGAAAAAAAGTGATGAAAATTTTCATTTGTTCATAACAAATGCAATTGTTGCTTGATTTCTGGAATCCTGGATCTTTTCTATACCTGGATTGAATAGCCTTTGCCACCTCAAAAATGATCTGGTATTCAAAAACAATCCGAAAATTCAAAAAAAAAAATTGTTCGTGACAATTATGAAACAATATCAATATTTCGGTTTCAAAAGTGGGCCAAAGTGTTCCTCAGAATCCCCGATGAAGATCCCCGATTTGAAAAATTTTTTTCACCCATGATTTAACATTTGTTTATTAATTTGGTTATAATAAAGAAACCAAAATCTTCGGATTTTCATGGGAAAGGACAGGTCATCATATGGAATGGAACTCGCTGGACGCGAATATGGAGATTTAATTTTTTATCTCTCATCCCTCCCCCGATGTTTTAATATTGTTCATAACAAATTCCCAATTTTTCACCGTTTTCCGAACCGCAAAAAATCTTTAAAAATTACATCATTTTTTCCAAAGTCATCTCATTAGTCGAAAATTGCAATTTATCTTTTTTTACTGATTGTGTATAAAATTATTTAATAAAAACATTTTTTTTCAACAATTTCCGATCTGAAGAACGCTGCTTTATATAAAAAAGCGCTCTCCAAACATATATCCATCAACAGAAATCTCATTTTTGATCCTTTCAATTGATGTTTAGTAATTTGTTCATAAACAAATTAATTTTTTTTTCCATTTTTTCCCAGGAAAAATGTCTTGTTATATGTTTCCGAGGATGCTGAACACGAATCCGTGCTCAAAAATGTTGATTCTCCACCCCTTCTCTATTTCTGTTGATATTGTTGTTGAAAGAAAAATTGTTCTTCCCATTCCATCTGAAAGTGAGGTATACATGTGTATAAGACCCTCCAATTACAACATTCATCAGTCAAATTCTGTCAAATGATATTTTCATACCGTCAGGGACCGTTCTTAAGGGATTATTTCATTTGGAATGGAAGTTTCGAAGTCCTACATGTTCATGAATCATATCCAATCTAGCGGAGTCAAGAATTTACACATGTATATATATATTTCATGTTTGACGACTCTCATAACAATGAAGTTTGCCATGGAGGAATTAAACAACAAAAATCTGTATTCTCCCCTTACTAGATACAGCAGGATAATCCAAATGAAATCATAGCATTTCTTTAACAGGGTCCAGACGACTTTTGTTTCATCACTTTCCCTGAGTTTTCCCTGTGATTTCCCTGAGTAAAATCCCAATTTCCAAAAGTCGTCGAATCATGAATGTCGATATTACAATATCATAGTAAATTGATTTTCAATCCTCGCAGAAATAGTAAAATTTCAAACAGATTCAGTCGACCCAACCACAGTGAAGTGAAATACGGAGGAAGTCGATATGCGATTGAATTAATTTTTGTACAGGGTAGATTGAATCACTGCACAACAAGTTTAGCCGTATACACCCTCGTTGTAATTGAATCAATCAGATATTTTTTCCAATAGAAAAATGAAAAATCTATTATAAAATAACTTGATGTCTAAATAACATCATCGTGTTAAGTGAAGTGTTATTTTACATAACACCTTACATATTATCAATTCAAGAGCACTGGTATGAAACATCCTAGTTCCTATTTTGGTCCAAACAAGGCACAAGTAAGGCATTCTTCGTAACTTTTCTCTGCGTGTAGTATTAAGGTCCACTCTTACGCCAAAGGTACGCCTAGAATGATTTCTACTGCGGTTAGTTGGTTATTGGAGAACATATATGTAATGATTAGTTTGCCAGAAGCATCTCCAGGTACTTCATTTTTCTGGAAGTTTTTATCATAAAACTGTTATTCAATGTATTTCTACTAGGATACAATGGAATAAAATGAATTAGGTTTCTCTAACAATGCATTAATAGGTCAGTATCAGAAAATCACAATGATTAAATCTATTATCAAATACAGATATTCACTGAATAATAATTACTTCATAAATATAAAAACTTATGAGGATTCATTTTAATCAACTTCCCAAATCTAGCAGTTCAAGATAAATAAGATTTTTAAATAAATAAAAATTTTTTTGTTAAAACATTGTTTTGCCACCACTGGATTATGATGACCGTGATATTGTATCTCAAATCATAGGAAATCGATATAAGCCAAACTTTGTTTCTATAAATTATGATTATGATACGCCATGTTTCATTACTACCAAGTAAAATGAATAATGAATTTGAGAAACCAAGATTATAAAGCAGTGGTCGAAGTTTATGCGTGCTGATTTTTCGTCCAGATCCTAACCATTTTCATGAAGCTGAAACTGGCAGCCGTATAGCTAGCAGTCGATTGTCATAATTTCCTACATAACATTTTTATCAAAGATTTAAGTATCTGAAACGTTCAGTGGGATGCGACTTAATCGATTCCTGATATAAACGAAGCTTTAACAATGTTTAATCAAAAGTTATAAGAGCTGGCTGCTAGTTTCAGCTTCGGGCCATTTTCAAGGGTTATACAAAAATCATAACAGCCAAGACGTTTCATATTTCATCTACAAACCCATCATTAATTGGATAAGATGATATCAAAATAAAAATTGTTGAATGTAGTGCTCGAATACTCCGTTCGATAAGTAAAGAAACCTAGTACATGGAAAGATATTCCATTGGAAAAAAATTAAAAATAAATTTGGAGATTACGATTTCTTCGTATTTGATCATTTGAAACATAAGGCCAGAATTCATTCTAATTACTGATTCCTTTTCATTCCCATCTAACAATTTCAAATTTTAGAAGTGTGAAACCCAATTCCCAATTTGTTTCAACGCCTATGATGTGATAGGTTGAAGGGAATTTTTCCCTCAATGTATGATTTCTAAGATTTCACCAGTACTAATTCGGAAAATATGTTGTACAAAATTAAAAGTAGAACTGACGGAGAAATTTTAATAATTTCCCGGAGATTTCCAGACTTTTGAGAAGTTTTGATGATTTCCCTGAGAATTCCCGGAGTTTTGAGTCGAATTCTCATTCCCCTGAGTTTTCCCGAATTTCCCGGAATTCCAGATCTGTCTGAATCCCGATTTGAATCAATGCTTCCATTACGAATGGACAAGTAATGTGTTATCCCTGGAATGGAAGGAAGTGGATGACTAATGCGCGATTTTCTTCCACATGCGATTTTGTGTGTCAAAAACCTGCCTGGTATACCTTGTGTAGTTTCTCACCTCGTGAGGAATTCGTATGGTTCTCGGTACTTGAATCTGCTTGAGTTTGACTGATGAATATTGTGATTTGAGGGTCTTATACACATGTGTACCTCAATTTCAGATGGAATGGAGAAAAAAATTTTTCTTTGAACAACAATATAAACAGAAATAGAGAAGGGGTGGAGAATCAACATTTTTGAGCACGGATTCGTGTTCAGCATCCTCGAAAACACATGAGAAGACATTTTTCCTGAAAAAAAATGAAAAAAAAATCAATTTGTTTAAGAACAAATTACTAAACATCAATTGAAAGGATCAAAAATGAGATTTCTGTTGATGGATATATGTTTGGAGAGCGCTTCTCCATATAAGGTAACTGACCCCATCAGCGAACGCGACCCCTTCAGTGAACCTCGAGATGATAAAACCTGTTTGACGAACAAGAAGTGTTTACCTATTACGTGTTGTGAAGATTATTCCAATCTTCAAACATTATTGTTCGTGATGAATGCGAAAACAAATGGAAGAAAGAAAAATGTAATTCACGAAATAAATAAAGACTCATGCCGAGTGTCACAACGAGCTTTGCCTTCGTGAATTTTACAAGGTGAGTTGAGAATGGACATTTTTCCAATTGTGCATTTTCATAGTATTAATGCGACCATTGAACTCTTTTATGTATCCAATCTATTGATATCATTCAAATTAAGATAATATAGGGTTATTTTCAATAACTGTCAGTCGCTAACCCAGAAAATTGCGCGTTCAGAAATACACACACGAAAATGATCGGTGAATCTATTACTGAACGAATAAACGTAACAATTCATATCATAGTTATCTACTCTAGGAAAATTTTTTCATGAATTCTCATAATGCGCATAATTTTTCAATCAATCTATAAATTTCTCCAAGGATTGGAATAAACATGTAAAATTATAAACTCCACTTGAAATTCACAATTTTTTTTGCCAAAGTAACTTAAGCAGCAACAGAAGTTCAAAGTATATATGAAATAAAAACGTTGGTAGAATTTGAGAATGAGATACGAAGAACATATCATGAAAGTTCATAGAATATACGAATGGGACTGTTTTAAATACACTCACAACGTACATGGTACATTTGAAATGTACGATATTCATTCAATCGAGGTTCGACTGACGTCCCGTCATATATTCGATTACATACGTTCGATGAATATGCATAGCACCTATGAAAAGGTCTCATTAGAATGTGCACAGAATATATTTCGAATATCATCAGGAAAGTGATAATAACTCATCTGAGCAACCTCAGATTCTACGCGTTCAGTAATGGGGTCAATCAGCGTTCACTAATTCATGCGACCCGTTCACTAATGGGGGTATTGTTAACATTTCATTAATTTCATTATTTTTATTGTTATCACTTAGAAAATGAATAAAAAATCACGGTAAGAGAAAATTGAAATGCTCAATCTACCTTATTTACACGTGGGAATTCATTTTGAAGAAATTATTCATGAAATAATTTATATTTAGAGTGCTTGTGGTCTTAAATGTTCACTAATGGGGTCAGTTACCTTAAAGCAGCGTTTTTCAGATCGAAAATTGTTGGAAAAAAATTTTTTTATCAAATAATTTCATACACAAACAGTAAAAAAAGATGAATTGCAATTTTCGACTAATGAGATGACTTTGGAAAAAATGATGTAATTCTTCAAGATTTTTTGCGGATCGAGAAACGGTGAAAAACTAGGAATTTGTGATAAACAATATGTAAACAATGGGGGAGGGATGAGAAATGAAAAATTAAACCTCCATATCCGCGTTCAGCGAGTTCCATTCCATATGATGACTTATCCTTTCCCATGAAAATCCGACACTTTTGGTTTTTTATTATAAACAAATTAATAAACAAATGTTAAATCATGGATGGAAAAAAATTTTCAAATCGGGGATCTTCATCGGGGTTTCTGAGGAACACGTTGGCCCACCTTGGAAACCGAAATATTGATATTGTTGATTAATTGTTATAAACAATTTTTTTTCAATTTCTTGATTCTTTTGTACCACCAGATCATTTTTAAGGTGGTGAAGGCTATTCAATTCAGGTATAGAAAAGATCCAGGATTCTAAAAATCAAGCAACAATTGCATTTGTTATGAACAAATGAACATTTTCAACACTTTTTTTTCTTGCATTTGTTAGGTGCTTCGGAATGTTGAAAAAATAGAGTATTTCCGACGCTATGAATGTTCCCCTGTGAGAAGATATATGCGCTTTTTCAAAAGGGGTCACCTTTGTCGTTGAGTAACAGCGAAGGGGGGGAATTTGACAACAAAATTTCAGGGGCTCAAATTTGTTGGTTTCATCCTTCTCCACAAGATCCATTCAGGATTTTTCGTCTTGGGGTCCTTTGAATGGGTGAATACCTTAAAAAACTGAAAAAAACGCGTTTTTTGAAGATTAAATTTCACATGGCTTGCAAATAAACAAAACGTTTTGCAAAAATTCTTTAATCCATATAAAAATGATCCTTCCGGTGTCTAGTTATCCCCCAAATTTTGCCGAATCGATTCTGCAACTCTGAGTTCGTTGTTTTCAATTTGTTTATGAAAGTGGATTCACCGAAAAACGGGTCAAATTTGATATCAAAAATTCCAACTTTGAGACCCCGTAGCATCAAAACGAAGACAGTTACGGCAAAAATGAGTATGGCTTGGCTTTCAGAGAATTCATTTCCCTACAAAAAAGGTTCAGTACAATGTTTCGATATCTCGAACCGTTACCAAGATATCCATCGAAACAGGAAAAAAGACGGAGTTGAAAAATTGTTTATTGCTAATAATTTATCCCCCACAACAGGTACGAGTTGCAAATTTTATTCCCCTTCATCTGGACCATCTCCACTATCGATTCCACCTTGATCCTGGCTTCAATTAGTTTACCCTAAATTCCTAATTTGACTACATCTGGAAAAACCGACTAGAAACCTGACAAACAACCTTTTGTCTGGAACTGTCGGACATTTCGAATAGGGATGTTCACCAAAGGCAGTACAGATGTTATGCAGTCGTTACTCCGAAAATCATCCAAAAAATTAGTGCGTTGATGTATTGTATTCGCAGAAACATTTTACTCTTCGGATGTTACGCACAGAATGTTTATGAGAAGTCCTTTCATTATTTTCATCATATACGCAATTGATATTATGCCGTAAACACCTTCAAATTCAGTATTAAACAAACGAACACAGAGTGAACATGAAATGATAGTTACTGCCGTCGATAAAGTATGTTTATACTTGAAATTTTATACGTAGAGATTCTAATAGCTAAATCTATACTCGCTCAATGAGCTGAAAGTTTAAAAATTTCATCATTCACTTGACAATATTGGAAATCAATACGGATAATATACGCAAGAAGGATGTAGTTTTATCACCATATACTTCGAAAATTGGGTCGTTGGGAAAGAAATATGAATGAAAGAATGATCCCTTGTTACGTCGTATACCGTGATGTTGTGTATACATTACTTAACTGCAAAACAGGGGATGTAGATAATAAATTTTAACAATGATCCGTCAATGTACGGAAACAGCGATTAACTTGTTGAGAAAGACGCAGAAAGAGTGAATAGAACGGATTCGGAGAATATTTGGCACTGAATTTGAAACGTTTGTGCTTTTTCGTCATCATCAATAATCAATCACATATTTATCGGATATTTTTACATGATGACCGGAGAATAATTCTATGCAAGTTTCATAATTTGTGTTCCTCACATTTGGGACCTATATGGGAAAAACGTGAGAATAGATGACAATACCATATTTTGGATAAGTAAATCGTTTGTGCTTTTTGGCCGAAAAATGAAGAATCGATTATTTATCTATCATATATTCTTTCCAAATAACTAGAGAATAATTATACGCAGATTATCACGTTTACCTCAATCACATCCCGGGAAAGAATGATTGGATCTAATCTAATTCAATCGGATTCAAACTAGTGGACCTGACCGGATCTGTATTTTTCTTGGATCCGATTGGATAACGCACTTAAAAAAAAAAATACTTCCAAAACTACCAAAGCAAGTTTGGCAGTTTTTTACACAAACTTTCTTTGGAAATTATCGTCAAAAAGTTTGTGAATATCCGAAAAATTTTATGATTTTACGGAAATTTTTGAACCTTCCCAAACTTTTGTTTGTTTATCTATAAAGAAAGGTCAAAAAGTATTTTTCCAAAACGAGGTTGTAAATTCCCAAGCATTTTTGTTCGGAATTCAACAACTTTTTTCTATAGTGCAGTCAACAGAATAGTCAAACGACTCAATGAATATAATCAAGTCCAACAAATATTCTGTACTCAACTACATTGAAGAAAAGTGTATGGGATTGATTACCACTCGCTCTAGTTCTCATCGCGACTTTAGGATAGGAATTGAGTGCTGACCGTTCCTATGTCAACCTATCGTTCCCATGGTAACGTAAACAGTTTATCACACTCACTCGGATTTTGAATGGTACTCATTACAGTTTTGAAATATCTGTCACCGAATTCCCATTTTTCCTAGTAATGATTTTTCCGTACACTGTTCTCCGTGTACCTACTGTCGTTCGCATGGATCTGAAACTAGTAGATTCGAGCTAACAGACTTGCACTCTAGCTCATCGTGGAATCGCCGCAGAATGATGAAACCGACATCAATGAGATTCTGTAATCGTGATTTTTGAAAATACATAATATTTACTTCACAACATGTCAATTTTGAATCTTTGTTCTTCTCAGTGATCTATCAATAGTGACCAAGCTCAATGGATAACTACTCCAAAAATACCATCTCTTCAGTTCTTTGCATGTTTTTTTTTTGCTGATAACTTTCATAATGTCCGTGACGGTTGAATCGTTTATGAAAACGAATTCATTATTGTAAAATAATCCCTCCTAGGAATTCAGAAAATTCCAATTACAAGAATAAAAAAGTTTGCTCTGAAATCCTGTAATTTTCAACAAGATTTCTTAACATGATTTTGATGAAATACCCGAAGAGAACATGAAGCTCCGGCGAACGTTCAGATCAGATGTGTATAGATCGGGCCGAAGCACAGTGGGCCAGGTAGCTGGAAAAGTGGCCAAAATTAAAAATGTCGTCGGAATTGTTCTAAACCTGGCATATAAGAGTTTTTGAGGTCGCTGATTCCGAATCTACAGTCAGATTGGGAAAATTCAACATGGCGAATCCAATATGGCGGGCTCAAATGTTGAAATTCTCCGAATTCCTTGAAAATTCTTTTCCAGGGGTTTCCAGAGTCGCTGATCACGGATCTGTTGCCAGATTTCGGGAATTCAACATGACGGATTTGATATGGCGAGTTTAAATGCTCAAATTCACCGAATTTCCTGAAAATTTTTTCCTGAGGGGTTTTCAAGGTCACTGATTTCAAATCTGTATTCAGATTTGGAAAATTCCATATAGCGGTTCCAACACGACGGATTTTCATTTTCAAATCCATTGAATTCCCTTTGGCTCTTCCACAGTAAAAAATTTTTCGTCATTGTGTAAAGTGTTAAAATTTGTGTGTTGAATATTTAACATTCTAGAGTGTTGATTCAACACAATCGTTGTGTTGACACAAACGATTGTGTTGAATCCATTTGTGTTAACACAATGATTGTGTTGAATCAACACTCGCAAATGTGGAATATTTGACACACAAATTTTAACACTTTACACAATGACGAAAAATTTTTTACTGTGTCACCAAGAGGTTTTTGGGATTGCTGGTTTCGAATTCGATGTCAAAATTCCTCATTTAGAATGGTGAGACCTACATGATTTCCGAAGATTTGAAATAAAATTCTGTGTTTGGTGGTGGCCAAGGTTGTTAATTCTACACATTAGGTACAAAATTTGAAATTCAAGATGATGGAATCGATATGATATCCAAAATTATTGAAATTCATGAAGTGTGCGAGAACAATGTTATGTAGAGTTTTTTAGGCTGCTAATTACGAATTATTAATGAATTTTTTGTCGAAAGTTGTCTTTTTCTTACAGAAAAAATTCTATAAGATACCTTCCAAATACACACACTTTACTTTTTTGAAGCAACGACAATTCAGTTATACAACTTGATTCACGGCTAAGATTCGCTGCAGTTATGCACCCAGGATGTGCCACAAGGAGGCTCCTAGTCCGAATTTACATCCCGTATTTTTTTTATTTACTTTTTTTTGTATTTTTTCTATAACTTATTTTTTGTATTTTTTTTGTCTTTTTTTCATTTTTGTCTTTTTTTGTGTTTTTTTTGTGGTTTTGTTAACATTTTTCAATCATTTATAAGTAATATTTATTCAATCATTATCACTGATTTCTTCATCAGATAATTCTACCCATCTAACAATTCATTGAAAGAATTAAATTCAGTCTGTTCCACATCTCCTGTTTTGCACTCATCATTATCATCATCATCATCACTATCTCTGTCATCTATCGAAAGTAGCTGTCTGACTTCCACTGGTAATGGCAATCGTTTTCTTCTGCGAATTCGAGATATGATACTCATGTTGGATACAATTGGATCAGCGGAATCCATTATGCGATAAAACAAATCTTCCAAATTCGCTTCCCTGCTACAATGTCTACTATGGTTGAGTCTAATACTTTTATAGTCTTTATTACGAGATTCAGATGCCTCTCCTCCAAACATACCTACTGGTAGAACACAGTATCTCATTATGTCTCCAGCATGAACTAATATCTTATGAACTGTGGATGGCATGGTGGTACCATGGATAAAGGGAAATATATAATTTCGCTGTATCCATACAGAACTCTTGGAATTTTTTTACGTTGACAGGGAGTTGGCAAGAAAGAGAAATGAGAATAATTTTAAAGTTATGCACCAACTGATAATCAATGTTCAAGCAGTCAGCGAAAACATCTGCATTTTGGAATGCTCTACGCGCCGTGTTTCCATCGTTAGTACTACCACTACCACCTGATTTTGGTTTATCGACTATTAGACCTAATTTATCATGTAAGGATTTTTGTATTTGAGCTTTTTGTTCTGCAAACAGCTTTTTCTGCTCATAAGTTCTGACCTGCCACTTTTTAATATTCATTCGATAGGCTATGTGCAAACAACATTCGAAAAATCTAATCCATGCATGTAACGGACTAACACCATACTGAAGTGAGTTCTGATCAGGAAGAAAAGTGTTTGTTTGCCCAAGAATATTCTCTATAATATTAAATTGTTTTGGAGTAGATTTGCAAATAGGGCAGCTCTGTGAGGATTTGGTGTTTGTTAAGATTTGCAATACCTTCCCATCAATCAAAGTTAAATGCATAGAAAAATGGATTCTTATTTCATGGCCACTGCTCATCACGATACTCAAGGTATTCAATTGATCAATCTGATTTTGAATTTCCAATTTTTGGGACAGAATCACTTCCGCTGATTCTTTGATAAATTCTAATTTAATAGGACGACAAAATCTTGGAGATTGTGAAGCATTATTGTACCAAATTACCTCTCCATTTTGGCATGTTAATTGTAAAGGAATCAGTGTGGTTGCAAAAATATTTTCATCATTTGAGCCGACATTATCTGAACCAATATTAAAACGTTGCTTATACCTTGAATGACCACTGCTACCATCGAATCCCCAAGAACATGTTAAAACAAATTCTGATTCTGTTAATGCATATCTATCCATCACTCTCAGTAAAACTTCTTCTTGCATTTCGACTATTCGTTTACTTGTATGGTTCAATAGTGATTGAACGGAAACCTGTGCTATATGTTCATTCATCAGAATGTCATCTTTTGGTGGTCTCAAAATATTTTTAGTTTCTCTTAAGTTATTGTAAGCTGGCCATATGTCAGCTCCGCAATTCTTAGATTCTTGACGTATAGCATTGTATGTCTCCTTTGATAAAGATTGATCTAATAGAAAAACTAGAGCTTCTAAAGGAGTTTTCTTTATAATTGAAGACGTTGCCATATTCATTAATTTCATCACCTTAGAAGCACGAGAGGGACTTTTTGTTATTTCATTTAGTATTACCTTCACATCATTTTGTCCAGATACATTAGCTGCATGACGTGCAGCCGATAGAAGTCTTTGTGGATCATTAGCATTGGCAGCACTAATAGCTGAAACATATCGTCTTTTTGATCTATCAGACTTCTCCGTGTAATCAAGAGATTTTCTACCAGGACCTGCTACTGAGGATCTGAATATAAAATCAGGTAAAACAAATTCAGAATCAAGCCATTTTTTATTTTTCAAAAGGAATCTATCAGTCATTCTATTTGCAGCCTCAAATTTTATATCCCGTTTTCTTTTGATAGTTGATAATGCAAGCTCAAGACAATCTATATTTTTTTTATCAAAATCACTTACGTTTTTATTGAGCTTATTCAATATGTATGTAACAACTGAATCTTTTTTTGGTGAATTTGAAAGCAACTCAAGAATTTCTCTTCTGGTGAATTTCATTTTATGCACATGAAACGAAACTTTCACATTCACCAGCTGCTATAAATTGAATCGACTCTTACAAAAATGAAAAAGACTGAATATTGATGAAATGCTCACTTTATCCTGAAAGATGAGGTTCATGTGATAAACTAAGTGCCATTAACCGAACTTCTCCGATAATCTTTGTATAGCATATAACGCATCAGAATCATAAGCGAAGAGTAATGTTGCCGCGAGCCGCAAAATAAGCCGTAACAAATTCCAGGTTTTAAATTATCTGAATCCAAAGTGACCTGCTCTTTAGTCAACGAAATTGCCCCAAAATCCAATTTATCAGACCTTCAACTGAATTTGAAGGTTCAAATTGTGATATATCTTTATTGAAAAAAGTTTTAAATCAATCTATACTCGAGCTGGACCTATGCTGTTGGATGTAGAAATCGGTTGCAAATTCAAATTACAGAACTACGAGTTTATATGAACTTTTGAATGAGACTATAGGACCATCCAACCAAGTATTCAGACAATTTTCACGTCTCATAGTCCTATTTGAATCCAGTTGAAATCTAAAGCTCGTTACGGCTCGTTTTGCGGCTCGCGGCAACACTAGCGAAGAACCTTCCCAACACACACAAATACTGGCGTTTGAAAGGACCATTAAAGGGCCGCTATCAGCATCGTTGGACCATTGATGGTCCATTAAAACGGCAACAATTGGTGTTTATGGGGTTAAGAAAATTTGATGAATTTTCAAATTTTATTCCGCCATATTGGATCCGCCATCTTGAATTTGCAAAATCTGACCTCAGATTCATAATCAGCAACCCTAAAAACCTCTGTACACTAGAATCCAGACGGTTCTAATGAAATTTTCAATTTTTACCACTTGTTCAAATATTTGTCCCATTGACGTAACGAGTTTTCATTCACATTAAATACGATTTTTCTGACTTCTGAATGAAAACGGGCAAAAAGGGGCATATCCACAGTGTTGAGAACTCTTTCACGAAAAGTTTGGTATATCATTCTGTCCATTTGGAAGTGGAAGCTCGGGGAAGGTTCAATTCAAAGGTACAGAAGTGCAGTAAAACCTAATTAAATGAGACAAACTGAAATGATTAGACTAAAAATATAGCATGGAAAATGTTATTTCTTTACAAATATCATTAGAATTATGCAATTACAAGATAAATATGCACTGCTGCAATGTCTAGAGAAATGATATTGAGTTCGGAGCATGTATAAACTCAATGACAATGCATTCATTTTTCAACATAAATTTGAAATAAAAATGTCCTTCATGAGGGACCTAGGCTACCAAAAGTAACAATATTTTGTGATTCAGTGTGTCAAAGTATATGGAAACAAATTATGATGTTTATATTTAATTTCAATCAATTTGAAAAAGAATCGTTTTTGGCCACGCAACTAGATTTCTGGCCCGCTGTGGATCGCATGAATTGATCAAGTTCGTAGTGTGTTCAATTGAAAGTGCATATTCGAATTATACAGTGAAAGTTTAATTATTTTCTAGCGAAATACAATGTGTGGTGAGTAGTTATGCATTGAAGTTTTTCTCAGTCGGTAAAAACTTGGTTTACGGGTATAGATACACGGTAGCGCTCGACTTCTGCTTTTTCATTATTTTTTATATATATTTTTTATACATATATGTTTTTTTCATGCACTTGGCGTCGAGACGCTACCGTGTCTCTTGATATAGATATGAATTAGATACTGTAGTAGTAGCAGATATTGATGAAAACTAAGGACCTCAATTTGGGAAAATTTATAAAATTTACAATATAGCAAATCATGTTTACTTTGTTTTGAATTATATATCCACCCGTACAGCACCGGACATTTCTACGTTGCCTCTACGTTGCCTCCGCGTGGAATCTCCGTTCATCCACGTTCTATCCACGTCCACCATTTATCCACGTGGAGTCCACGGGGATGCGATGTGGAAGTCGGTGGATGTGCTGTTAGGGTACTGTGGCATTTGATCAACATTCCCATGCGTGGAATGTTCGAATTGATAATAATCGTAATTATATGAACAAACAAAACCTGTTATCTCATATTGGGCCTTGTCTTCTTGTGATAAAAAAGGATTAGATTACATTGCAACAAAACGTTTACTGTAATTCAATATTGGAACATTTGAGAGTTTAATAAAGTCCTAAAAAAAGTAAATAAAAGCTTTGTATTTTATTCATTTTATATTTTATCCATCTTATGAAGCCTATTTATCCCATAATGGAGGATTTTGTAACATTGCCGCAACTACAAAACTACTCCTGTTGCTGCAACAGGATTTTTCCCTGTTGCTGCAACATGGCTGCCTCCTGTTGCAGCTTTAGAAGAATCCGATTGCTGTAACAGGATTTTTCCCTGTTGCTGCAATATGGCCGCCTCCTGTTGCAGCTGCAGGAAAATCCTGTTGCTGTAACAGGATTTTTTCCTGTTGTTGCAACATGGCTGCCTCCTGTTGCAGCAACAGTAAATTTTTTTCTGTGTAGTTTAATGAAAACAATATTAGAGGGAAAAATGAATGGTAAAACTTACAAAGGTAGGTCCAGATTAAGGTATATGAAGCAAATTATACAAGATAACGGTTGTCGTAGATATGTAGAAATTGAGCATTTAGCGGATAATATACAAGGTTGGAGGATTTCATCAAACCAGTCATAAAACTGATTATATCATGATGATACAAATATGTGAAGTTTTCTTCACGTATGGGAAAATTCCGAATACTTTTTACAATGTGGACTTCATGGGAGTTGTACACAGGTGTGTTCAGATTGAGATCTCCAGGAAAACATGGAAAGCCTGGCAAGACCCTGTGCAGGCTATAGTTTGGTGCATCCAAATTTTCATGATAGGAGGGAACATCGGTAATGCAGCTTGGTCTCAAATAGGTCGTATGTGGGTAACACTGGGTTGGAAACATTAGGGCAAATATTAACAACCCGACTAAGTCCCCTTGGTGGCGAAGGGTAGACAATTACAAGTTTGAATACCTAATATAGGTCTATACAGTAGGGTGGGCCGAAAAAACTCAACTTTTTTTTCTCGAGTCGCAATACCGCGGGAAAGTTGCGATTTTGAATGGCAAAAAATATTTTAAAAAATCAATAAAGAATATTGATGTCTTCCGGTCGCGCAAAACCCCCAAAATTCATAAAAATAGGTAATAATCCACTATTTCACGTGAATTTTCGAAATAAGTAGAGATATTATGATTCGAACGCTATAGCTGTAATTAATCAATGATGAAATCATCGTAAACAATTGTGGAAAATCACCGGAATCATTCAATGCATTCAGTTTACCCATTAGCATGAAAATCATGCGGAATATTGAGGAAGCAAGTGCCTGCGTGCACTGAAAAAAACAATGTAGCTGAATTTGAGTCCGAGTCCATTCTGTAGTTACTGTAACTGTATTATGACCATAAAAATGTGCAATAGATATGACCAAACTCGGGTGGATCCCTCAGAGAGAGAAGAAAAATGGAATTAGTATTACTTTCTTTATTTAATACAATGTATAGAATAAAGAAACCTTTATTAGTCTGAGTGTTTTCTGTTAAAATATTTTATCTCTTTCCTACATGACTCTTTTCATTTCTCTTATTTATTGCCTTCATTTACTCAATTTTGATTGATTGTCTCTGTTCTATGTCTTTATGATTATGAATGTTGCACTTACTTCCACAGTAACCTCAATAAGAACATGACTTCCGCAAGTACAAAACTCGAATCCGATTGCATTCTCTTCTCGATGTGTGATTGTCGTGTTTATTAATCTGAAAATTATAAGAAATTCCTGTTTTGTTACTACATAATATAAATATATTACTACGTGAAAAAATTGAGAATATTGACCCAGCTCAGGTTGAGGATGGTAAAGTACTATAGATGAAATAAAAAATAAAATAAAGAGTTTGTTTGAGAAAGCATCTATACTATAGATGCTTTCTCAAACAAACTTCTTATTCTATCAGCTACTTCATGAGCCACGTTTGAAAAACTGACACTTTTGTTATCAACCTCTACAGATAAATTATACTGTTCTTGGAAACAGCACCGAATCACGTCTTCATGCGTGGGAAGTATATTTTGCACAAAATCTCTGGGTTTACCAAATATAAGGCACTCAAAGACATTTCTTGTGATCATTTTCTTTGAGGCTGCCATTATGTATCTCAAAAACTTCACAACAAAACACTGCACAACACTGAACGTGAAATAACATGAATATGTGAACGCATGAGAGCTTCAGCAAAAATGGCATAATGATAACAAAAGAAGGCAGGAGCAACGGCGTTTGTACATTTTTGGCGCCCAGGGGTTAATCTTATTTTACCATCCTCAACCTGAGCTGGGTCAATATTCTCAATTTTTTCACGTAGTCTATATTTTCACGATAATAGATATCTTTATATCATGTAGTAACAAAACAGGAAGTTCTTATAATTTTCAAATTAATAAACACGGCAATCACACATTGAGAAGAGAATGCAATCGAATTTGAGTTTTGTAGTTGCTGAAGTCATGTTCTCATTGAGGTTACTGTGGAAGTAAGTGCAACATTCATAATCATAAAGATATAGAACAGAGACAATCAATCAGAATTGAGTAAATGAAGGCAATAAATAAGAGAAATGAAAAGAGTCATGTAGGAAAGAGATGAAATATTTTAACAAACACTCAGACTAATAAAGGTTTCTTTATTCTATACATTGTATTAAATAAAGAAAGTAATATTCCGTTGTTCTTCTCTCTCTGAGAGATCCACACGAGTTCGGTCATATCTATTGCACATTTTTATGGTCATAATACAGTTACAGTAACTACAGAATGAACTCGGACTCAAATTCAGCTACATTGTTTTTCTTAGTGCACGCACGCACTTGCTTCCTCAATATTCCGCATGAATTTCATGCTAATGGGTAAACTGGGTGCATTGAAACGTCCGTTACGGTGGAGGACCCATATCGACAAACCCTTTGGGACCTATATGAGAATTTGTCGCTTTTTTGTCGCTAATTAGTTACCAAGAGTTTGATTTTGTCGCTCTTTTGGTTTCCGAGAAAATCGAGGGTACACCAAGGGGGCCGTTCCGCTAGGAAACCCAATATGGTTAATGAGTCGGAGCGGATTGAAAGTTATACAGGAATTTGTCGCTTTTTTGTCGCTGGAATTTGAGCATAGTTGGAATACCGTAGGCCCAACCGTTCCCGAGTAGAAGGGAAATAACGGATTTGAAAATGCAGGATATATGGAATACGAGAATGGTGGTGATGAACACACGGAGGACAATTTGATGACTTGATATGTGATAACGCACAGAAACATCTGAAGGTAGTGATGCAGGGAAAATCTTGTAATATGAATGTAACATGGGGTGTAACGAGGATATAACAGACCTCAAATGGTGATTGATTGAACATCATATTGATAGAAACCGTTATGCGACAGAATATTTCATTCACAATATGCGAGCGACAAAATCAGAATTCACTGGGAATTGGGAGGTCGAGCTGACCCTGAACTTCGGTGTAGGTTTTTCCAGTCCAGTGAAGATTTTCAGGGAATATTCTTGGGTTTCGTGATTGATCGAACATTCCACTGATGGAAACCGTTGAACGATAAAATATTCCATTGGAATTATCGGAGCGACAAAATCGGGATTCGCCGAATATTGAGGAATCGAACTGCCTCGTCACTTCTATCTAGGTTTTCCAGGTCTGGAATAGATTTTCTGGGAATATTCTTGGGTTTTGTGATTATTCGAACATTTCACTGATGGGAACCGTTGAGCGACAAAATATTCCATTGAAATTATCGGAGCGACAAAATCAGAATTCACCGAAAATCGAGAAATCGAGCACGTTCGTCACTTCTAACCAGGTTTTCCAGGTCTGGAACAGGATTTCTGAGAATATTCTTGGGTTTTGTGATTGATCCAACATTTCACAGATAGGAACCGTTGAGCGACAAAATATTCCATTGAAATTATCGGAGTGACAAAATCAGAATTCACCGAAAATCGAGAAATCGAGCACGTTAGTCACTTCTACCTAGGTTTTCCAGGTCTGGAACAGGATTTCTGAGAATATTCTTGGGTCTTGTGATTGATCCAACATTCCACTGATAGGCACCGTTGAGCGACAAAATATTCCATTGAAATTATCGGAGCGACAAAATCAGAATTCACCGAAAATCGAGAAATTGAACTGGCTCGTCACTTCTATCTGGGTTTTCCAGGTCTGGAATAGGTTTTCTGGGAATATTCTTGAGTTCTATGATTGATCCAACATTCCACTGATAGGAACCGTTGACCGACAAAATATTCAATTCACAATATCCGAGCGACAAAATCGAAAGTCAGGAAAAATCGAGGGATCGAGCTGGGTCGTCACTTCTATCTAGGTTTTCCAGGTCTTGAATAGATTTTCTGAGAATATTCTCGGGTTTTGTGATTATTCGAACATTCCACTGATGGGAACCGTTGAGCGACAGAATATTCCATTGAAATTGTCGGAGCGACAAAATCAGGATTCACCGAAAGTTGAGAAATTGAACTGGCTCGTCACTTCTATCTGGGTTTTCCAGGTCTGGAGGAGGTTTTCTGAGGATATTCTTGGGTTTTGTGATTGTTCGAACATTCCACTGATGGGAACCGTTGAGCGGAAAAATATTCCATTGGAATTGTCGGAGCGACAAAATCAGGATTCACCGAAAGTTGAGAAATCGAGCACGCTAGTCACTTATATCTAGGTTTTCCATACCTGGAAAACCCAGATAGAAGTGACAAGCCAGCTCGATCCCTCAATCTCTCGTGGATTCCGATTCTGTCGCTCGGATATTGTGAATGGAATATTTTGTCGCTCAACGGTTCCCATCAGTAGAATGTTCGATTATTCACAAAACTCGGAAATATTTTCAGCAACTCTATCCCAGACCTGGGAAACCCAGATAGAAGTGACGAGCCACTTCAATTTCTCAACTTTCGGTGAATCCTGATTTTGTCGCTCCGACAATTTCAATTGAATATTTTGTCGCTCAACGGTTCCCATCAGTGGGATGTTCGGATAATCACAAAACCCGGGAATATTCTCGGAAAATCTGTTCCAGACCTGGAAAACCTAGTTAGAAGTCCCTAACTTGCTCGATTTCTCGATTTTCGGTGAATTCTGATTCCGTCGCTCCGATAATTTCAATGGAATATTTTATCGCTCAACGGTTTCCATCAGTGGAATGTTCGATCAATCACGAAACCCAAGAATATTTCCTGAAAATCTGCACTGGACTGGAAAAACCTACACCGAAGTTCAGTGTCAGCTCGACCTCCCAATTCCCAGTGAATTCTGATTTTGTCGCTCGCATATTGTGAATGAAATATTCTGTCGCACAACGGTTTCTATCAATATGATGTTCAATCAATCACCATTTGAGGTTTGTTATATCCTCGTTACACTCATGTTACATCCATATTACAAGATTTTCCCTGCATCACTACCTCCAAATGTTTCTGTGCGTTATCACATATCAAGTCATCAAATTGTCCTCCGTGTGTTCATCACCACCATTCTCGTATCCCATATATCCTGCATTTTCAAATCCGTTATTTCCCTCCTACTCGGGAACGGTTGGGCCTACGGTATTCCAACTATGCTCAAATTTCAGTGACAAAAAAGCGACAAATTCCTGTATAACTTTCAATCCGCTCCGACTCATTAACCATATTGGGTTTTCTAGCGAAACGGCCCCCTTGGTGTACCCTCGATTTTCTCGGAAACCAAAAGAGCGACAAAATCAAACTCTTGGTAACTAATTAGCGACAAAAAAGCGACAAATTCTCATATAGGTCCCAAAGGGTTTTGTCGATATGGGTCCTCCACCGTAACGGACGTTGCATTGAATGATTTCGGTGATTTTCCACAATTGTTTACGATGATTTCATCATTGATTAATTACAGCTATAGCGTTCGAATCATAATATTTACTTATATTTAATATATTATTTAATATTTACATACATAATATTTAATATTCATATATATTACTTATTTCGAAAATTCACGTGAAATAGTGGATTTTTACCTTTTTTTATGAACTTTGGGGGCTTTGCGCGACCGGAAGACATCAATATTTTGTATTGATTTTTTTTTATATCTTTTGTTATTCCAAATCGCAACTTTTCCGCGGTATAGCGACTCGAGAAAAAAAAGTTGAGTTTTTTCGGCCCACCTTACTATACAGGGCCTATAAGCCTATAAGGCCTGGTTGAAAGAATCCATTGATTCTCACCACATTTCGTTGAATCCCAGATGTTCTAATCAAATCTCATGAAGTTTCATTGTCAGTATCAATGGATCCTTCTAACCAGGATATATTCGATACAGAACGCCCGCATAAATTCCCACACGAGAGCGGGTTATATCCTGTTATGGATTATCTTCAAAATACAGTTAGCGAACATTTATCCGACAGTTTTTCATTGTATCAATGAAGACTCTCTCCCTTATTTCCACGACTTCATTTCCAATAGAACATTCACAATTTCCTCTCCCTCAAAAAGTATAATTTTACCCGAAGAATATCGTTCTTCGCAAGATATAATTTTTATTCCAATTTCAAGTTAGAAAATCCTATACAAAAGTGATTGAACTCCTGAATGAAGAAGGAGAATGAGAATGAACTAAAAAAACGCTTAAAATGAATCGAAATCAAATCTTACTTGTTCATTTTCCCGATTCATCGTGAACAGCTTATTGTTGTTGTTTTTTTTTTAATCATAATTTCCAAGTGGAGAGAGGCCGCCACACCTATGGGGCCTTGCGGTCTTTGGACAATCGAGTAGCGACGTTGGAATTATATTTTCCTCTTCACCCATATCAATTTCCTGTTTTAAATCATCATCCACTACCTATGCGTTTTGATTCGAGGTAAGTATTTTGCATTTTTTGTACTACCGTTTGAATAAACTTGACGATAATACCCTAATGATTCGATGTAAATCATTTCTCGAAAATGACTTTTCGAGTTTCGGAACAATATCCTCTAATCATTCATTCATTCGATCCTTTTTGTTTGTACGCACTGAACATAATTCATAAGAATTGTAATATGAAATCCATGACTTGTTCCGTTAACAATATTGAAACGTGTGAGACGATATCGTGTCTCAGAGACGTTTTTTTTATCGTTGAGCAAAAGATGAAGGATGTTATTTGTTGTTGCGTGACGATTGCGTCCGGGTGATTGATTTACCACGCGTTTTACCATCAATTTTTCATCGACCATCGAGTGCGGTCTAGCAGTTCGATTTATCGAACAATGATATTCCTCTTTTGTTATCAAATCACACTCACGCACATTGAGCTAAAAAAACACTGCAATACCGGATTAGAAAAACGTCAACAAAATACCTACACGGAAAGAAGAAAACAGCACTGGTTACTGTCCATAACAGCAATCAGTTGAAAAACAAATGAAAACACGCTTGGATGATAGAGGTTAGCGCGATCAGAGTGATGTGTACTGCAGTGAAATTCTTCAATGCTGCTTGGACATTGACGGTTACTGGGAGACGCAGTAATGGACGGCGTGAATTTGATTTCTCTTGTTTTTTCAATGAATTACTGCGATTCACAGTAACCATTGCTGTTTTCTTTTTTCCGTGTGGAGACCCGCGACCCAACCTTCCGCTGTTGGTGAAATCCGCACAAGCCGTTACCCGACCTTCCCAATAGTCGAACTGAACCTTTAACGTGGAAGCCACCAAGAGCTTTTTGTGCGCCGGTCAACATAGACAGAGAGAAATTGCAACAAAGCGACGACGAGAAAACGAGACGTGACGTGGCGTCGCGACACGACGCCAATGTGACCACCCTATGATGAAATCCGGATTTACCAAACAACCTCAGCTCTTATTATTATCCTGTATTGGATATTTGTGTTTGCGGATTCTTTCCAATTGACTTTTTTTTCCTCTCAGTTGGATTTTTTCCCTCCCTGATGTGAAAGGATGGAATATCTTTCACGGGGTCGTTGTTTTTTCTGGTTTATTCATGGATATTTGTACTCGAATAGACGTGTTTGAATTAACAACCACTCCTTCAAGCACTCATGATCGTCAACGACTTAACTCGAGTTCTCTTCTGTTTAGCGAGATTTGAACGGTACTTACGGTTCAAGATTAATGTAGAGCATGCAAATTCAAGAATTGAGTTGTTTTTTTTAATGATGAGATGTTTAATGTTGCTGCAAAATAGAAATGTACGATCGAGACAGAATTGATTCTCTTCTATGGAAAAGATTATCGAGTTTTTATTGATTTCAATCGAATGTCGATCAAAATTCGATACAAATTCCATGAGGAGCAATCGGGATTTCATGGAAAGAAGAAAAACACACATAAGACTGCCAAAAATCCAGGGAAAGTTTTTCATGAAGGGTGTTTCGAGATTTCTCTGGTAAATATGCCATCTGACCCTTGTCTAAAACTTGATGTCGCATAAGACATCAATTGGATATCTATCAGATATTGCAGGTAACATTTCTAGATGACTTTTAGATGTTATGAGATATTCTGTTATGTTAACAGAAAAAGGAAAATGAATTTTACCATGTAGAACGATAACGCGTCACTTCGAGTCTTGAAATTGATATTTTCACAAGATACGAGGGTGGATTGATAAGTTTCCGGCCTGACCAAGAAAAACAACGTTTTTAAGAATTTTTTTTTTTTTATTTCTCAACATAATCTCCTTCAAGGCTGATACATTTCTCATAGCGGTGTTCTAGTCTAGTAATGCCATCTCTAGAGACTGATTCGTCAAGCTCCTCAAAATACCCATTTACAGCTTCGATTACTTCTTCATTGTCCGCAAATCTCTTACCGCCAAGCCATTTTTTGAGGTTAGGAAACAGATAATAGTCACTCGGGGCTAGGTCTGGAGAGTAGGGAGGGTGCGGCATTAATTCAAACTTCAGATCGTTGATTTTAGCCATCGCAACGATTGACGTGTGCGCTGGTGCGTTATTGTGATGAAACAAGATTTTTTTCTTCGCCAGATGAGGTCGTTTAATTTTCACTTCGTGGCTCAAACGTTGCAATAAGTCTGCGTAGTATTGACCAGTGATAGTTTTACCCTTTTCAAGGTAATCAATGTATATAATACCTCTTGCATCCCTAAAAACAGTAGCCATAACCTTGTTCGCCGAAAAATTGTTTTGCCTTCTTTGGAGTTGGTTCCCTGGTCCAATCCACTGTTTAGACTGTTCTTTGGTTTCAGGAGTGTAGTGGTGGACCCAAGTTTCGTCAACGGTTACGAATCGACGCAAAAATTCGCTTGGATTACGCTTATACAACGCCAAATTGGCGGTAGAAATGTTCTTTCGAATCAATTTTTGGTCGACTGTTAGCAAACGCGGCACCCATCTTGCACAGAGCTTTTCCATATACAAATGTTGGTGCAAAATATTTTGTACACGTTCATATGACATCTTACAGGTCTCAGCTATCTCACGAACTTTTAATCTGCGATCTTTCAGCACTATTTGATGGATTTTTTCGATCATATCTGGAGTTGTGACCTCAATGGGGCGTCCTGAGCGAGGCTCATCAGAGGTGCTCACACGACCCTTTTTAAACTCGGAAACCCACTGCTTAACGGTTGAATATGATGGGGAGGATGTCCCCAGTGTTGAGTCCATCTCTTCTTTAATTTCCTTCGGCGTTAACCCCTTCAAATAAAAGTATTTGATGACAGCACGATTTTCCAGCTTTTCCATTTTTACGAAAAACACAGAGGCGTCTTGGTCAGCCTGCTCTCAAAACTAAACTAACATGGCGATCGGACTGAAACTATAGCTACAAGCTATCTAAGGATGGTACTATAGAACGCCACCTCAAGGTAGGCCTAGTGGCGCCATCTCTTGGTCAGGCCGGAAACTTATCAATCCACCCTCGTATATTGTAAAATAATTCAGATGATAAGAGAAAAATCTATGCTTGTCTTATAATGTGAATTATTTGACGATATGATTTGTAAACATTCCCATTCAAAGACTCGAAGTTGTCATCCTGATTTGATTGGATTCCCAAAATCCAATGCGACGTCCGATATTTCGAAAAGTGTCGAGACTGATAGACAAAGAATTCACAATACGATATGGGAAAAAGATATTTTGTTTCTGATTTGAGTCCAAATTTCAACGGTTTCCGGAATAATTCAACGAAATCTACTTTTTTTTTACCCATTCGCAAATTACTCGTTCTTCTCCCGTGAAAATATCAAATTCAAAAGGCCACCCTAAAAGCCATTTCCCTCAGAGGTCGATTATATATTTCATCATATATGATATTTGTATATCAGCATGTGATCATATATTTATAACTATATACGTCAAGTCTAAAAGGAAAGAAGAGTTACATGATAACCTAGATAGCAATTTGATATTGCTGCAATTTTGTCAGACAAGCGTGTGACAACGTGACATAAGCTTCCTAGTTCACACATGACAAGGATGCCAGCTTACAAAACCCTTACAACAGAGTTGTAGCAATCGTACATTGACAAAGTTATCGATCACAAGTCAAAAACAATCGAATCACAAGTTTGATAAGCTTATGATACGCTTGCATCTTATCTGGGGAATTACTATTTTGCCAGCACGTACGGGACAGACTTACCTACATGATATCATTTGAACAGACACTTCCTAAAAATTTTTTCATATTGTATTATCAAATACAGTCATTTTGAAGAAGTGTCTGACTACATGATATGATATAGGCATGGCAAGTCTGTCCCGTACACGGAGAGAAGAAGATAGCACTGGCTACACGGAAAGAAGAAAACAGCACTGGTTACTGTCCATAACAGCAATCAGTTGAAAAACACATGAAAACACCCTTGGATGATAGAGGTTAGCGCGATTACAGTGATGTGTACTGCAGTGAAATTCGTCAATGCTGCTTGAACATTGACGGTTACTGGGAGATGCAGTAATGAACGGCGTGAATTTGATTTCTCATTTTTTTTCAATGAATTACTGCGGTTCACAGTAGTCATTGCTGTTTTCTTTTTTCCGTGTACTACACCGGATAGTACTCAGTGACATCTGAAGTAAAAAAAATTTCAGATAGCAGCCACTACCATTCAAATAGCATCCAGTACAATCTACGTTATACTCAGTAACATCTGACATAGCATTGAATATAACGTAGATTGTACTGGATACTATTTGGATAGTAGTGGATGCTATCTGAAATTTTTTTCACTTCAGATGTCACTGAGTACTATCTGGCGTAGTAGCCAGTACTACTTTGTTCTCTCTGTGTACGTGCTAGCAAAATAGTAATTTATAATGTAACTTTCCTCTGCGAGCATGCTTACTCTCAGGGATGGTAATTCGGAATTGATGCTTTTTTTATATGAAAAGTATTTATTAGGTGTTGGAATCAATTCGTAGCGTTATACAAAAGCTGAAGTAGGTAGTATTGTATTCCGTTGTTACCTACAATAATCTATTCACCGTGAAACAGCTATTATTGGACGTCATTCGTCTTACATAACCTTTTTTTGAATCGTAAATAACAACACTTGATAACTTCAAATGTCAAAATTTATACCGAATAAAGTGTTTTTGCGGGGAGTCTTACTCCATTACTTCCATATGAACAAAAGTGTTGCTGAAGCCCATCATATTTTAGTGAAAGTGTATGGGGAACATGGTCTAGCTGAGCAAACGTGTCGAAAATGGTTTGCACGTTTCGAAGCTAGTGATTTCGACTTGAATGATGAGAAGCGACCTGGCCAGCCAAAAAAATTTGGAAATACTGATTTGGAGACGTTGCTCAATGAAGACTCACGTCAAACCCTTCAAGAACTATCGACATCATTGGGAGTTGACTTCTCAACGGTAGGAAAACGTCTCAAAAGTTTGGGCATGATCCAGAAGGAAGGACGTTGGATCCCATATGAATTGAAACCAAGGGACATTGAGAGGCGTTTTTTGACGTGTGAACTGCTGCTTCAACGGCAGAAAAGAAAAGATTTCTTGCATAGAATTGTCGTTGGCGATGAGGAATGGGTCCATTACGACAATCCGAAGTGTAGGAAATTATGGGTTAAGCACGGCCAACCATCAGAATCAGTGGCAAAGCCGAATATCCATGGGTCTAAGCTCCTGCTCTGTATTTGGTGGGATCAGATGGGTGTGATCTATTATGAACTGTTGAAACCGAATGGAACCATAACTGGGGATCGTTAACGACTACAATTGATGCGCTTAAGGCCTGCATTGGAAGAAAAACGACCGGGATACTTCAAAAGACACGACAAAGTCATTTTGCTGCACGACAATGCTCGTCCGCATGTCGCAAAACCGGTGAAAACATACCTCGAAACACTTGAATGGGGAGTTCTACCCAACCCGCCGTATTCTCCAGATATTGCGCCATCTGATTACCATTTGTTCCGTTCGAAGGCTCATAGCTTGTCTGAGCAAAAATTCACTTCTTACGAAGATTGCCAAAAATGGGTCGATTCGTGGATTGCATCCAAAGATGATGCGTTCTTTTGACACAGTATTCATTCCTTGTATTGCTCGAAAGATGGTTGAAAGTAGTCGAAAGCAATGGACAATACTTTGATTAATGTATTCTCTGATTTTCATTCGAAATGAATAATTTTTTTTCATAGACAAAACGCTACGAATTAACTCCAATTCCTAATAATTTGTATAGACTTGTATAAAATGTAGATAAGAATTCGACATAATTTCCATACCAAAAATCGATCCCTCAAGAATTGATTACAAATCACCATCCCTAGTTATTGCTTGACAGAGCCGTTTCAAGGTCACAGTGGAAGGGACAGTCGCTGGGGCCCTCTGCTACCATGGGGGCCTTAAATTTTCGGAATTATATATAATTTATATGTAAAAAATATCTGATTATATATAAATATATATAATTTCAAGAAGTCCACAAGAATTCTTGACGAATTCTAAAAAGATTCCGAAAAGAATTCTTAGAGGACTCTTAAAATATTCTCCGATTCAACTATTTAATATATAATTTTGAAACTTTTGTAATCTTAGGCCACTCAGGTAGCGAATATTCCGAGGACCTTAAGAAGTCTTAAAACGACCCTGCTTCTTGAAAGATCTCTTTGAGTCCTCTCTTTCAGACAATTGTTATTTGGAACATGAAATAGCGAGTAGAGCCAGCATCTTCAAATCTAAAAAGTACGAGCGAAAGGAGCACTATTGGGAATATCAAATGGCAAGCGAAGCGAACATCTTTGAATTCAAAAAGTTCGAACGAAGCAAGCACCGTTTGGAATATCAAATGGCGAGTAGAGCGAGCGCCTTTAAATTAGGGGGACTCAAGCGGAGTGGGCACTATGTGCTGCAGTAGCTATCGCTTACAATCATCCATTCTTCGAGACCAACCTCGATGATACAATTTCCTACAATCACTCCTGTGTTCATGTAGAGCGATTTATTTTGGCACTCCAAGAATCCCGTATGATAGAGATAAGATTTGTGAGGGAAATAAAATGCCTACGATACTTTCCGTCATAGCCGTGGCCAAGGAGGTGCCTCGGGATACTTCACAGGTACCCCAATTATGAGACTCCATATACAGGGTGTCCCACAAGTCGCGCACCGGATTTTACAGGTGTATTTGGCAGTCAAAATGTAATAATTTTCCGTATTGAAAAATTTTTTTCGAATCTATGAGCTTTTTGAGATATGAGCAGTTTGAAATTTCTCTAAAGATCCAAATCATTTGACAGCATTTGGCGTTACAAACTCTAGGTTATAACCATTGGCTGAGCTGGAAGACGGTGGATCTCGGAGAAGAAAATCCAAGCATCCTATCATTTCTCAATCCGAAGTTATAGCAATTTGAAATTTTTTGGTTTTCAGCCAATCAAGATTCAGCAGCTTTGAATTATTTTAGTTTTGAAACAGAGAGGATAGTTCAATTTTTTCCCAGAGATCTGCCATTTTCCAACTTAGTCAATGGTGTTAAGCTGAAGTTTGTAGCACACAATGATGTTGAGTTATTTTGATGTTGAAACAATGTAAAATACTCAAAAAAATTGTCATTACTGGGAATTATCACATTTTGGCTGCAGAACAGACCTATGAAATCTGGTTCGCAAATTTTGGGACGCCCTGAATATAACGTACATATACCGGCTGTCCCAGACCTCATCATTCGCATTTCTGTACCATACCGGGGGCCAAAATGCAATAATTTCCCGTTTGGAAACAAGGTTTGGGAGGCTCATTTTTTGAGATATGAGCATTCTCAATTTTAAATCCAAATCACTCAAAAGCATTGTGTGTCACATAGTTGAGCTTGATGCCATTCGCTAAGTTGGAAAACGGCGGATCTCTGGGAAAAATCGGACTATCCTATCATTGTTTGTTTCGGAGCTATGATGAATTGAAGTTCCTGAATGCTGATTGGCTGAGAGCTTCAAAATTTTGAATTGTTAAAACTTCGAATTAAAGAATGATAGGATAGGGTACTCCAATTTTTTTCCAGAAATCCATCGTTTCCTAACTCAGCGAATGGTGCTAAGTTCGAATATGTAGAACACAATGCTTGGGATTGATCTGAATTTGAAAACAAAATTTCATGTTTATATCTTAAAAACTGAGCCCCCAAAGAATTTTCCTAAACGGAAAATTATTGCATTTTGGTTGCAGAATATGCCTTGGAAATGCGAATGATGAGTTCTGGGCAGGGTTGGGAAAAAACCAGGATTTTTCTGAAAAAACCCGACCCACCAGGGGTTAATCGGGTTTTATTGGGTTTCGTCAGGTTTTATCAGAGTTTATCGAGTTTCATCAAGTATTATCGAGTTTTATTGAATTTCTTTGAATATTATCGGCCTGTATTGAGATTTTTCGGAATTCTTGATCATTTTTTGACACAAAAAATATATTCCGTACATTTCTTCGGCTCACAAAATGTATGCAGATCAATGCAATGTACCAATGCATGAACAATCCATAAATACTCCTTCTCTCTGTGTGACTTCTCGTAACAATAGAAAACTGAAAACTACAATAGCCCATCCGAAAATTGATTTTTAGCCGTACCATTCGTATTTTTTTCTAGTTCTCCCCGGCCAATACATACGAAAAGACAATTCGCGATGAACAGGGTATTGATTAAATATTCATTTCTTTTGGAGGAATATTTATTCGTACTCATACAAATAACAATGTCCAAGATACAAAGCGATCCTTTCTCTTGTGACGAGCCCGTCAAAGTTGAAGTATTGTGACGGACTCTTCAGGAAACCCAGTAACCTGCAACAAATAAATAAGATTAATGCAACGCTCTTCATAAGGGTTAGTATGGAGTCGACGTAACCTCACCGTAACCATATTACTGTTGATAGGGTACAATCCTGCTCCCTCGTCTCACCAGTCGTTGAAGATAAAACCTGTAAATGATTAGCGGTTAGAAAAAAAGGATTGAATGATTCAAAGTAAATAAATAAAGATAGAGATGGCATGCCGTCTGTAGTCACCATCTAGTCAAGCGCTGGTGATCCGAGGGAAATTTAGTCTGGAAAATGAAGAAAGTTAGTAAAGGACAATAAAGAGCGAACAAGAGGAAGATACATTGCTTACCACACGGAGGCCCAAATAGTCACCTGTAAGTAAGAACATTATCAGATTATAAGAATGAATAAGAGAATGCAAATTGTGCATGTAAACTATAGGTTACCTGAATATAAATGATCGCGAGGAGAGTTTCCGGGTAATTTCGGCTCTCGAGAACACTTCTTACCACTAAAAGATGATTTTACACTCAACACTCGCGACAATACACTTGTAAAAAACTTGACACGAAAGGGATGACAGGTTGTAAACAAACCTGGTCATCCATATTGTTTTTTGCGGAAACTCACCGCGCATGTGCAGGGTGTGCTCAATGCGATCATCAAGCGAGACAATCGATAGTATCGAGGTCAACCCTAGTTCACGTGGCAACCGATAGGTGTCGGAGTCGCCCGTGACTTGAAAATAAGTCAAGCCGGGAGTAAGAGGAGGTACCCGAGAGGTATTCTTCACTTCACTATCCCGATCGAAAATCCGCAACAAACGGTGATCTCGCAAGGTGAGAGAATTCCTCCACTAAGCAGAGCGATAGTTAAAGTCCATTGAGTGCTTGCATCCAACGTTAGCTAGGCTTTGATTTAGGGCCGGGGGTGGTCAGCTGGAAAGAAACCGCTGCTCCAGAGTAAACGCTGGTTAGGGCACTACATGACGGGGATGGTAATAATACTCCTACGTCATTAGGGGCAAAATCCAGCCCATGGGGTTAGATAGCAGCCACCCTCTCACGGCTGAAAATACTGTGGGAAGACAAATTGCTTGAACTTTCCGTTAGATCTTGGACGGATTCCTTCCGAATTCCTCAGGGCACTCGGTGGCCAATTAGCTCTCAGGATCTCTAGATCTGCGACGTGATTGGTCTCCTCCCGAGACGCACGTTCGCCTTGTCATCGGCCGAAGTTTAGTTTGTCACTAGGATAACTCTAGATTTTCGAGCCACGCGATTGGTCCGCGAGTAATCGGTCGTTTACAATCGCCGCGCGCATTATTCCGTTGGAACCGCGCCTTGTCATGCTATGTAGAGTCACCGCGTAATAGTCTATACGCCTTGTTTTCGTTGGATCCGGTCGAATTTCCAACCATTTAACGTCTTCGCGCAGAACACGTGTGCACACGTAAAAAATTCCTAGTCTGTATGATATTGTCGAAATCTTACTTAAATTTTGCTCTTGTTTATTCGCGAACTGACCAGTTTGAATCTTTTGTAATGGAAAGTACTTCAATAAATGTCAATTTGGTTTATTAATATTTCAAACTTGTCTTGTTGTTTTAATTTCAATAGTCTGTGACCCGCGTTCCTCAACCTAGAAAACCCGAACCTTGGTCTTCCGACGAGCGGAAGGCAAATTTGAGGGTAAATTCTTTAATTTCCGATATCGTCATATATTAACGCGATAGGGTCTTTGAAACGAAACGTCACACTCTATGTATTGATTGCTTGAGGAATCTTGAATAGACTGATCATATTATTGTCCAAAGATTGCCGTTGGGACATATTAAACTTCCATGCAATATTATCAGTGTGATACACTATATTACACATATCCCATACAGCACCATATTCCCAGAAGAATTCAATCGAATCATAATAAATTCTTAATAACTTCTTAGGTAGCTCATATATGAGTTCATAAAGCGTTCTTGATAAATTCGCAAGGTATTCTCAAAGGACCCCCGTTATGTCAGTTCAGAATTAACCTCTGGAAGAATTCTTTTTTTCGTCAAAAAAAAGTTTTCAAGAATTCGAAGAGAAGTCTTCAAGAAGTTCACAAGGATTCTTGAGGAATTCTAAAAAGATTCTGGAAAGGATTCTTAGAGGACTCTTAAAATGTCCTCCGATTTAACTACTTAATCTAGCTTCCCTGAAAACCTTGATGCATGGCTAATTGCTATAAAAACTGGAATGTTGACAAAATTTTCTGGAACAATTTTGAACAGATCATGAGAAATTTCAAAATCATTATCAAAGAAGTATTTCGAAATCCTGTGAAAAAATCTCAAGGCGCCGCAAATATCAAACTGAACGTCAAATATTTTGCACCTCGGTGCAAGTTCGATTAGTTCACTGGAAATGTACCCAGCCAGCACGAATGATCAATTTGAATTTATAAAGACTTCCTAAAGACTTCTTGAATAGTTCTCGTATTCAATATGTATCAATATGTATTCATTATGAATATCTTCAATCAAAATGAAAACGTATTGAATGCCCGCAGAATTCATTATGAAATCTCGATATAGATTCTTTCTAAACATTAGGTTGTTCATTAAGAATTCATTTTGAATTCGAAATATTCATGATGAATACATATCGATGAGCATAAGGGATGCTCTTTGCAGGAACTCTCGTGCCGTATGTGTGCATACAGAAGTATCCGAATGTCTGTTTTTTGACATATTCCTATATTTTCATAGATTTATATTGAATCACAAATTCTTTCATCTTTTCTGGAATATTTTTGGGATTCTCGGGTAAACTGAGGGGTTTTTGGAGTACCGATGAATTTCTTCAAAAATTTTCTAGGATTATTCACAACCTTATACAGCATTCTTTGAGACCTCTTACATGCTGCGGAAGTTTAAATCCGTTATCAAGACGAATTAAGAATCGAATAACAAATACTTATATTTTGAGGAGATCAAAAATTTTGCAGTACATTTTTTGAATGACGTTCCCAGTGTCGAGAGGTTAATTCGAAAGGATAGAAAACAATGATTATCTGTCAGATTTTGGGAGTTTGAATTTTCAGATCGCCCCTATCAATAATTCAAACTTCAAGAACATACCTCTCACAAAATTCTTTGAGACATCTTTCAGGATCACTTATTGATTCTTTTAGAATTTTTCATCAACCCTCTTAGGGTTCTTGATGAGCTCTGTTGACTTTCTGTGCAAACTGTTTTGCGATTCTTCAAGAGTTCCTTGGGATTCTTTAAGAGATACCCTGTATGCATATCATCACACCTATGTTTTATGTATAGTTTATAAATAGTGGTAGAGCACCACCATCATTGAGCGGCTGCCTGCGCCTACCCTTTTCGTATCGTCGGAGAAGGAATGCGACTAGTCTTAAGTTACGGTGACAAAATGAATCCGTTCTAGCCCGGAACTCCGATTTCTTCATTAAATCCTCAAGTTCTTTTCGAAATAACGAGCTTGGGATATTATTGTTTTGATCAGCTCAAATGAGGGCCTCCTCCCCGTGGGATGATTGCGGGTGTTGGAGAGATTTTCTTGATACCTGTCCTTGATATGCTTTATATCCATCCTTGGTAGTATCTACTTCCTTCACGTGGTGGGGAGGATACCCAGAGGGAAAAAATGACATAAAAAATGACGTGATATAACATGATAAAATGGACCCCTTCCCCAAAGCTCTATTAAGTGGCTATTAGGAACCGAGTTCAATGACGTCATTTTTCACGTCATTTCGACGTATCATTGAACTCGATTCCTAATAGCACCCAAAAATGTATACATCTGAAATCCATTTGTCGAAAAATCCTGACAAAAATGACGGGAAAAATCACGTCATTTACAACGTGATTTTTCACGTCATTTAGAGCTTAGGGGAAGGGGTCAATTTTATCATGTCATACCACGTCATTTTTTATGTCATTTTTCACGTGATTTTTAACGTCATGAACGACGTGAAAAATTACGTCATTTTTTTCCTCTGGGTAAGTATTTCAGATTTAGGTCTGTTTTTCGGGTGGAATAAACTACTCGAGAGGGAGAATACAAACTGAGAGAAACTAAATCACCCCAACGTCAGGAACATCGGCAAAAACGGAGGGAAAGCAAGGGGAAACTACCTTCCTCGACATCTTTTAATATTCCCGAGGAAATGAAATCTTTTTCCACACCTAGAATTTTGAAATTATAATTTATTCATTCATTTATTTATTCATTTATTTTGTTTATACGGGTATAAAAGACCCTTTGGTACACAGAATATACATTATTTGAAACATATAATATATATCATGCATCGAAGCATTAAGCATCATGTTAAGCTCGACTACATGCATCTTATATTACAACAACAGTTAATATGTATAATTATAGATGAAAAGGACAATTAGATATCAAATTTAACAAAAAAGAGAATTTCTAAGATCAGAATGGGATGAAAATAATTCAAGAACATCACTGTAAGAATTATCTAGGATAGATATCCGATTTACCGGATCAGAATAACCGTATCTCGATTTATAAGAAATTGGATTGAACAATTTAGGGCGTCTTAATAAACGAGAAGGGACATTAAAACGTACAAGTCCAAGCAGTTGAGGGCAGCGAATTTTCCCATTAACAATTTTATACAAAAATGGAAAATCATTGAACAAACGACGTGATTCCAAGGAAGGCAAGTTAAGTAGAGACATAATCAATGAGTAATCATAACAAGTGACGCTCAACGGACGGCCCATCTGATAGGCAGCAAAACGCAGAAACTTATGCTGAACTCTTTCCAAGTCTGTACAATCCCGAATTAAATGAGGACTCCAAATTTGAGACGCATACTCAAGATGAGGTCTAACTAAAGTACAATACAGTGTTCGAAGTGCAACAGGATCACGAAAATCTTCACAAACGCGCTTGATAAATCCGAGAGATTTCATGGAAGTACCAACTATGTAATTGTAATGATCTGAGAAGTTAAAACGAGAGTCAAATGAAACTCCAAGATCACGAACAGTATTTATAGGTGATAACAGAGAATGAGACAAGTTATAAGGAAAATAAATAGCATTTTTACCTCTATAAAATCTCATCACATGGCATTTAGTGAGATTTAATGACATGTTAGATAGCACACACCAAGATTGTAACCAATCCAAATCAGATTGCAGATTTTGAGCATCTCTGTAAGTTCTTATAGTCATGAAAAGTTTCAGATCATCAGCAAAAAGAAGATGTGAGCAGTACTTGAAAATCATAGAGATATCATTAATGAAAATAATAAATAATAAAGGACCTAGATGTGAGCCTTGTGGTACATCTGAGGATACAAAAAATGAATCAGAAAAATATTGAGAGACACGAACTGATTGCGTACGATTCATAATATAACTCTGTAACCACGACAAAAAATTGCTGCGAATACCTGAATTACTTAATTTATTTAACAATATATTAGGATCAACTCCGTCAAAAGCCTTCGAGGAGTCTGTATATATAGTATCAACTTGGGCATTTTGATCAAGCGCAGAGGACATGACACGAGAAAAAATAGACAAGTTAGTTACGGTAGATTTTCCAGAAGTGAAGCCATGCGGGAAATCAGAAATTATATCAGAAAACAGTGGTGTTATTTTATCAGTAACTATATGTTCAAAAATTTTCGGCCTGACATTCATGATACTAATTGGTCTATAGTTTTCCACGTCAGAACGGTCCCCAGATTTGAAGATAGGAGTAATTAAGCTGGATTTCCATTGGGAAGGAAATATTCCAGAGGATAAAGAGCTGTTGAAGATCAACCACAAAGGCCGAAAAATGACGAACTTGCAAGATTTTAGAAAATTAGGAGGAATACCATCATCACCAGGACCGGAAGAAGTTTTCAAGGATGAGATTTTATTGAAAACTTCACCGATATTGATGGATAAATCGGAAAGATTGACATTGAGAGTAGATTCTGGTAAATTACAAGGAACAACGGGATAATTTTGATAAACTGATCTGAAATAAGATGCGAATAAGTTCGAAATAGCAATACCAGTATTGCCAATAGTACCGTCTAAATGCATCACCAGGGGTACACTGAAAAAAAGGTATGGCTCTTACAGCTCTATTATTTATGTGTTCTCGCTGTCAGGAGGTATAAGGATGCCAGTATAGCTCCCACAGCCGACAGATTGCTATGATAGCGACGGGTTCGGCTGTGGGAGCTATACTGGCATTCTTATACCCCCTGACAGCAAGAACATATAAATAGTAGAGCTGTGAGAGCCATACCTTTTCTTCAGTGTATACCGTTCTGATTCCGCTTACTATTAACGAAGTTCCAAAAGCTTTTGACATTTGTAGGGATGAACCCTTGAACGAAATGAAGATGAGACAAGTAACATTGGCGAGTCAAAACTTCACATTGAGCTCGCGAGTGACTGAAGATTAAGTAATCTTCGAAGCAGTTTGACTCTTTGTACCTATTGTGAGCAATTTTCTTTTGACGAATAAGTTGAATTAATTCCGAAGAAAACCATTTTGGATAAGAACTATTCCTTAATACATACTTGGGTATAAATGAATCAACTGCATTATATGAATGAAGATACAAAAAATCAACAGCTTCAATAACATTAAGATCACGCAATTCATCGTCCTAGTTGATAGAACCTAAATATCCACAAATTGCACTGTAATTCGGGTAATTATGCAGATGTATTACCCCACCTCGAAGTTTTCTGGAACTCACTTATCTTATGTATTTCTTCGCGTAGATTACGAATCTGCATGTTAAAATTGTCGCTTGCCCTTAGTTTCTGAGTTACAGTCACTTTTTGATGCTTTTTTGGCATCTTTTCGACATTACGTAGCTGAGAGACCTGCGTGTTCTCTTCTTTTCACCTACCTTATGTACTTTTGTGCGCAGATCACGAATCTGCAACTTGAAATTGTCCCTCACCTGTAGTTTCCACGTGACAGTCACTTTTTTGTACATCTTCTGCACTTTTCCTCTATCAGGCGAACAGGAATCCTACGGAAACAATCACGCATGATCGAACTTCGTTGAATTATACACATAATGGAAAATGTCTCAGGATTGCATACGATTCATTATGTCGTTCGATTATAATTCCGTATAATAACTTGCAACATGATCCGTAATTATCGGTAGCTCTAATGGTAAAAATCAAGATTAATTTTGATTTTCACCATCATAGCTGACAATAATTATGACTTCCCTAGTAACAAAGGATTATGTATGGGCTATATATAATTCTTCAAGTTCATGTGAGTGTTACTGAAAATCATACTCAATTCCCTCAGGCTGGGGCAAGGTATTGTTTATTTTCGCGAGCGCCAACACAAAAATTGTAATAGCGAGCTCAGATTTGATGAATTTTTTTTCCCCAAGCGAGAAAAGTGATTTTCACATGGGAGTCAAAATAAAAAAATAGTTCCCGAATTTGACACAGTCTAATGTCCATATATAAATTTCAATAATACTTATATAAACTTGGAAAATTATATATAGCCCACATATGCATATGATCCTTTTTCACCAGGGTTGTGTTATAAGTTATCGCCCTCGTTTTCCAATAGTTCTACTTTACGAATAAAATGGTTATCTTTGCAATTAAATTTTTCTCCGTGTGTATGTAGTTCCGATGATTAATCAGCAAAGTTGAAATTACTCGCGATTTTATGCATGATGAATGCAAATTCGAAGACTGGCGCATTGGGAGTGAAGCAAAGTATCTTCACAACGTTTCCCACGATTTATTCATAATTCCGTGTAGCGTGTGCAAAAGTTAGGGTTGTTCATGAACATTCCAAAAGCACTTAAGTTCATGCATAACAAACCTCAACAGCACAACAGTTCAGAATGAATTCGTAATGAATTCTTTTGGGACTATAAGAATTAATGAAGATTTCTTTATGAATTCATTCTGAGCTGTGGTGCTGTTAGGAAATATACTTTCAAAATTAATGTTGCTGAAAGTGAACCGAAGTACCTTCTGCACATTATACACGGTTTATTGAAAATCCAATATAGTTTGTACACAGTTTGTATACGAGTATCCCAAAATTATGTGTAATTCTATTAGAGGGTAATTATGCAGATGTACTGCCCCACCTCCGATTATTTTAAGACTCACCTATCTCATGTATTTTCTCGCGTAGATTACGAATCTGCATGTTAAAATTGTCGCTCGCCCTTAGTTTTTGAGCAACAGTCACTTTTTGGTGCTTTTTACGCATCTTTTCGACTTTACATGGCTGACAAACCTGCGTGTTCTTTTATTTCCACCCACCTTACGTGTTTTTTCGCGTGGATTACGAATTTGCATGTTAAAATTGTCCCTCGCCCTTAGTTTTTGAGTGACAGTCACTTTTTGGTGCTTTTTACGCATCTTTTCGACTTTACATGGCTGACAAACCTGCGTGTTCTTTTATTTTCACCCACCTTACGTGTTCCTCCGCGTAGATTACGAATCTGCATGTTAAAATTGTTGCTCACCCTCAGTTTTTGAGCTGCAGTCACTTTTTGGTGCTTGTTCTGCATCTTCTCGACATTACGTGGCTGACAAACCTGCTTTACAGCTATTCTCATTACTTCTATGTGCAATGTGGAGAAAATGTTATGCTTCATTTCTATTCAGCCAATTTTCGGAATTGCATTTATCATCCACGAAATCAAATACAATTAGAACGTCGCCGATCAATCCTTAGAATTACATACGATTCCCGGGTAGTTGTATAGAAACCACATGCAAACCATACCGGATTATAAATGAATCGTATATGATCTGGGGAAGTGACTTTTCTTCATTTCTAGTGGAATTATAATAATAATGATTGGCAAAATTGTATTCATTATGCACGATATCAAATCAATTTTGAACATTTATGGTCAACTCTAATAGAATTACACATAATTTTGGGATACTTATATACAAACTGTATACAAACTATATTGGATTTTCAATAAACCGTGTATAATGTGCAGAAGGTACTTCAGTTCACTTTCAGCAAAATTGATTTTGAAAGTATATTCCCTAACAGCACTGGAAATGGTAATTATGCAGATGTACTACCCCACCTCGAAGTTTTCTGGAACTCACTTGTCTCATGTATTTTTTAATAGTTCCAAAGTTATGCACATACCAACCCTCTCTGATCATTTTCCTATTATGGTCACCCTTACCACCACACTATAGAGGCCTCGGATCCCAGCTATACCAATCCTTAGTTGGGACCCACAATTAATCTAGGCCTATAGGTATGTGCATACAATACTAGCCTACCGTAGGTCAAATTTCGGATACTGTGAATGACCTATCTAACAACCTGACAGAAACTATAATACGATCTGCTCATAACCTGAATTCATTTCATATAAAGAGAAATAGTATTCATAAACCGAAACCTTGGTTCGACCGGGATTGTAAAATGTTTAGGAGTGAGGTCACCAGACAGCTAAGAAATTGTAAAAGAGCACGATTTTCCAAAGAATCTCTCATTATTTATAATGATACATAATGAATATAAACACTTTATTCTTGATAAAGTTAATAAATTCAAAAGCGGTATTCTAGACCAGTTAGCTTCTGCGAAGGATTCCTTCTCTTTTTGGCAAATTATAAATAAAATCAGACGCCGGTAATTTCCAATCGATTCTATTACTCTCGACATGTGGGAAGACTTTACTACTGTCTTATACCCCCCCCAAGAAACCTTAGAATTAGAGGTCTCAAACCTTCCAAATAAATACAACGAACAGCATCTGCCGGCGACAGACATGTGTGAGGTGTGAATTCACTAAATAGTAGACCTACATAGTATTTACACGTTCCTAATCATGAATATGTATTTAAAATCTAATAAAACCCAAAAAAGCCAATTTCATGATTTGTAATTTTCTTCATTTTTCTTCCCAGTAATTTCGCAAAGTAAATATACTTTTTGAATGTTTGGTGGATATTGTTATTTTTTTGTGATAGTGGTATATATTGTGCGGACGACCCTGGAGTTTTAGCCGTTAATATTGTAAAATGACAGAGTAGTGAATTTTTCCGCAATTTTTCCTGAATTTTGACTTCTATGAGCAGTTTTCAAAACGCCATCTATGAATTAACCAAGTTGAGCCATTAGAAATATTGAAGAACTAGTCAACGAACATGACACAATTAGTTAAAAGTCTGAAAACATCTACACCGACCGTTGTCCGACCGGGTTTTTCAGCGTGGGGTAATGAGTTACCCCATGTGGCCGTTATGTTGCCTGGGTGAGCTGTGGCCGTTGAGGGTTGGAACAATGGATCAAAAACAATTTCGTGTTCTCATTTCACACTGCTCCTTGATGGGAAAAAATACAGTTCAAGCAAAGCAATGGCTTGAAAAGTGTTATGGGGACTCCGCTCCATCAGAAAACCACAATAAAACGTTGGTTCGCTGACTTCAAACGTGGTCGTAAAGACACCGATAATGCAGAACGCAGCTTACGGCACGAACTATACACAAAGCAGAAGGGTCGAACGGAAAACCTCTGGAGACCTTTGGGAGACTTTCGTAAATGATCACACTGTGAAGTCGTTTCTCCAACTCAATCGTTTATGTCAGTGAAATATTCACATTGACGGGGCATGAGTGGATGTATCGAATGTGGATCACAACCAATTTTTCTTATCATACACGTGCAGAATAATGAAAAATCGACAGACATGCTATGGAGACCGTCAAGAGACCGTCAAAAAACCGTGAAAAGACTTTGGTAATCAATCACGCTTCAAAGTCGTTGTTCCAAATGAAACACGTGAATGTGAATATTTTGCTGATATAAACAGTTGATTTGGAGAAACGATATTGACACATGGGCTGAAAAGTCCTGGGCCTAAAACATAGATGGCGCGAATTTTACTGCATTCACCTGTTTTTCAGTTAGTACCAACCTTCAAAAGACAGCTCTCAAAATTTCATGATGTTCTATTCATTAGTTTGTGAATTATTGTACTAAGAGTGACGTCACTTCTGTTATTCTGAAAACAATGGATCAAAAACAATTTCGTGTTTCAATTTTACACTACTTCTTGATGGAAAAAAATACCGTTCAAGCAAAGCAATGACTTGCAAAGTGGTATGGGGACTCTGCTTAATCGGGAACCACAATAGAACGTTGGTTTCCTGACCTCAAACGTGGTCGTAGAGACACCGATGATGCAAAACGCAGTGGACGTCCAAATGAGGCGTTGACACCAGAAAACATGAAAAAAATCTACAAAATCGTTTCAAATGATCGAAAAGTGCGGTTGCGTGAGTTAGCTGACATCGTCAAAATATCAAAAGAATGTGTTGGTTTTATATCGCATGAGCATTTAACTATGAGAAAGCTCTGTTCAAAGTGGGTGCCGCGTTTGCTCACTGTTGACCAAAAACAAGAACGCGTTGATGCTTCTGAGCAGTGTTTGGCCATGTTTAAACGTAACAAGCCGGAATTTCGGCGTCGATATGTTACAATGGATGAAACATAGATCCATCACTTCACTCCGGAATCGAAACGATCGTTATTTGAGTGGACAGGCACTGGTGAACCTCGTCTAGAGCGCCCAAAAGCACAACAATCGGCTGGAAAGGTTATGGTCTTGGTATTTTGGGATGTGCGTGGTGTAATATTCATCGACTATCTTGAGAAGGGGATTACCATCAACAGTGAATATTATATCGCATTAATGGAGAGGTTGAAGGTCGAAATAAAACGACCGAGTATGGCAAAGAAAAAAAATTTTATTTCATCAAGTCAACGCACCATGTCACAGGTCAATCAAAACAATGACAAAACTACATGGAATGAATTTCGAATCACTTCCTGTTTAAAAGGTCCAATAGAAACCGATAGAAACCGATTCAAAATTAATCCGAATGAATAGGGTCAATCGGAAAGGCTCAAATACCGATTCAAGATGTAACGGCCTTCGCCATGTTGACATGGAGGAATGTAAAGAAAATCGAATATTGAATTGTATTGTAAATAAAAAGGAGCCTGGTATAGTTAGCGGACTGTATGAGACGAGACTAGAGAATGGAAAATAAGTTCTGTCTCGCTCTGGGTCGATTCATGAAATAAAGGGAGAATAATTAAACTCAAACAAATATAATTCAAATCTAAATCGAATTAAAAAATGGGAAGTTACACAATTCCAGAGGGGTTACTTCCTTTGAACTAAATCATTCAGTAATCAAATTGATGAGTATGAAATTATTATCAGCATACACTGGCCAGAGTATCATTCGACTCACTCATACATGCGTACAACGGCGTCGCGGTGCACCGTCGCATCCACGAGAAGAGAAGTCATCGAAGACGAGAACGTTGCAGAGAAGAGAAGATCCCGTAGGAGCAGAGATGAGGAAATATATGTTGACGGATGTCGAGAGAACCACCACCACCGTGAAAACTAAGTGTATGCCGAGTCTGATGGGTTTGAGCGAAAACTTGAGATGAACCGAGACGTTGTATCATTCGAATCGATCCAGAGGAAAGAATATACTGACACCACGTGGAAGAATTATGGATAGAAGAGACGTGGGCTCACGCGAGGAGCCCACTGACTAGATCACTCAATGGCGATCATGTCGTGTCGATGACCATTTCCCTAATTTGCAATGAGGCCATGTGATCCCACAGGAGGAGAAGTACGAGGTGTATTTCAGATACACCGTCCGCAGGAGTAACGATGGAACACAAGATGAATAGGAATTAATTGGAACGTGGTATATATAGGATTGAATTGAGGATTTACCGATAGAAAAATATTTGTTTTATTGGAATTAATATGACTTTCAGTAATCAATCGGTTTGTATGAGAGATATCTGATTGAGAGTTTGGAAATTTCTCCATTTCATGGGAAAATTGTACAAAATTCAAGACTTACTGGGTTTCTATCCAGAATATCCAATTCAATTTGAGTTTGTTTATCTTATTGGTCAATAGGTTTCAATTGGATTATTCGATCATCCCACACTGAAAAAAAGGTGGGTACAGACAACGGTGATATAGTTGATTCAACAGTGGAATACGATTGGATATATCCAACTGAATCTGACGGTTGCCTCAACTACATGCACTGTGGACTCAACTACATGCAGTTGAATCAACCATCATGGTGTCAAGTCAATGATTATACTGTCAGTCTGACCGTATATTCGTTGACTTGACTATGATATTCAGTTACCCTAACAACAAAATATAATTGATTTTCGATGAAATTTTTTTTTCAGTGCAATTCATGGGAAATGAAAGGAATATTTACGGGATCGAATATTCAATAGCATTGAATGAGAAATGTCCAATCCAATTTTAGACTTTATTCCATCGCATTAGCCCTGGTTATAAAATTCGATAAGATCCGATAGAAACCGATTCAGAATTAATCGGACTGCATAGGATCAATCGGAAAAGTTCAATCCCCGATTCAAAATCAATAAGAGTTTATCGGAACCTCTTTTCTATAGGTTTCAATCGGGGATTCATCAATTAAAAAATCTGCATTTTATGGGAATTAATCAGACTCCACATAATCTATTGGTCTGTATAAGAGATATCTGATTGAAATTTTCTCCATTCCATCAGGCAAACGGTTTTTATCGGAAGTTTCCACAATTTCAATCTATTGGAACTAATGGGAAAATTTGTGAAATTGAATGATGAATGGGTTTCTTATGGGAGATTTCTGACTGCATTTAAGGATGTATCGATTTCATTGATCAATGGGTTTTAATTGGATTATTCCAACATTCAAATTTATTGGAAATAATAAGCAAGTTTACAGATTCTAAAGTCCTATAGGTATGTACCGGCAATAACCGATTCAGTTTTGAAATTTCTCTCATTACATCAGATCATTGGTTTTTATCGGAATCCCTGGTGACCTCGATGTATTAGAACTAATGGGAAAGTTGCTGGAATAGGAAACTATAATCATAGAATACCAAGAGAATCAAATTAGAAAAATATTTCATTGGTATCAATCGGAATTTTCATCAGTGATGGAATATCCGTTTGATCCCATTGAAAAATATGTTACTGGTACCAATTATAATTGTGATGATTAAGGAAATGCCGATTAAATCAAATTAGAAAATATTGTATCCGTACGAATTGGAATTTCTATTATTGATAAAATATCTATTGGATGCCATTGAAAAATATTTGACTGGTTTCATTTAGGATCTTCATGATTAATAACATACCGATTGAATCCAATTGGAAAATATTGTATTGGCATCAATCGGAATTTTCATTGGTCATGAAATACCAAGTGAATGCAATTACATAATATTCCATTAAGGGGTAACACCACTCTGGAGGCCGAAAAAAGGTGTAATTTTGCGGATTCTTCATGGACTTATGGGGGAAGGGATTGTATTGAAATTTACAGGATTTATTCAACATATATTGAAGTATGAAAAAAAATTTTTTTATCATCGATTTCATGCAAAATGGCGGCGCCACAGCGAATCTCCGATACAAGGTTTTTTTGAAGACGCTCCGCGGGCGTACCCATTCCTCGGCAACCGTGAGAGCTGGAACAAAGATCCAAAATTTTTTTTGAAACTACATACTAATAGCTTTTGAAGTACGTAGGATTATTCTTTTTTTTCAATTTTTATAGAAACTGTGCATATCTGAACAAAAAGTATGAATTTTCGACTAAAAAGAGAGCAGTAAATTGTTAATAAAACAAGTAATTTTCAAAATATCAATAACGGCTACGTACTTCGAAGGAGAATATATATATGAAGCTACTTTGAAAATTTGAAGTCGATCCATGCAATAGTTTTGAATCTACGAGTACGCCCGATTTGAAAAAAAAAACAGGTTCGAGAAGAACGCGTTTAAAGTTTCCGTAACATTGAAACCGTTGAAAGTTTTGTTTATCTCCAGTCTGCGATGCCTGCGCCGTACATCTGGCCGTCTCTGTTGATGTCGGACTCTCCCTTTTCCTTCCTTGCAGATTTCATGGACATCCGGGCCTCTCTGGCATCGTTGGTCAACGATCGCTCGGAAAATTTGATGCAACGAGCGTCCGCCTCCACGCAAAAATTGTAGCAATTCGGTCCCATCGTTGAGCCCAGGTGTTCCATCAGCTTCAATACACTGGACAATCCATCGTTATAGATACTTGCAGCAATATATACCGCAGTATCAAGCACATGTTTGCCACTGGAAAATATTTTATTGGTATCAATCGGAATTTTTTATCAACCATAAAATACCCATTGAATCCAATTAGGAAATATTTTCTCGGTATCATTTGGAATTTTTGTGAATAATGAAATACCCATTGAATTCCATTGAAAAATATTTCACTAATTTCAATTAAAATTCCAATAATCAATAAAATCTCGATTTAATCAAATGAAAAATATTTTCTTGGTATCAATAGGAATTCTTATTATTGAAAAAATACCTATTGGATGCCATTGAAAAATATTTGACTGGTATCAATTAGAATCTTCATCATTAATGACATACCGATTCAATCCAATTGGACAATATTGTATCGGCGTCAATCGGAATTTTCATTGATCATAAAATACCAAGTGAATCCAATTACACAATATTTCATTGATATCAATCGGAATTCTTATTATTGATAAAATACCTATTGAATCCTATTGGAAAATATTTGACTCGGATCAATTAGAATTCCCATAATTGATGAAATACCGATTGAATCCAATTGGAAAATATTGTATTGATATCAATCGGAATTTTTCATCCATCATAAAATATCGATTGAATCCAATTGGAAAATATTTTCTTGGTCTTCATTGGGATTCTTATTATTAATGAACTCCTATGCTCTCATTAAGACCGATTGTAACGTCCTCGGATGAATTTTTGATTTCTTTTTTCATATAATATACGTGTATATGTATTCATATATACCCAGTATTCATATACAGGGTGCCCCATTTTAATCTTCAAATGCAAATATCTCAGAAACATGCATCTTAAACCAAAAGTACTTTCTACCGAAGTTGTTATACAAAGAGGGGGCCACAAAACTACGATATCAGTTTCATCATAGATGGCGTTATGATCGATTAAAATGGGGTCATCATTTTTTTGAACGGGAACCCCCACTTTTCATTGCATATCTTGATTCTACGCAAAAAACTGAGTAACTTTTGCTTGAAACGTTTTTTGAAATTTTTGAAGATGGCGCCACAATCGATGAAAAGTCAAGTCTATGAAACAATATGCGGATATCTTGAGGAATGCATCCGAGAGCCGGAATATCTCATTCGAATGTTGTTGTTAAGAGAGGGAACGACACAATGGCGATATCAGTTCCATAGTAGATGGCGCTGTGGTCGGTAAAAATGAGGTGAACTTCAATTTTCCAAATGGAAACTCCTACTTTTTATCGCATATCATGATTCTACGCGAAAAAATGAGGAATTTTTGTTTGAAACATTTTTCCTGAATTCTTGAAGATGGAAACGGTGGAAAATAAGCTTGATGAAAAAGTTCCACTGCATTATGCGTGAAGCAACGCTCAACAAACCCGATCGCGCAACTCCCTCGGGGTGCACATCGGGTAACGCTAATGCCGACGGTCTACTGATGAGCGGGGGAGGAGAGAGAGGGGGTAATATGGGAATTTGTTACACCGCAATCCTCGAAAGATGAAAACAAAACCTTCAAGAGTTGAGCGTTGCTTTACACATAATGCAGTAGAACTTCCTCATCAACCTCATTCCCCACTGTTTCCATCTCCAAGAATTCAGGAAAAATGTTTCAAACAAAACTTCCTCATTTTTTCGCGTGGAATCATGATATGCGATAAAAAGTAGGAGTTTCCATTTGAAAAATTGAAGTTCATCTCATTTTCACCGACCACAGCGCCATCTACTATGGAACTGATATCACCATTGTGTCGTCTCCTCTCTTAACAACAACATTCGAATGAGATATTTCGGCTGTTGGATGCATTCCTCAAGATATCCGCATAATGTTTCATAGACTTCACTTTTCATTATTTGTAGCGCCATCTCCAAAAATTTAGAAAAACGTTTAAAGCAAATGTTGCTCAGTTTTTTGCGTAGAATGAAGGTATGCGATGGAAAGTAGGGGTTCCCGTTTGAAAAAATGATGTTGACCCATTTTAATGCGTACCTATACATCTCGCCTCTGGAGTGCAATATGACTCTCAAACATAGGTCGACGAAATGGACATAATCATCATAGTGTAGGTCCATTGACAAATCTTTGACGAGTCACCTCTCATGATTCCTGTACTCCTTATACTTTCCTTCTGATTGAAAGTCATCTCTCTTAGTTTTTAATTATAATCAACAACAATTTCACATGATTTTATTCTACAGGGTAATCTCTCTTCAATATTCTATCATTGCATGAAAATTTCAATTTTTTAAGACCTAATTAGATATCTGTATGAGGTAAGAGGTAACCTGTATAGTAATTGTCGTGGGGAATGGGAATGATGGATAGCATGTAGTTTTCTTTTGTTTTATGCAATTTCATCATATTTCTAAGGGCTTATATAAGTTTTATCACGTTACTCTGTAAAAAGGGGAGGAAATCTAATCAAATTGAATAAAAGAATCGGATCTAAATGACACCTTTGTTCGAAAAGCATGTTAAAGGAATATTTGATTGATTGTAATGAATTACAATATTATAATTCATGTTTTATCAGTCTGGAACCATCTCGCATGTTCTGAAATCAATCAAATATCCTATTTAAGATGCAAGTATGCCATTCATTGCAATTGACAGTCTCACAGGGTAGCAATAATTAATAATGATAGTTATAAGAATATTTATGGAAATTCCATATCATTGAATTTGAATAGGAATGATTAAAATGCATGTTGCATTGTATGCAAGTACAGTGTTATTTTTATTGTAGTACATGGTTCAAAGCAAAATGAATTCGAGTTCAGTCATGTGTAATTTTCCATAATTAGATGATTTTGATTTCATGAATCAATATTATCATAAGTTGGATTCAGGTTGTATGGGAGAATACTCTGATTCGATATAATACATTTTTTCATGTGACAGATTTTGTACGATTCTTGGTTAGACAGTGGGCCTTTTGAAAAAGAAAACTTTTCTATTGTTCAAAGCATATGACTCTGCATGGATCCCATGGACAACGATTTCTCCATTCGGAACGTTACCAAAGACCAAACTTCCTTTGATAATAGGAAGATTTATTATATACTGACACTTGAGGAATATTTCTCAAGTTCCAACATTGGTGGCATTATCTTGGCGTCGGACGGTAGATAACCGACGTTGTGTTTATATTTTACATAAACAATACATCTGTTCTCACAATAAGAATTGAGTCACGATGATTCAGAAGCTGAGTGTGAGAACCATACAAGAGCAAGAAGTGGTGGAAAACCCCTTAGCTCAATGTTCTTCAAGATTGGGCAATGATCCCGCCTATGGTCTTTGCGATATATGAAATATATGTGCAAGAAAATGACTAGGCCACACTGGGAAAAAAAGATTGTGAACTCGAAGACGGTTTAGTTCTTTAAACTACATCGTGGGCTCAAATAAGGCGAATCTCACGGAATAATTCCATCAAATACATCGAAGGTTTGTGAAGATTGATTCCCATCAACTGCAGATGTAGTTGACAGAACTGAATGGTAATTTGATCGAACACATCATTCTTTCAACATAAAAATGATACTTATTACAATCAATTTTACCGTGTTTCATTAGATTCAATAATTATTCCAATCAACTCAATAGAAGAATCCGTTCAAGGTTACAAGATGTTTAATGCAAGAATATTTCATTTCAAATCATAAATATATTCATGTGAAAAACATGTGTGAATCAAAAAGTTAATCTTCATTTGTTCACTGTTCAATCCCTGGTATGCTTCGATATCTCAGCATGATGATACCGGTAAGTGTATATATCAAATCTCATTTGAGGGGAATCGAACCTACCTATCTTGAGTTTACCTACCTATCTGAGACACTAACGTCCTAACCGTCTCTCTACAGCGCGCTTCGCATTTTGCTCTTGCAAAAGTTGTTAATGTACTACATACCCTATATTCTACCATCTCTGATCAGGTGATTTTCAAATGATTATTTCTTGATTACAACTAAAAATGCGTTCAATTACATTTCTCCCACAATTGTGGGAACCAACGAAATGAATTGATCCAACCACAACGATAACTCAAGTGAATGACATTGATGTTTGAACAAAATGAACTACTACTATAACAGTGTGATGTAGTTGGCTGAACGACATGAGCGTAATTTTGTTTGATTGCCTCAACAAAATTATGTTCAGTTCAAATACAATTCCTTCTTGGTAATTATATATACAGTCCGAATACACGCTCAAGTTGAGCTCACTTCATTTTTTTCTCAGTGCACTGACCTATTCACAGAGGGTGATCCGTCGATGCCTCCCACCATGAAAGAAAATCAAAGTGAGTGGGATCATTACTAGTTTCTAACTAGTGGATTACCCCACTAACTCACCAAGTTCGGCAAAATTGGAGGTGAACCGAGGTTACCACTGTGAGGTGGATGAAAAAAAATCTCAGAGTCAACCTCCATCTTCAACTCTAGAGTTCGAAAGGGAAATTCAGAGTCTTCTTCCATCCGCGTTTCTCTTTGTACAAGAGGTCGGAGTTCCATCCGCGATTCTCTCAGTACAAGAGGTCAGAGTTCCATCCGCGATTCTCTTAGTAGAAAAGGTCAGAGTTCTATCCGCGATTCTTGAGTAAATCAAAGTGATTAATCATTATTTCAAGAGACTACTTTTTTTTTCATGAAAAGAGAAGACAATTGTGTGTGTGTGTGTGTGTGTGTAAAGACGGACCGTCACAAACAAAATGGAGGCTTTCAAAGCGGCAGCCAAGGTAGGAAGATTTTTCCATTTTTTCCAAGTTTCAAAATTCATATTGAAGTTCCATTCTTTCTCCAATTGCAATTCTTACTTCACTATTGAAGCCTTTCAACTGACATTTCAAATTTTATTATAATTTCCATTCCACTTATAAAAATTCAAACTCCATACAAGAAAGCACTGGTCCCGTGGGCATAAGTTTTAGCCCCAAATCCAGTTTTCTAAAGCCTCGAGCTACTTGGAGGCATTCGACTCAAAACTCATGAAATTTCAATTTTTGAATTTCAATAAAAAAAAAACAAATATTTTGTATGTTCGATTCTGGACGTTACACCGATACAATCCCTCATATGTCCAATGGACTATTACCAATTGAATCTTATTACTATAGGACACTCATCCCTGACATGAGACAGTCATTTAGTTCACATTGATAGGAAGCGAACCACGGCATCGAGCGAGCGGGTGTTCCAGATCGATCTTCTAGGTTGAGCAACGACAACTGCGGTACAAGGTGGATGGGTGATCACCATGTTAATAACACATGAATGATCGTTTGAATTTATTTCAGCAATAATTTGTCATACGTAATGATTGAATAAATGATATATGTGTTTGTTGGATTGATATTAAATGCGCGTATATATAGTATATGAACCGTTCGTTGGTTGGGTTAACGACCAATGAAATTCAATGAGAAAATCCCGATGCAGGAATCAATCCATTCCGATGAGTTCATTTTATCGGATTTAATCAGATTTTTCCACAAGGGAAAATGCCGAATAAATCCAGTTGAGAATTATTTTATTGCTATCAATGGGGAATTTCCGATGCAGAAACTCAATCCATTCCGATGAAATGTTTTTTTATCGGATTCAATCGGATTTTTGACCCAGGGGAAAGACCGATTGAATCCAATTGAGAATTATCTCATTGGTATTGTTATGACAGTGGGAGAGACGACACGAGAGGTCGTCGAACCAACGTCGCATGACTGTGGTTCAGCGTGGCCTCTGGAATGAATTATATCGGCCCGAGCGATATGACCGATAGAACTCAGAGGAATTTGGGTTTTCCGCCTCAAAGAGCATCGAGACACCCTTCCTGTTTGAGATTGATAGAGGAAGATAAGGAAAAGAAACTGAAGATTCACCACTTCAGTTGCAAAATTTAATCTAATAGACATTTTTTTGAAGTAATCAAGGTGACAAACAATAATTGCTTATATAAAGGGAAAACAATGAAAATTTGTTTATAAATGTGTATGTATATATGTATATATACAGGGTGGGGCATTTAAAGTGTCGCGGGCGTTTTTTCCAAAAATAAAGTGAGATACGAGAAAATTTTTCGGACAAAAGTTGTAGGGTACCGAGGGGGACATCCGATGGTGGCCTTGGCTTTGACCTCAAATCTCATCTTCAAGGGCATTCTGAGATCAACTCTTGTTTTTTAAATAGCATCTCATATTTTTCACTGCAGATTTGGATTCTAGGTCAAAAACCAAGAAACTTTTGTCTGAACCATTTTCCTGAAATCCGCAAAAATGGCGCTCTAATCGATATTGTTCCATTTTGAATCTGACATTCGAATAACTCGAAAACGAAGGGTCTTGCAAAAGAATGTTTCGTACAAAAGTTGTCAATACACAACACATTTCAATCGTCTACATTACCACCATTCAGAGCTCACGCGATGTAAACAAACGACGGGGTTCAGTGAAAATTCACGATTTTGAAAGTCAGTTTGTCAATTACATTTGATTATTACTTGGTTTATGACAAATTGAAAATCATGGATATCCGATACACGGTTTCTGAAAAGATCGATATGATCTACATTTACGGTGAAGTGCATAAGAACCTCAGACAAGCATATGACTTGTATGCAGAACGATTTCCTGAAAGAACAACGCCATCCATTAGGTATTTTCAACGCATTACAAAATTATCCTCAGAAACGGGAAGTGTTACAAGGGAAAAACGACATCGAATGAGAACTGTTAGCGGAGAAAATGCGGAAGTTAATGTACTAGCTGCAGTAGCCAATAATCCACACGTGAGCTCTCGTGAAATTGAACTCCATTCAGGAATTTCTCGAAGAAGTGTTCTTCGAATACTGAAACGTCACATATTCCATCCGTATCACATTTTTTTGCATCAAGACCTTCACGGTGATGATTTCGAAAAACGTGTACAGTTTTGTCGATGAGGTCTAGCGCAAATGCACAATAACAACTTCATCAACATATTATTTTCTGATGAGTCGACGTTCACCAATCATGGTCAAGTAAATCGACATAATATGCATTACTGGGCGACAGAAAATCCAAGATGGTTACGTCAAGTAGAGCATCAAAGACAATGGGCTGTGAATGTTTGGTGTGGTATTTTTCGATCTCGAGTAATTGGACCGTACTTCATTGCAGATACGCTAAATGGAGAGAAGTACGGACATTTCTTAGATCAAGTACTTCCAACATTACTTGAAGACATACCTATTCAGGAACGATTGAATATGTGGTATCAACACGATGGTTGTCCATCCCATTATGCAGTCACAGCTCGAGAAATATTGGACAGAGATCATCCTGGACGGTGGATAGGACGTCGTGGACCAGTTCATTGGCCTGCCCGTTCTCCGGATCTTACTTCTCCAGATTTTTTTTTATGGGGATACATAAAAGATACAGTTTATCAACAAGCACCGACTACACCTGAGAATATGCGTCAACGAATCATCAATGCATGCGCGAGCATCAATGAAGATATTTTAGCACGAGTTCAGCAATCTTTTGTAAAACGTTTTGAAATGTGTATTGAAGTCGAAGGCCATCATTTTGAGCATCTACTGCATCAAAATTATCCAAGTGATGTAGACGATTGAAATGTGTTGTGTTTTGTCTGTTATACCCCATCACCTCCGTTTCAGTTCAAGGGGTCCCCCTTGGAATCAGACAACTTTTGTCCGAAACATTCTCCTCCAAGACCCTTCGTTTTCGAGTTATTCTAATGTCAGATTCAGTATGGAACAATATCGATTAGAGCGCCATCTTTGCGAATTTCAGGAAAATGGTTCAGACAAAAGTTTCTTGGTTTTTGACCTAGAATCCAAATCTGCAGTAAAAAATATGAGATGCTATTTAAAAAACAAGAGTTGACCTCAGAATGCCCTTGAAGATGAGATTTGAGGTCAAAGCCAAGGCCACCATCAGATGTCCCCTTCGATACCCTACAATTTTTGTCCGAAAAATTTTCTCGTATCTCTTTTTATTTTTGGAAAAAACGTCCGCGACACTTTAAATGCCCCACCCTGTATATATGTATATGACGGAGGAAGAAAATAGAATATCGAGAAAGAGCGAAATGAGGAGGGAAGGAGGAAAGGAAAGCCATAGAAAAGAATCTCCCTCACCGTTCTGCGAGCTGACGTCGGCACTTCTTTCAGTTTTGATTTATTATTCGAAATTTTTGGCTATGGTTAATCATTATTGTTATAAATTTATCGTTCGGGGTGCAGATTAGTGGCCAATTCCTTCCGTTGATAAGGTAACTAAAATGAAACTGATACACTTATGCACTGGACTATTTCTTGCGTTTCTCTCTCTCTCTCTCTCTCTCTCTCGATCCCTCGCAGGAGCGATGGCACCCATGGGTGCGGAGGAACAACCCGACGCCATCGAAAGGGCTCCAGTGTATATCCATCCACAGAGGGGAAGGGCCCTGAGCTTTTCCTTCTCCGCTCATCCCTCCATAGCTCGAAGAGTGGACACACGAGTTCACTTTTGAGATTTTTACCAGGGGGAAGCATAAACCCTTGGTGGAGCTTATGTACCGCCGGCATCCGCACCCATGAGAGACAACGCCCCAAGAGAGAGGGAGAGAGAGAAAGAGTACTTACTTTTTTTTTGAACGGTTTTAAAACGCGGTTCAGAGAAGACTGACTGCCCGATGGCAATCGCCGAACAAGGAAGAATTCTATGGTGGAAAGTGGGAGGTTGATTGTTCTCAGCCTAATCAGCACTTCAACATGCCACCAAGATTTCTAGGAAATCCGGTGTCAAATTTCCCCGCCGATGGGCCTCCGTACGTGACTTCTCGCTGCTGAGGCTTGCATTTGCTGGCCTCAACAATGGGAAGCCACGGCACGTGGCTCCGTGGAGAACAATCAACCATGTGTCCGAAAAAAAGGAATATAAGAATTTGGAATTCCGGCGATCACGTATATACACATGCATACAAATGTATATATGAATACACATATACACCCGCATACACGTGAATCACTATTGTAACTAGACAGGTTCAGCCACAGTCACCGTGCAAGTCATAAGCATGAGGAAAAAGGGGTTGAAAGATGACGTGAAGAAAGGAAAAAGAACAACAAAGTAGAGAGAGGCACCCGTTGTGCGGTCACGCCGAGGCACACACACGAGGGAGAGAGAAGAGGTAGAGAGGTGAGAGAAGAAGAATTCTCGTATCGCACCACTAGCAATAGGATGGCGTGGGAAGAGAAATAGGAAGAGAATGAGGGAAAGAGAGAAATATTACGAGTTGCTCCGTCGCTCGTCGATGCACAATCGACGTTCAAGGGAATTTCCAATTGAAATATAATCTGTGAAGTCAGCGAAATTGTTTTGAAATTAAGTTCACGTTCACTTAACCCTTTGCGTCACAATGGTACATATATGTACCACCTTTTCAAAAATGGTTTTCTCAATATTTGATGGAGGTTTTGAAGTATTCTACCAGAGGTTTTTGTTATTTTCGGTTGCTGTGAATACAATTTTGATATTTTCATCAAGAAATTATGAATTTATCGATTATTTTCATTGTTATAAACAATATAGTAGCTGACAAACGTTGAAATTATAGAAATAATTCATTTGTATGCAAACAAGCCCAATAAGCATATATAATTCATCGATGATTTCATGTTTTTTGGGTCGCTTATCACGTTTCCGGGGTTAGATTTCTGAAATTCGAGATGGCGGATCCAAGATGGTGGTCAAATTTTGTATATATCGCTGTATTTTGACAAAAATCGGTTTTCAAAGGTTTTTAGGGTCTCTGATAACGAATTTGAAGTGGCATTTTCAAAATTCTGATAATTCAAGATGATGAATCCGAGATGGCGGTCAAATTTTGTATAATTAGCTGTATCTCGACAAAAATCGGTACACAAAGGTTTTTAGGGTCTCTCATTACCAATCTGAAGTGGAATTTCCAAAATTTTGAAAATTCAAGATGACAGATCGGAGATGGCGGTCAAATTTTGTATAATTAGCTGTATTCCGACAAAAATCGATACACAAAGGTTTTTAGGGTCTCTCATTACAAATCTGAAGTTGGAATTTGAAAATTTTGAAAATTCAAGATGACGGATTCATGATAGCGGTGAAATTTGGCATAATCGACCGTATTTTCACAAGAATCAGTACACGAGGGTTTGTTGAGTCGCTGATTACGAATCTAAACTTGGATTAACAAAATTATCGGAATTCAAGATGGTGTCTCCCTGATAACGGTGAAATTTTGCATACTTGGCTGACTTCGACAAAAATCAGTGTCCAAGGGTTTTTGGGACCGCTGATTATTTCTATTTCTAGTCAAATAAGTTCAGTCCCAGTTTTCTCTCTCTTGGCATGACCCAGAACTAACGACATGGACACGGAGAGTTTTGAGTTCCCTTTCTCCTTCCATTTTGCTTTTGGATGTTTCTGGATTTTCTCATGTTTTTTTTATTTATGTGGATTTTTCTCCGTATTTTTTCAGAATTTAGATTTCTTCTCGAGTTTTTTATTTTTCAAACATTTCAACTGTTTGCGTAAAAGTGTTACATATATGTACTAGCTTTTGAAAAATGATTTTCCCCACATTTGATGAAGATTTTTGAATATTCTAGTGGGGTTTCCTGCTATTTCCAGTTGTTGTGGGTACAATTTTGTTAATTTTCAGACGTGTCAATTATCTCCGAATTCACAAACAATATAATGGCTGAACAACGTTAAAATCATAGAAATAATTAATTCGTGTGGAAATGAGTCTCATAAGCATATATATTTTCTGGGTGATTTTTATGATCTTTGCGTCGCTAATTACAAATCCGCTGTCAGATTTTCGGAATTCGAGATGATGGATGTCTATGAGCATAATCGCTTGGTTTTTGGCGAATACTTGTACAGAGAGTTTTGTTGGGTTTCCAATCCGATATGTTGGGTTGATATCCATCTCGAATGTTGATCAAAATCTGTGTGTTGGATATATTCCGGAATACCACATATATTTGCGAAGTCGAATTCAAAATACTATATCCAATGTAAAGAACAATAAACTGTAAGAGAACGACTGAATCATAACAGAACAAGAAATATCTCCTTCCACATTTTTTTCTCAAAGTACTGAATATTAAATCTTCTCAAATAATCAAGTCATTTTTACATTACTCTCATCTGATCACGAGCGGTCAATATTGGAAGAATCAATGATAACGAATTCGAACTTTTGTTATGGCTCATACCTTGTGCCATAGATTTAGTTAAATTTTCCAATCTGTTCCGAAGCACTGAGCAGATTCAGTGGTTTATATAACAATATTCTGTTGATCGATATCATGGATGACGATCTTCAAGAAATTCTAGAGATACCAGATGTATCTGAATCAGAAGAAGATATTGATAGTTCGGAAGATGAGTACGAAGAAAATCGCATTCAAAACGGCGCTATCTTCGGAAACAATAATATTGCCAACAATAATTCCACTCACGATTATACAGGAGACTCAGACGGAGAAGATGATACGCTTTCTGTCGATCGTTTATCGAATTCAGATGGAATTTGGGAGAAGAAAAGGCGACGAGTGAATCGTGAAATATCCTCTATGCATCAAGGTCCTAAAAATATTCCAGATTCAGCGGAAACTCCTTTGAATATTTTCGCTTCATTGTGTTCGGACAAAATTGTTGATAATATTGATGAACAAACAAATATCTATTGTGATACAAAACGACAATCTTCTCAAAAAATCACCAGAGAAGAATTTTTGATTCTTCTGAGTATAAATATTATAATGGGGATCAAAAGGTTACCATCTTATCGAGACTACTGGTCTTCTAATCCACAACTTCATGATAATTATGTTTCCTCTTGTATGACCTTCAATAGATTCAGTTCTATACTTTAAAATCTCCATTTGAATCACAATAGCAAAGGACCAGGAAGAAACGAAAAGGGACATGATAAGTTATATAAGGTGAGGCCTTTCTTGGATGAGTTATCTCGCAATTATAAATATTATTATGATCCAACACAACAACGAAGCATAGATAAGAGCATGATAAAATTTGAAGAGAGAAGTTCCATTAAACAATATATGCCCATGAAACCAATCAAACGAGGTTACAAAGTTTGGAAGCGGTCAGATCAGAATGGATATGTATGTGACTCTCAAATCTATACTAGGGAAGTTGATGGAGAAACCGAAAAATCATTAGCGTTGTTCAACCTGAATTCAGCGGTTTTTTTTTCCTCAGTCGACCCATTTTCCGCTGAGTTATAGGGGTCTGAAGTTCGTCCGCGTGGAAGTCCGGGTACACCCCGATACCTCCTGAACGTGTCGAGATCAATGAGAACGATTTTATTTTCAATTGAATGGAAAAATAAAAGGTACAATACAAATATGGTGAGACGCCTCCCCCCATGAGGGTCATTGGGGCCAGAAGGGGTGATATTTGAAATTGGATGAGAAGGTAAGTGATATCTCGATGGATAGCTCCCAATGAGCCGAACTGGTCGTTCTTGATTTTCGACAATCCGTCAGTTTTTCGCTGAGTTGTGCCTGTTAGAAGAACGTGCGCACATCGTCAAAACTCCGGATACTATCCGATAGCTCTTGAACACTCTATGAGATGAATTGATAAGTTTTGTTCGATGGATTGGAGATTAAAACCTACGATGCTAAGGGGGTGAGAGTACCCCAGCTCTCATGGGTCATGTGGAGTCGTCGGGCCAAATGTCGAATTGCATAGCAGGGTTGCGGTACATCATTGGTTAGCACTTGAATTTGCTCTTGCTCAAGGAACATTCAAACTCAATTGTGAATCTGATGAACCAGCAATATCAGACGTCTTGTGAAAATGGGCGGACAGAATCATCAAAAGTTGGGCAATTCCTGGGAATAATTGACAACGGCGGAAATCTTATGGACAGAACGGAATAATTCAAGGAAGTCGTGATTCTGTTGGAAATAATGGTCAATAGTCAGTATATTGAGCGAGAAAAAATGGCATTATTCATCGACAGTGGTAATTCCGTTGACAAAATCGTCATTAGTCGGGATCTTGTGGATGGAAGAATGAGATCATTGATCACGGGTGGTAATTCAGAAGGATAATCAACAACAATCGGAATCTTGTGGGACAAAAGAAAAATACTTCATTAGAAGTTGTAATTCCATGGAAAAGATCCACAATAACTGGAGTTTCATGGAAAAAAAACGGAAATAATGCCCAAGAGTTGAGCAACTATTGAAAATCACCGACAACGGTCTGAATTTTGTGGAGAAGAAAATGGGATGATTCATCATGAGTCGTCATCCTATGGAAATGATCCATGATAACAAAGGTTTCATGAGAAAGAACGAAAATCATCCCAAAAAGTTGAACACCAATTGAAAACACTCGACATTAGCCGAAATCTTATTGAAAAAACAGTAGACCGATTCATCAAGTGTGTATTCCCCTGGAAATAATCCACAATCATCTGAGTTTACGGAAGAAAAAACAACGGAATCATCGCCAATAGTTCAGCATCAATTGAAAACACTTGACCGAGTCGAAATCTTGTTAAAAAAACAATAGACCGATTCATCAAGTGTGTATTCCCCTGGAAATAATCTACAATCAACTGAGTTTACGGAAGAAAAAACAACAAAAATCATCGCCAATAGTTCAGCATCAATTGAAAACACTCGACAGCAGTCGACCTCCTGTGAGAAAAAAAAACGATTCATCAAAACTCTGAATCTTGTGGAGATGATCCACAATATTCGAACTTACATGGGGCAAAGCCAGAATACCCTCCTTTTATAAGATGTTCGAATTGTTCACCCCCACATTCAAGGCAGAAAGCTAACCGATCCTCACAACTCCAACCAACTCTTTGTGGGATGTTGGGGGTGATCAATGCTACTTCTCCTATTATGCGTTCACGTAACCCTTCCAAATTCTGCGCTCTGTTGATGTAAACCCGGTTCTTCGAATAGCCCAAAGGAAGAAATCTAATAAGCTCAAATCAGGGGATCTTGGTGGCCATTCGATCGCCCCCCTTCTCCCAATCCATCTCCGAGGAAGAGTTTGGTTCAATAGATTGCGCACTTCCACTCCAAAATGCGCAGGTGTACCATCCTGCTGAAACCAAATTGACCCAAAATCTGGACTGGAAACCTGTTGAATAGCAGGGATAATATCGTCTAACAACATGGTCCTATACTTTTCTGCGGTTAAATTACCATCAATAAAAAATGGACCTATGATGTTAGTACCTGACGTTCCCGCCCACACGTTCAATTTTTCTGAATATTGGGTCTTCGATTCCATTTTCCAGTAGGGATTGGAATCACTCCAATATCTACAATTATATCTATTCACGGTTTTGTTCACCATGAACGTAGCTTCATCTGAAAAGATGACATTCTGAAGGAAACCAGGCTCATCAGCAACTCTCTGCATCATAATTTCACAATATTCCATCCGTCGATCAAAATCATCCTCGCTCAGTTCTTGTACTAAATGAGTTTCGTAGGACTGAAATTCGTTTTGTTTGAGAACCCTGAGAACTGACGACAAGGAAACACCCTGATCGCGAGAAATCGATCTTGCAGACGTAGTAGGGGTTTCCACAATTTCCTGCAGAATGTCTAACGCAACTTCGTCAGACGTGGCTGTCTTTGGTCCTCCCGATCGTGCCTTATCTTTAATACTACCTGTGTTTAGGTATCGTGCTACGATTCCCGAGACTGTCGTTGCAGAAATACCTAGCTGACCCTGTCTGAATTCGGCATTGAATAAATTCGCCACGTCCCTACATGACCGTGTTCGATCACCGTATCCCTTCATCATTAGGACGGCGATTCTTCCTTTCTCTGACAGCGACATCGCGGAAATGAAAATCCGTAAAACATTGATGGGAACGAACAAAAAGAAGCGTGGATGGATGAAACAAGCACAATCGGATACGTTCGGATTCAATCAATAAATTCGGAGAAATTTCGTGGATGACGTAAAACAACCGATAATGATTGATGATGTTCTAAGGAATGAACGATCGATGATTCCCGGGCAAACTTGACTTTGTCGAATATTTCCGAAGAAATTCGACTCGGATCGATGATTATCAGGAAAGTTCGACTACCACCGATTATTTCCGGAAGAATTCAACTTCCATCGGTTATTCCCGGGGAAATTTGACTTTGCCGAATATTTCTGAGGAAATTCGACTCTGATCGATGATGATCAGGGAAATTCGACTACCACCGATTAATTCCGGAAAAATTCGACTTGCATTAATGATTCCCGGGAAAATTCGACTTCCATCAATGATCCCCGGGAATATTTGAGATAGCCGAATATTTCCGGGGCAATTCGACTCTGGTCAATAACCTCCAGACGAATTCTTCTACTGTCGATGTTCCGCAGAGAAACTTGATCCCAATTTCGATGAATTGAATACTAACATTGAACACGAGGGGAAAATTATCCTTCGCGTCCGGGCGTTATCCCAATATCCCGCGTCCAATCGACCTAAGGGCGATTTTCTTATGTGCTCGACCTAGCGGAGAACACTCGTGATGTCGAAAACCAAGAACGACAGAATGCGTATCATTTCGAGCTGCTCAATGATGTACCGCCACTGCGGATCACAAATTTAGCCCCACGGCCGCACATGCCCCATGGAAGCTGGGGTTACTTTCACCCTGGTACGACGATGAGTAGTAGAATATTAGTACTGAATGTGCAAAATGATGTATTGCGAACTGCATCTTGGGATTCAAAATCGATCAGAAAATATCAACTCGCAGTAGTATTGAGACAGTAGTGATTCAGTAGTCGCAATATTTTAACGTTTTTCTTACGCTCCATCAGTTTCAATGCAATTCTGTGGAGCATTCACATACTTGGGAAGTACCTGGGAGATGTGATTATGTATTGCACCGAGAAAAGTTGCATACCTGGATCTATTTGATTCAAGTAAATTTCCTTAACATCAACTAAATTCCTTCTTGGATACAAACATAATGAAGTTTCCAGGTATACAATTCTCTCGGTGCAATACATGATCACATCTCTCAGCTACTTTCAGAGTATGTAAATGCTGCACAGAATTGAAGTGGAACTGATGGAACGTAAGAGAAAAGTGGAAATATTGCAACTACTAAACCACTAGTTTTCCACTACTTTCCTGGTACTACTGGGAGTTATTTTCCTCTGATCGATCCGAAATCTCAAAATGCTGTAGGCAATGCATGATTACATCTCTCAGATACTCCCAGATTATGTAGATGCTCCACAGAATCAAATTGGAACTGATGAAGCCTGAGAAAAACGTGAAAATACGGCAACTACTAAACCACTCCTTTTCCACTACTTTCCCGGTACTACTGCGAGTTGATATTTTTTGATCGATTTCGAATCCCAAGATGCAGTTCGCAATACATCATTTTGCACATTCAGTACTAATATTCTACTACTCATCGTCTTACCAGGGTGAAAGTACCCCCAGCTTCCATGGGGCATGTGCGGCCGTGGGGCTAAATTTGTGATCCGCAGTGGCGGTACATCATTGAGCAGCTCGAAATGATACGCATTCTGTCGTTCTTGGTTTTCGACATCACAAGTGTTCTCCGCTAGGTCAAGCACATAAGAAGATCGCCCTTAGATCGATTGGACGCGGGATATCGGGATGACGCCCGGACGCGAAGGATAATTTTCTCCTCGTGTTCAATGTTAGTACTCAATTCATCGAAATTGGGATCAAGTTTCTTTGCGAAACATCGACAGTAGTAGAATTCGTCTGGAGGTTATTGATCAGAGTCGAATTGCCCCGAAAATATCCGGCTATCTCGAATATTCCCGGGGATCATTGATGGAAGTCGAATTTTCCCGGGAATCATCGATCGTTCATTCTTTAGAACATCATCAATCATTATCGGTTGTCTTACGTCGTCCACGAAATTTCTCCGAATTTATTGATTGAATCCGAACGTATCCGATTGTTCTTGTTTCATCCATCCACGCTTCTTTTTGTTCGTTCCCATCAATGTTTTAGGGATTTTCATTTCCGCGATGTCGCTGTCAGAGAAAGGAAGAATCGCCGTCCTAATGATGAAGGGATACGGTGATCGAACACGGTCATGTAGGGACGTGGCGAATTTATTCAATGCCGAATTCAGACAGGGTCAGCTAGGTATTTCTGCAACGACAGTCTCGAGAATCGTAGCACGATACTCAAACACAGGTGGTATTGAAGATAAGGCACGATCGGGAGGACCAAAGACAGCCACGTCTGACGAAGTTGCGTTAGACACTCTGCAGGAAATTGTGGAAACCCCTACGACGTCTGCAAGACAAATTTCTCGCGATCAGGGTGTTGCCTTGTCGTCAGTTCTCAGGGTTCTCAAACAAAATGAATTTCATTCCCACAAAACTCATTTAGTACAAGAACTGAGCGAGGATGATTTTGATCGACGGATGGGATATTGTGAAATTATGACGCAGAGAGTTGCTGATGAGCCTGGTTCCCTTCAGAATATCATCTTTTCAGATGAAGCTACGTTCATGGTGAACGGAACCGTGAATAGACATGAGTGTAGATATTGGAGTGATTCCAATCCCTACTGGAAAATGGAATCGAAGACCCAATATCCACAAAAATTGAACGTGTGGGCAGGAACGTCAGGTACTAACATCATAGGTCCATTTTTTATTGACGGTAATTTGACCGCAGAAAAGTATAGGACCATATTGTTGGACAATATTATCCCTGCTATTCAACAGGTTTCCAGTCCAGATTTTGGGTCAATTTGGTTTCAGCAGGATGGTACACCTGCGCATTTTGGAGTGGAAGTGCGCAATCTATTGAACCAAACTTTTTCTCGGAGATGGATTGGGAGACAGGGGGGGGATCGAATGGCCACCAAGATCCCCTGATTTGAGCTTATTAGATTGCTTCCTTTGGGGCTATTGGAAGAACCGGGTTTACATCAACAGAGCGCAGAATTTGGAAGGGTTACGTGAACGCATAATAGAAGAAGTAGCATTGATCACCCCCAACATCCCACAAAGAGTTGGTTGGAGTTGTGAGGATCGGTTAGCTTTCTGCCTTGAATGTGGGGGTGAACAATTCGAACATCTTATAAAAGGAGGGTATTCTTGCTTTGCCCCATGTGAGTTCGAATATTGTGGATCATCTCCACAAGATTTAGAGTTTTGATGAATCGTTTTTTTTCCCACAGGAGGTCGACTGCTGTCGAGTGTTTTCAATTGATGCTGAACTATTGGCGATGATTTTTGTTGTTTTTTCTCCCGTAAACTCAGATGATTGTAGATTATTTCCAGGGAAATACACACTTGATGAATCGGTCTATTGTTTTTTTAACAAGATTTCGACTCGGTCAAGTGTTTTCAATTGATGCTGAACTATTGGCGATGATTTTTGTTTTTTCTTCCATAAACTCAGATGATTGTGGATTATTTCCAGGGGAATACACACTTGATGAATCGGTCTATTGTTTTTTCAATAAGATTTCGACTAATGTCGAGTGTTCTCAATTGGTGTTCAACTTTTTGGGATGATTTTCGTTCTTTCTCATGGAACCTTTGTTATCATGGATCATTTCCATAGGATGACGACTTCCGATGAATTATCCCATTTTCTTCTCCACAAAATTCAGACCGTTGTCGGTGATTTTCAATAGTTGCTCAACTCTTGGGCATTATTTCCGTTTTTTTTTCCATGAAACTCCAGTTATTGTGGATCTTTTCCATGGAATTAGTACTTCTAATGAAGTATTTTTCTTTTGTCCCACAAGATTCCGATTGTTGTCGATTATCCCCCGAATTACCACCCGTGATCAATGATCTCATTCTTCCATCCACAAGATCCCGACTAATGACGATTTTGTCAACGGAATTACCACTGTCGATGAATAATGCCATTTTTTCTCGCTCAATATACTGACTATTGACCATTATTTCCAACAGAATCACGACTTCCTTGAATTATTCCGTTCTGTCCATAAGATTTCCGCCGTTGTCAATTATTCCCAGGAATTGCCCAACTTTTGATGATTTTGTCCGCCCATTTTCACAAGACGTCTGATATTGCTGGTTCATCAGATTCACAATTGAGTTTGGATTTCCCTTGAGCAAGAGCAAATTCAAGTGCTGACCAATGATGTACCGCAACCCTGCTATGCAATTCGACATTTGGCCTGACGACTCCACATGACCCATGAGAGCTGGGGTACTCTCACCCCCTTAGCATCGTAGGTTTTAATCTCCAATCCATCGAAAAAAAACCATCAATTCATCTCATGAAGTGTTCAAGAGCTATCTGATAGTATCCGGAGTTTTGACGATGTGCGCACGTTCTCCTAACAGGCACAACTCAGCGAAAAACTGACGGATTGTCGAAAATCAAGAACGACCAGTTTGGCTCATTGGGAGCTATCCACCGAGATATCACTTACCTTCTCATTCAATTTCAAATATCACCCCTTCTGGCCCCAATGATCCTCATGGGGGAGGCGTCTCACCCTATTTGTATTGTACCTTTTATTTTTCCATTCGATTGAAAATGAAATCGTTCTCATTGACCTCGACACGTTCAGGAGGTATCGAGGTGTACCCGGACTTCCACGCGGACGAACTTCAGACCCCTATAACTCAGCGAAAAATGGGTCGACTGAGGAAAAAAAGACCGCTGAATTCAGGTTGAACAACGCTATCACCTGAAGGGTCGCAAGCCTCCCCATGCCATTCAAGAATTTGCCCCTTGTTTGCCCCCCATAGCCACGTTTTGAGGTTCGAGATCATTATGCGCATACTTCGATAGAACTCATCTCCCCAAACAATTAAAAGAAAAATGCATGAATTGATCTGCTTTCGTCCAAAAGTTATGAGGAAGTACCTGGACTTTTACACCAACGAACTTCAGATCCCTATAACTCAGCGAAAAATGAGTTGATTGAGGAAAACAAAAAACTGCTGAATTCAGGTTGAAAAACGCTATCCGTTGATGGGTCGCAAGCTCCCCCATGCCATTCAAGAATTCGCCCCTCGTTCACCCTCCATGGCCCCCTTCTGAGGTTCGGGATTTTCATCCCCACCGTTTGATAGAACTCATTCCCTCAAACAATGTAGGAAAAAAATTCATGAATTTATCTGCCCCCGTTCGAAAGTTATGAGGGTGTACCCGGACTTTTGGTGCACCCCGTATAATCAAACATCAGTACAGCGGGTACGCGGGCTTCAGTTCATTCACATGTTTGCAAATTACTCTCCCTGACGGAAATTCGATGTAAGCGTTGTTTCTATCGGTTAGTCTAATCATTTTGTACGGACCCACGTATGGACTGTCAAGTTTGCTCTCACGAGGCTCTCGTGATACGTAGACTAAGTCTCCTGTTCGGAAAGCCCTGGGTTTTATGTGCTCATCGTACGTTTGCTCAGACCTGTTCCTAGCACTGATTAAATTATAGCGAGCGATCACGCGAATTTCCTCCAGCTTGTTTACCAAGTCCATCAAATAGGAACCGTAAGTTCCTAATTTGTCGGAAGTTGGGAAGGAACTGGGGGCGCGCGCGGGCCTTCAAAATACGAGTTCATAAGGAGTAAATTTTGATTTTTCGTGGACCGCGGTGTTGTACGACAACATCGCGTAACAAACGAGATCGTCCCACTCGTGTGTGGTGTCTGTATACATTCTATGGTACTCGCCAAGCACGGCGTGGTTACGTTCTAAGGAGCCGTTGGCTTGAGGGTAATACCCGGAGGTGGTGATATGGGAGATCTTGAATATTTTTGCTAGTCCATGTAGGACTTCATTGACAAAGGACGTACCCCTATCGGTTAAGACGACGCGAGGACAGCCATAGACGGATATGAAACTCCTAGCGAAGGCGTCCGCGACAGTGGTAGCCCTTATGTCGGGTATTGGGATAGCCACGCAGTACTTCGTGAGGGAATCTTGTATCGTCAAAATATGTGAATTTCCTCTGGCCGTAGTGCGAAGAGGGCCGACGATGTCCAAGGCGATCTTATGGTGAGCGTCGGGGGGGGGGGGGTGTCGGTTATGAGCATTGGTTGACGCGTTCTTTTTCGCTCCAATTTTTGGAGCTGTCAAATTGGACATGTCTGAATGAAATGCTGGACATCACCTCGCATGCCTGGCCAGTGGAACCGTTCACGCAACCGTTTATAGGTCTTGGTCCCACCTTTGTGTCCACCCGGAAGGCTTGAATCACTTTCTCCAATAAGTCTTCCTTTCTCATCATCTGCTGGGGTGATAACCTCCCTGGAACAGATGCTGAAGGAGACATCACTGTCGCTGAGAATACGTCCAAGTGCATCTCTGAGGAAATGTTTTGGGAATTTCTTCGTCGGATCTTGCAAGTTAGGCAACCATAGGGTTCGCACTCCGGTCTGCTCAAGAGCGCTTCTCAAGGTAACCAAGCACGTTAGTAAGTCATCGACTCCCGGGCTATTATAACTAGCGACCTTATAAATGAGATTAAAAACGCGCAAATTGCCCCTCTTGGATACTAGGACTTGCCCTACTACGGGTTTTTGCCGTGCTAAATCGAACGTATCGACGAGTTCCAAATCAATCAGTGATTTCGAAGTCGTCAATATGGGGTGGCAGTCAATAGCCAAGAAGTGTACGTAGTTGTCCTTTTTGGACAGCAGTAATCCTTTTGAGACTCTAATTTTTATTTGATCAAGATCAGAGTCTAGTTGAAACTCCGAATGTGGACCCGGGTACGGGTCGAAATAGGTGTTTTCGTCGGGGATGGACGGAAAGCTTTCGGCAGGGACTTGCTCGCGGTTTCGCTCTCCTTGTGCAGATGGGCGCGCAGGGACAGACGCGGGTGTAGAGCTCGCTGCAGGGAGGCCTGGAAATTCATTAGGTAATGAAAACCTGGGTGTTTCGGGTAGGCCATCGGCCCGTGCGACTAAGGATTCCCAAGATTCAGCTGGGACTATGGTGTTTCTCGTCAGAATCGTCTGATTCAGTATCAGATGGCAATAACGTGACAGGATTATTGTCAAGAGTTCCTTCCCTATCTTCTTGTTCATCAATGGAGGACTCGTCAGCGGAGTCCTGCGAGAATTCAAACGAGGGGAGAAGATTCCTCTGAGCCGAGTCATGACTCGGGACTGGCCGCGGTGTGGGTTCTTCTTCCGTGTCTCCACCACCGGAATCTTGGTCTGCTTCTCCTTCTAAATCAGAAAGTTGTGGTGATAGGCTAAGCCTGCTACCACTAGGAAATGAACGATCACTAGCGCGGGGTATAAGCAGTCTCCTCTGACCGGGAGATAATTCTTCTGGGTCTTCTACACGGTGCCGACGTTTTACACGGGTGGCGATAGTACTCTCTTCTAGATTTGGGGGATCCTGGGAACCCCCTAGGTTGGACAGGATAGACTCTGGCGTTGTCTTTATTTGTGACTGGGTTCCGAGATAGCGCATCAGCGTTCTTATTAATCTTACCGGGTTTGTAGACTACTTTGTGCTGGTAGTCAGCCTGTTTGATCCGCCAACGCGTTGGCCGTGAGCGAGGGTCGGAGACTGAATGTAGCCATACTAATGGGTTATGGTCGGTGACTACCGTGAACTCGCGACCCCATCAGTATGGACGAAAATGCTGTGCGCCGAAAACGATGGCTAAGCATTCTTTTCCGATCGTGGAATAGTTTAACTCGGCCTTTTGGAGTACTCGAGATGCGTACGCGATGGGTAAATCTTGACCTATTTCCCCTTGGCTGAGTATCGCCTCAACAGCTTCGTTTGAGTCGTCTGTTGTTGGGATGAACGGTTCATCGAAGTTGGGATACTGTAGGATTGGCTCTGTGCAGAGGGCATCACGCAAATTCTCAAAACAAGCTTGTACTTCCGGACCCCATAGGAATTTGGAGGTTTTCTTCAGTAAGTTGAACAATGGTTTGTCTCGCTTAGAATAATCCTTCAAGAACCGACGGTGTTATCCTGTAAGGCCAAGAAATTGACGGACATTAGTCTGAGATTTAGGAACAGGGAATTCTTTCACGGCGGTGACTTTACTTGGATCAGGGCGTACGCCCTGATTTGAGATGACATGGCCCAAGTGAACCACTTCCCGCCTTGAAAACTGGCATTTCTCTGTTCGTAGGACTAACTTGGCCCGTTCTAGTCGACTCATCAGGTTTTTGACTCTAATCCCATGATCGTGGGGATTTTCTGCGAAAACGACTATGTTGTCTAGGTAGACAAACAATTTTACCCCTTGGAGACCTGTAAGGATGTTGTCCACGAGTCTCTGGAAGGTAGCAGGTGGGTTCTTCAACTCAAAAGGCATCCGGACGTATTCGTAATGTCCTCTGGGGGTGGTAAACGCGGTTTTTGCTCGATCGTTAGATCCCATCCCGATTTAGTGGAACCCACTGGTCAAATCGAACACTGAAAAATATCAGGCTTTTCCCAGCTTGTCCAGGATATCGACGATGTTGGGAAGAGGATAAGCATCTCCGACCGTTTTCTCATTCAGTGATCGGAAATCAATGACTAACCTTGTTACGTCAAAACTTTTCAGTTTCTCTATAACAAACGGATAGTTAAAGGAAAACACCGAATCGAAGCCCGATGCTCCCTTTGAACTCCCACTTTAGCTAGGAAAATACAACCTCTGAATCAAATTTTAGAAGATTTGAATCGATAGATTCATAGAAAAGTGAATTTTGTGTTTGCGGTTTTCAAAGTCGTTGAACTTATTTTTCAACCTTTTGTGGTTTTGACATTAAGAAATGCTTTTAATCATCTTGTTTGGTTGTGTGATCTCATCACAATTCGTGAATGAAATCGTGAAAGATTTGAAATGACAGATTTGTCAAAAACAATGTTTTGAGTCAGCGACTCTCAGAGTCGTTATGTGAATTTGTATTTCTTTTACCTTCGATGAAGTAAAATAGTGTTTCATATGAATATGATTTGTGTTTGTGCTGTAGTGTTGGTGAATTTATATTGGATTTGTTTTAAATTCATAAAATAAAATTATCACTTGAATATTTTTCACTCGTCATGTATTTAGAAATTGATACGTATTCATAGTAGGGTGATCGTCTGCTAGTTTTTTTATTTGATTTTATTGAGTAGGTTAATCATCTACTTTTCTTTTGAATTTTCGCAGGTTAATCGTCTGCCTTTGCTTGAATTTAACACATTTACTTTATACATTCATTTTTGTTTGTAATTCAATTCAAATTTTGTTGTATCTATGGAACTCAAGTCCAAATTTTATATAATTTTGAATTCTTATTCTTGCAAGTCATTTACGTACGTTAACCTTTCGCCGCGGTAGTTTCTAGCATGACCGTATGATAAGAGCATGATTCGAAAATCAGAAAAGTTAAATTTTGTGGTCGCTATCAACTTTTGTACATAAATGGACTTTATTTCTATCCCTGTATCGTAAGTTAACCTTTCGCCGCGGTAGTTTTGCAACTTTTTACAATACAGAAAAGAAAACAAGAGTAGAATTATTTAGATATCATTCAAAAGACGTTCATTTGATGTGTTTTGAATATTTCTTCCGATTAAAATTCATTTAAATATGAACTCTTACTTGTTTCATTGAATTCATGAGTTCTGTTCAATTCAATTTTATTAATTCAAGAGAATTTAGAGAATTAGATGATTCTTATGTAATTCGTATAGTTACTCGTATTTCATAGATATACTCCAATTTCCACGTTTAATTTGTTCTGTTATTTGTGTAATGAAGGTTCGTTCATTCTAATTTATTCTTGTTCAAGATTCATTTATCGATGTTTGTTTAGATTCGTGGGGAAAACTAGTATCAACGCGTTCAAAACATAATTTCTTATTAATTTTGATAAAGTTTCTTCGATTTTATGATTTGATTATAATTCATCAATAATTTCTTACAGGATATCATTTAAAACATATAATTCCCATTCAATCATTTTATTGTTTTGAGTTTCAGAAAGAATAGTACCGTTTGTCGATTCGGTTCAAACACGAAAATTCAGACAACATGTGAGTTCTGATCAACGTTTACATGAGCTGTTTTATGTTTCCCCCTTTTTTTTTTTTTTAAGAATGTTCATTCTATCCATCTATCTATGGGTTCTTTTATCGACTTGGGTTGAGCAAACAATGGGTCTTTGTAAGTCTTAAGATTTTTTTTCAATGGACATCGAGTTTCAAGAGGATTTATTTATTTCAGGATAGCTGTGACAAACATCCTTTGTTTATTTTTTTGACAATTCAAACAAAAGGCCATGTGTTTAGCAGTAGTCTAAACGAAAGAGAAATCAAATTGCATGAGTTCGGGATCATGGAGTTTATGACTCACAAGTGTTAGACACGTTCTACCGAGGTTCTCTTGGTTAGAACGCAGAGGATAAAAAAAAAAATTGAAGAGGATCTTTCTTTGTAAACAGGCATGCACATGCATATTGAAGAAAATACTATCGATACATCGAATTGGAGTTTTCGTAGTATGTGTATTGCATGTTTTATATTTCAAGAATTATTTTAATTCAGAGGAAAAATCGTTATGAGAGATTGAAACTTTGCAATCATTGAGTTTTTCTGATAGATTCACGAGGTTTTGTCAATTTGTAAGAGTTTTTGATTGAATTGAGATAGAAATGAGATATTTGAATAGCATAATTCGAATATTATGAAGGATTGGTTTTCAAGTTTGAAGAGACAAGTTTTATAGCAATTTTCAAAACAATATCCTCGCGAGTCCTACCGACTGCGCCAAAATTTTTAATACTACCGTCTGTTACGTCAAAACTTTTCAGTTTCTCTATAACAAACGGATAGTTAAAGGAAAACACCGAATCGAAGCCCGATGCTCCCTTTGAACTCCCACTTTAGCTAGGAAAATAATCCTAGACAAGGACTGGGAAGAGGATATTGTGAAATGAAAAATGTTACGTTTTTATGCTGAAATGTAGGTGGATTTATTCTTAAAACTAGGGATTACATGAATGAAGGGTCTTAGTTAAATGAATCAGATTTGATTAATTTTAAATAAATTTGTTTCTGATAATAACCTTCTTCTTTTTTAGAAATTTAGCTGATTTGTTTGTTGTTCAAATAACAATAAAACTACATGAAATACTAATAGTTTTCCACTCAAGAAAAGAGAAAAGATTTCATAGAAAAGGTATAAGGCAAGAGAAAGAGCTGATAAAATGAGATTTCTACATAATATTTATTCTGAGGGTTACTCAAAATAAGTTTTGTAGTGAAACTTGGATTTTTGGAAGATAGTTTTTACTCTGGGGTTTGCCCAGTAGACAAATCTTCGTTCCAGTATTCAAAATTAGTATTACAGAGGAATAGAACATGCAAGATTTTTAGAATAAAATAAGAAGGAATAAGAAATGTTATTTAGAGAAGTCTTATCGTTAGTAATTTAGTGTATAAGTTGTGATGAAAGAATCACGATTCTACTAGCCGAGAATTTGAAAAGGAAAATTGGAATCTATCGATTCTGTTAGCCGGGAATTTGAAAAGAAATATTTGTAATGTCGATTCTGTTGGCCCAGAAGTTGAAATTTTGACAGAATATATATATATATATATATATATATATATTGAGAGATGAGAAAGAGAGAGAGAGAGATAGAGATAACCAATTTATAAACCTGAAATACATAAAAGTAGTGAGAGTTGATAGATGAATTTCTCTGGGGTTTGCCCAGTAGTCAATTCGATCTATTCATGTAAATAATATTTCAATTCATGCAAGGAAAGTAAGTGAATATGTGAAATTAGAATTTTAAAGTGATGAAAAAGGGGATTTAGGGAAGGAATGAGAAAATTCAGTTTCGCGATGAATCCTGCTTCAAACGCAAGGACTTCATTTAATTACGAATTTCATCATTATTTTCTCATGAGAAGGGATTTTAAGGAAGAGGGAATTAGATGAATATTTTTTTGAAAGGTATTGAATCTAATAGGGGATGAATTTACTATTTTTTACAAGGGGTACAACTATTTCTATTATATAACAATTCACAAGGATTTCTGGAAGGTGGATCTTTGATGTGTTTTGTTTGTAAAATGCTTCTAACTTCCAGGGATTGCAATAATAATTGTAGTTCATTTAATTTAACTATACTCTTTTGTAACAAATTCTCTGAAGCTTTTAGATTTGCTAAGTGTGAATTTAATTTTTTTCCTTTAAGGTCAAGCGTATTTGTACGAATACGCTGATGTTTTTCAGCGATTCTACGCTTACTTGCATTTATAATGTTTTCTAAATGCAAGATTTTACCCTTGAGTTCGATTTCCACTGAAAAAGAAAGAAAAGACACTATGAATTTAACAAATAAAGACTCTATGTATATTAATTTCGGATGACTTTACAAATGACAAAAATATTTCAAATAGAAAAGGAGAGAACCTTATATCATTATTTTTTATAGAATTTACTTACTTTTGGGGGATAGAAGATATAAATCAGTTGATTATATATATCTTTTGAGAATTTCGTTTAAATTTTATAAATCAAAAGTTTGATAGATTGTATCAAAGGTTGTTGAAGGTTTTGAGTTTTTAAACACTGCCGTTGCCTTACTAGGGTCCAATGATGACTATAGTAATCATCAATTTAGAGTGACTAGTAAGGTTTGAGGATTTTTCGTTGTTAAAGAATCGAAGACAAAGCTGAAGTGATCTCTGTTGAAAATTTAGTTAACTTGTCACCTCGGTTTTAGATGAAAAGTGGGAAATTTTGTGAGTGGTGGAAATAGAACTCGATGAAAATTTACTACAGTTCATGCAACAGTTAATAGATTGGTTGAAGAGTTCATGCAGGGAGGTCTTTCATTTTATCTTTAAAAGGATTCGTAAATGCTTATTGAAGAGGGCTGTACTTAGAGAAAATTCTCCATTTTCTTTTAGTTTAGAAACTGCCCACTTCCCTTTCTACCTACGTAGGTGTTGTCTTTTTCTTGAAGGAATCCTTCTCTTTTCTTGAGTGATTCACATATTTTATTCGTACATAAGCTTCTATTTTTCAGACTTATTGTATTTTGTTTATTAGGGATTTTGTTACTTGTGTTAGCATATCTTATTATAAAAGACTATTAAAAACTATTCCACTGGGTTTTTTGAACGTTCTTCTACGACGTTTTTTAGAGAAGTTGCACTTTAAGGTTATTGTATGGGTTTTTTAAAAGAGCGTCATAAGTAATATTTGTTAATTATTGAATTCGGTAGTAGTTGTGGTGAAATATATATAACAAATAACAAGTAATTCACTAACTATCATTTGGTTCAAACACAAGTTTAATATGAAAGGTATTTAATATTTGTCATAATTCAGAAGTTTACTTTTATAGTGTTACAACCTACACATTGAAGTTGAAATATATTTCGTTTGTTAAAATCATTATGGTTCGTTAGAAATTACAAATGTTAATATTATATTATATATTTAAAATTACTTACCTCATCTTATCAAGACGAACTCTTTCAAAGTTGAATAAGAGAGGGAAAAAGAAGAAAGAACGCAGAAAAGCATAATCCAGCCAATCCTGACCCAAGGCTGAGCCAACCTTGTGCCAACATTGGCATCATGTATCATGATTATACATATTGTAGGGCTTTTACATGTTGCTGTAATTGTTACAGGCATAATGGCTATTAATATGAGATTTTTAACAACCAATGGCTGTAGATCGGGCCAACATTGGCTGCCAGTATTTGACAATCCATCATTTGTCAATCCAAAGTCAGTTGGTTGTGCAATGTTTCTCATGATAGATGCTTTGGATTTTTATATAACAATTGTCCAAGATCGGATAAACACTGGTTGCCAATGCTGAGACAACCATGGGTCAATCGTCATATCGGCAATCCTATAGGCCGGTAGAGGGTATGGAGTAAGTCAGAGTTTGTGTTTGGATTTTTATATAACAATTGTCCAATGATCGGATAAACATTGGTTGCCAATGCTGACCCCACCATGGGCCAATTGTCATATTGGTAGTCCATTAACCAGTTGGGAATATGGAATTTTTGAGAAATTTTTTATAGGATGGGAACATTAAGACGTTCAAAGTTAGAACAGAGGCTAAGTTAGTCGTTACTTTTCCACAACGTTCTTTTGTTCTATATAAATGAGAGAAGTTTTTCGGTTTTGTTAGTTTATTTATTTTATTCAAAGTGGAGAGAAAGAGGATAATTCTGAATGTGGATAGTGTGTGAAAAGTGTTAGGGAGGAGAAATTATTTGTTATCGTTGAAAGGAATAAGAACTGCATACATTTATTAGGATAAATGTTGTACGCAATGTCATCTTTTACGACATGACTCATTCTTTCGTGTTTTCGAGTTTGAAATTCTCTAATTTTACCGTTTGTCTTTCATGACAATATTCGCCTATTTCTTCAAGTATGAATCTCTGCAGCAATAAAACAAGGGTATTGGTGAAATTTTGTTACTTTGGATTAACAAGTGTTTGCATTTTATATCCTCGTGGGCGGCATCTATTCGGTTTAAAGTCGCTATTTTCCGTTATTTCAATTCAAAGGAGTTTTATTTTCCTGTATTTTTTTTGTGGATGGTTGATTGCATGCAGACGTGGAAATCTTCGGAAGGGTTCGGGGTGCTTCGGTGGAAGTCGAGGATGAATATTTTGCTCGTAAAATGAAAGGGCCTTGAGTAGGGATAAATAGAGAGGGAAATCAACGTGCTCTTTCTTCCGTTCATCGCTGGGTGTGAGCTTGAATAGAGTATAGGAAAACTTCTTTACCCTATTCCGAGAGGAAAATTTACAGTAGACCGAAGGGGCCTGTTTTATCTGTACAGTCTGAGTCTATGAGTATTTTATTTCAGTTTCCTCCCGCGTGGGCGTTCAAGGGTTAAGCTGAGGGTTTCTATTTGGATTAGAACGTGTAATTATAGTTGCAGAATTTCAGGGGCTGAGAGAAAGAAGAGAAAAAAGCAGAAGAGAAGAGAAATTTGAAAAATTTACGATCTCGTTACAACCTCAATCGTGGTTTTCCTTGAGAATCGGCCTTCTTCGAGACAATCCACAAAAGGGAATTGTATGGGGAACTCGATGGTTCGATTACTCCTTCGGTTAGGAGTTTAGAGATTTAGCGTTCGATTTCTTGTTCGTGCACCAGGGGGTATCGATATTGCCTGGTATGGATGGGCAGGTCATCGGTGGTTGGGTTGGAATGGCGCACCTGATTTTTAGCGGGCACCTTATCTCCTGAAAGATGAAGGCGATCGGGATGGTTCCTAATGATGTGATAAACATGATCGCGTTCTGCGGAGCCTCAATGGGAAACGTCTATTATTCCTTTAATTTTTCGAATTCTCTCATCCTGTGATATGGAGATGGTAGAGCTTCCCGAATGACTTTCTACCGTATCGTAAGCTATCAAGTCTTGAGGAGAAATTCTGACTTCGATATCCTTTTCACTGGTGTTAATAGCTAGGACATAACGAATTCCATCCTCGTCAGTCACGGCAGCATCTCCTGCATAGAGATGCTCGGCTAGCTCGGGTCTAGGTAGGTAACCCTCGATAATTTCGTTATTAGCTACGGGAACAGGGACCACCTGTCGGGTTCCAGCCTTGACAATAGTAGTTATGGAGCGATTTCCAATCCCTGTGAGCTTGATAGGGTTTGCCTGGGTATTTGTAACTCGGGTCGATGAAACAAGGGATTTCACGTACCTATCACGTCCGTTCCTCAAGAGAGGAATGGGGTGAATTGGTATACTTTCCGTGACCATCGTGTTAATATGGAATGATATTTCTACCTCCTCAAGGCGAAGGTAATCTGAACCCAGAATTCCATCATAGGGGATTGGGAACTCGGCGCTTATCACATGAAAGGTAACGGTTACGCTGAATATTTTGACTTCTGTAGTACCCATGGTAGTAACTTCATCGGACGTGATGCCTGCGATGTATATTGTGTCATGGGTATCGACTATAGAGGTGGGACAGAGGGAGTTAGCTTTCACCAGATTGACTTCAGCACCTGTGTCCACAAGGAAAACGCCTCCAGAGGTTTTTAATTGAGGACTTTTGAGAATCACTGACGGGGGTCCGGTAGACTTGTTGAGTCCCCACTTTCTGAGTCCCACCGCCCAAATTTCGCGCTTCCGAAAACCTGACGGTTTTTCGGTGCTGTTCGGGGGGAGGGTTGCTCGCTCGTGCACCGATCGATTGAGCTCCCTTGGAGTTTAAAGACTCCTGAGGACGAGAAGAAATGGCGTCTCCATTCTTGAAGGCTGGAGAAGGGGATCTATCCGGGCTATTTCGCGGACTCCTATGGGCAGACGCGAAGTGACCCATTTTCCCGCACTCGCAGCAACGATAGTCTTGGGTATTGCGGACGGTAAACTCACGATAAAGTCTCGGGTTCGTAGGCGACTTAGGTCTTCCGGGTGAGCGCTGAGCAATTCGAATTCTTGGGGCTTGAGAGCCTGAAAATCCTGGTTGAGCGAGGTCAAGAAGGTCCCTAGAAGGCGATTGACTGCAATAGTTGGTAGCCCAACGTGGTTGATCAGGGATCCTAGGAATCGCTCCTCTTTCCACTGGGCCCAATTCCGATTGATGATTGTTTGAAGAGCTTGGATAATATGTTGGAGGCCTAGAGGCGAACAAGGGGCGAAATGCTCGGGGTAAGAGGAAAGAGGGGGGTTGGAATAGTCTCGATCAGGGTACCCAAGCTGTGATATTGAAACCAAAACACGAGTCCCAGCACCGCCTACCGCAACTCTGCGAACCAAAAGTCACAAACACAAGTACACCATGTATACTTATATATGGTGTACTTGTGTATGTGAACTTGTGTGGGTAAACTGGTGTGTAAGTATACATGGTGCATTTGTGTATGTGACCTTTGGTTCGCAGAGTTGCGGTTGGCGGCGCGGGAACCTGTGTTCTAGTTTCTACATTGTAGCTTGGATACCCTGGTCTCGATTCTCTGTGTAGTATGAGCGCGCAGGATAGTTCGATTCACGCGGCTCATAACGACTAGGTTCTGAGACCCGAGCTCTACTTTGAAGCTCGAATTCGACGTCCTTCGCAAGGTCAATCGCTTCCTCCAAGGTTTTGGGACGTGTAGGGGACACCCTGGCTTCCATTCCGGGTGCCAGACCATTTAGAAAGGAACGTAAGGCTGAGCTTTCTATTAAATCGTGAGTGTCCTGACTGGGTTCTGCGCCACGCGACTCTTTAAGAGCGTTTGAGGCGCCTCGGATTGGAACGTTTGTTTGAGCGGCATATCGAGCCACTGGCTCGCTCCTGAACATGCGTAGATTCATCAATTCCCGATGGAGAAGATCGAAATTCCGTCAGGGAGCAAATTCGGACTTTAAACGAGTAACAAGGGCATCAGTAGAAGCGAACTGGAGCCCCGCGACTCGTTGACGCGCTTCTCCCGTAAGTTTGGCCAGGACGCTCTTGAAGAAATTCTGTTCGCATCCTTGGGGTATCTGGGACAAGCCGTTTTGTACGTCTTGGGCGAAATTTCCGACCGGTAAATGATATCCGTGGAAGTAGAGTATATGCATGGATGCATTTTGTACGCCTATGTATTCCGCGAGGGATCCCACCGCTCCCGCGGGGGTTTGATTTTATGTCATGAGCATTCAGTGGTGGGTCCATTTTGAAACTTCGCGAAAAGTAGGATGGTCTCTGAAATCAGAATTTTCTGAATAGTCATACGCGTTGATGATATAAGCAGGGGCTTCCCGATTTCGGACAATACGACGAAAGCGCTACTAAGATATTATTCGAGGCAACTACTATCCCAAATGTAGAAAAGGGAAAGGAGAGTGGAAATACATTGGCTGGACGTTAGCCGACGACATATTACGGAAGTGATGCGATGGTCATCCTCCAGACGGCAAGCTTGGCTCTCCCGGAATCAACCCGTTGGGGTTTAGTGATGAATACTCAAGGCTATTCAATAAAGAAAATGGAAAAATGGTTCGCGGATAACTATGTACACGGGTGCTACGGCTCGGAAACTAGGTTCCGAACTCTCTCGAGAGGAGTCCGATCGATTCCGCATGGCGGTGGAGAGTTGAGCTCTCCATCCGGAGACCCTTAGCGAGCATCGTATAGTCTCAAGCTTACGAGACAACATAGCAGGTCTTAAATTGATGCCTGCCGCTGCCAAAGCGAGCTATGACGCCCAGGTCTGCACAGGTCGACCAGAGTCACCGGAGCACCAAGTGTCGATCTATTCGCGCGATGAGAGCGAATTGGTATTTAAATGTGGAACGGAATTCGGAATAAAATGAATATTGGTTCAACTTCATTTCCGAAAATGGAATTTGAAGTTACGTATTCAGCTAGGCAATCGAAATGAATTCAGAGATTCCTTCATGCCGTCAGGGAATGACTATTCTCGAAGGAACTTGCAGGAACGGGAACAACACGGAAAAAAACCTCCCCTCCAGCAACAGCAACAGGGCTCAAGGGGGCTGAACTAGGTAATAGAAACCGATAAACAACGTGGAAGAAATCCTTTACTCGAATTCCAAAGTTTGACGAACTAGTCTTTGAAAAGAAATCAAATGGGGTAAACGGATTATAAATGAAGGAAAACATTTTGATTTTTGCCATGGAATTTGCGTGAATAAGGTTCGGCAGGTATGTTGAGAATTGCTCCTACTTGGTTCAAAATAAAAACAACAATGATTTGAATACGATTATTACTCCATATTTATGACTCATTCAGAAAGGAATAAAAAGTGTAACCTCCCTTTCGGGCAAAATTTCCAAAAATTTGAACCCTTATTTGAAAGGGGTGGTTGCGTGCTGGAGGAGGAACAATATTAAGATCGAAACGTCAGCTCGATTCACCAAAATGTTGGATGTGAACATCATTGTCCAGCAGCACAGTGGTGTAGGGGTTTCTATTTATTTTACTTGGGGAATATGTCAAACCAAAAATGAAATTGAAAAAATCATGACGCAAGAGCTTATTTATGAAGTCGAATTTCAATTCCGAATGAATGGGAAGATATGAAATTGCTCGTTTATTGATTCTGAATTCCAATGGACGATAAATTTTGAATGGCAAAAAGAAACTTGGTAGCACCTCTCGGAACACCGTATTCAGGGAAAGAAAACCAAGGTCAATTATACGGTTTTTCTTTTGTATAAGAGGAAATGGGTTGGAAGAAGACATAACCCTCAGTTGAGGATGACAAAACAAAACAATTCATTTCGTGGAATAAGATTTCCTCGAAACAATTTCCGAAAACACGATTTGAATTTAATTATTAGGTGTACAAATAAGTTTCCGCGGTTTGTCAAAAGATGGCCCTACCAGAAGGTTATGGAGAAATTGTCAGATGTAAAACGTAATATCCCAAGTTTAGTCATCTGGCAACACCATAACCTTAAAGTACTAGTGATTCCGTATCAGCATCACGTAATTTTTTTCGTGCAAAAATGTCAAGTTTTATTCCGAATAAGTATCATTTGCGGGAACTTTTGATTTACTTCTTTAATGTGAAAAAATCTGCAGCTGAGGCGCATCGATTGCTTCTAGAAGCATATGGTGAAGCTGCTTTAAGTGAGAGAAGTTGTCAGGAATGGTTTCAAAAGTTTAAGAACGGTGAGTTTGACGTTAAAGACAAAGAACGCAGTGGAAGGCCGAAAGTGTACGAAGACATGGAATTAGAAGTACTATTGGAGGCAGATTCGTCCCAAACGCAAAAAGAACTTGCACTCACTCCACAAGTGACTCAACAAGCAATTTCACATCGTTTAAAATCGTTAGGAATGATTCAAAAACAAGGAAATTGGGTTCCATATGAACTAAAGCCGAGAGACGTTGAACGCCGATTATGCATGAGTGAAATGCTGCTTGCCAGGAATGAAAAAAAGAGTTTTTTGCATCGTATAGTCACTGGTGACGAAAAATGGATTCACTACGATAATCCAAAGAAGAGAAAGTCATGGGTTAAGCCCGGCGAACCATCAACATCGACAGCTGAGCCGAATATTCATGGAAAAAAACTCATGCTGTGTATTTGGTGGGATCAGCTTGGTGTCGTGTATTATGAATTGCTGAAACCAAGCGAAACCATTACTGGAGCTCTCTACCGAACACAATTGATGAGATTGAGTCGGGCACTTAAGGAAAAACGCGCCCATTACTACTCCAGACACGACAAAATTATTCTTTCACACGATAATGCTCGTCCACATGTTGCGGCGCCGGTAAAAACATACTTGGAAACACTCAACTGGGAAGTTTCACCCCACCCGCCGTATTCACCAGACTTAGCCCCTTCTGATTATCACCTGTTCCGGTCGATGGCACATGGTCTGTCTGAGCAGCGCTTCACATCATATGAAGACACCAAAAATTGGGTAGATTTGTGGATAGCGTCAAAAGATGAAGAGTTTTTTCGACGGGGTATCCGAATGTTGCCAGAAAGATGGGGAAAAGTAGTGGCAAATGATGGAAAATACTCTGAATAAAACGTAATGTACTTTTCCTTTACAATAAATTCCTAATTTTTTATAAAAAACCGCGGAAACTTATTTGTACACCTAATAATTTGGATCATTGGTGAGTCATGATTTCCACCTGCTGCTGGAAAGTTCACATCTTATGTTGACGGGACGTTAGCCCGATGGATAAGACAAAATAAAATATTGCAGCATGCGCATAAGCTCAGAGAAACATGTACATGCGCGATTGAACAGATAGAGAGGAAAGGAGCATGTATTTTAGAGGAATGATACATTGGAGTTAATAGACAGTTGAAAATTTTATACCAATTTATCAATCTATCATTGGTTTGATGTGGAAAATTTGATATAACATCTATTTCGACTATAATTTGTAGATTCAAGATCTTTTCAAAAAAAAACCAAAGTGGTCAGAAATAATTATTCATTGCCAGCAGCAGTGAAGTTGAAATATGAATTCGTTGAGTTGTTCCTAATGGAATAAAAGAACAATTCGAATGTTCTCCAATGTATCACTTTCTACAAAGATAGGGGGGGTATTGCTCAATTTTCTTAATTCCGTATAAATTCTTAAGATGGATATAATCGCATTTAATCGTGAAGAAGGAGGATAAAATGAGAAACGAGCTCGCATGTGTAGAGCGCTGTTACCGTCACCTAATAGCGCATGTTTGCAGCATTACATGACAGCAAGAACACTGGACACAATTCTCGTTGTCATCATCTGTCTCCATCATACAACGGAAACTATTTCAAAAATAATAGAGAAAGGATAGAGGGAAAAAATTCAGACTGGGGATGTCATTTTCGAGAACAATGGACAAAGGGAAGAGAAATGTCACTCAGATTGGGAGTGAGAGGAAGACAGAGTATCGCACAGCTGACAGCTGTGTATGATTGCATATCGTAGGTACGAGTTACGATTTTACAAAAGAGTTCGGGAAATGACTATGTCCCGTGAACTAAGAGGATTTCTCAAAATGATTTAATCTCAATCATCTTCGGAAAGTATGACGATTGAAAATCCATACAATGCTGTGTGAATATTCGTATGCATATACAGTACATGGAAGAAGAAAATCTCACGCGAAAGGAAGAATGCGTTCGATATACAGGGTGTCCCATTTTAATCTGTCACTTAGGATATCTCGAAAACGAATAGATTCAGAAGAAAATGTTTCGGGAGAAAAATGTAACAATCTGAGGGGAACATCCGATGGTGAACTTGGCTTTGACCTCAGATCCCACTTTCAAGGTCATTCTGGAGTCAACTCATGTTTTTTAGACGGAATCCCCTATTTTTTACTACCGGTTTAGATTCTACGCTAAAAACCAAGGAACTTTTGTCTCAAACGTTTTTTCGAAATCCCCATAGATGGCGCTCTAATTGATGAGAAAATGAGGATTCTCAAACCAGCGGATTGTATTCTGTCTAACATAATGCTTAACTCTTGAGTGTTTCTCATCTCCCGGAAATTGCCGTCGGCATCAGCGTTACCCAATGTGCAGCACGAGGAGGTTGCGCGATCGGACTTTACACATCATTGTGGCCCTGAAAAGGGCCGATTGTCTGAGCTGGAGGTGTATCTTCGGGGACGCATTAGGCATTCAAAAGATGTTCAAAATGAGTGCCGTTTTGCCTTTATCAAAGCGCAATTCTTTTATGAAAGTTTCCTACAGTTGCTTGCAACGTAGCAGGTGTTATTGCTGTGCATGCTCTTCTTATTCGATCTTCCATGTCATCGCGTGTTGTTGGAGGTTCACGGAATACAACATTTTTTATGTAACCCCACAAGGAAAAATCAGGCGACGTCAGATCTGGCGACCTAGGTGGCCATCGCACAGGTCCTCCACGGCCAATCCACCTTCTGGGAAACTTCTCGTCCAGAAATTTTCCAACAATTCGCATGTGATGAGGGGGTGCTCCATCCTGTTGGAACCACATCCTTGATCTCACGTCAAGGCTTACGTCTTCCATAAGAGCAGGGAGTTCAAAATGCAACGAACGGGGAAACTCCGCGCCAGTCAGGTTTTCTTCAAAGAAATACGGCCCTATGATCCTGGAATCTACAATTCCGCACGAAACGTTCACACTCCAACGGTATTGATGATTAATTGTACGGACCCAGTGAGGATTCTGAGCACTCCAATGATGGCAATTGTGCCTATTGAGAATTCCAACATTGTGAAATATTGTCTCATCAGAGAACATAACGTGATGAGAGAAAGTAGGATCTTCTTCAATTTTCCGTTGGGCCCACGTGCAGAAGTTCAATCTTCAGCTGTTAGAGATTGCACCAAAGTGATATGGTTCGGATGATCAACCAACGATTCCAAGATACACTGAGCTGTGGATCGAGGAATCCCGGTCATTTCCCCAATATCCCGAAGACTGATATGGGGATTGATATGAATTAATGCCAGAACAGCCAGCGATCTCATATCAGGATCATTGTCATCCGCATGAACTTCCTTGTTTCTCTGTCCTTTGAGGAGACCTTGACGAGCACGTTGTTCAAGAAATCAGATCGTAATGCGATTTGGACACCTCCGATCCGGAAAACGACGTTGAAACATTTTCACGGCTTCAACATGATTTCCCCACGCTTCACCAAGACACAACAAAACGTCAACAATATCGTTTGGCGCGTAATCAGACATGATATTCAGAAATGTGTTTCCTCCAAATGATAACAGAGAACTGAGCAGTTTGGGAATGCTAAATTTCTAAGGTATTCACACGTGAATCGAAACAATAACAATTTCCAAGAACAAAACCAAAACAAAACACAACCGACGGCAATTCCCGGGAAATGAGAAACACTCAAGAGTTGGGCATTATGTTAGACAGAATACAATCCGAGGGTTTGAGAATTCTCATTTTCTCATCAATTAGAGCACCATCTATGGAGATTTCGAGAAAACTTTCGAGACAAAAGTTCCTTGGTTTTTAGCGTAGAATTTAAACCGGTAGTAAAAAATAGGGGATTACATCTAAAAAACATGAGTTGACTTCAGAATGACCTTGAAAGTGGGATCTGAGGTCAGAGCCAAGTTCACCATCGGATGTCCCCCTCAGATTCTTACATTTTTTTCCCGGAACATTTTCTTCTGAATTTTTTCGTTTTCGAGATATTCTCAGTGACAGATTAAAATGTGACACCCTGTATAGAGGAGGACATAGCGACTACGAATGGATGGAGCTCGAATAGACCGATAACTCCGTCGTTCGTGGCTATGAGTGAAGAAGCAACGTATGTATCACCTTGGACGAGCATTTCTTTATATACTATGACTGAATATATTATTATATGCATCGCACATTATATATGGAATTGAGAGGACGATTCATATGAAACCAGACATGTATATCATGAGTTGAGAGAAAGAATCACAGTTGAAAGGCCTGTGATTATTACTCTTAATTGGAAATGTAAGGCAGTGAAGGAGAAAATGCATGTTACGTTGTACAGCGTATGCTGTGTCCAACGACGAGAGCTACATCGTGAGTCATATGGTTTCAAGAAGGACAGCGACTACGAATGGATGGAGCTCGAATAAACCGATAGCTTCATCCACGTGTAGTTGTAAGAAAGAAAGTTGCATTTCGATATATCGTTTGAGTGTAAGACTATGATTATTATGTATATATAATTTCAAGTACACAGTCGAACACCTGACTACAAGAATAACATGGAATTGTTGTTGTTGTTGTTTCATGTTATGTTGAAGTTAAACTCGAACGATTTATTCAAATGCATAAAGGAATAGAAATAATGAAAGGAAATGAGTAGAAGACGAAGAATGGGAATTCTGGAGGATTCAACGAAAAGAAACACGAAAATGATTCCCTTTTCGTCTCGGACCTTCAAAATTTCATTCAAAGACAGGGGTTTTGGCAGAATTTCACCGCTCAGTCACCAATTTTGTTATGACAGTGGAGGAGACGGGACGAGAGGTCGTCGAACCAACGTCGCAAGACTGTGGTCCAGCGTGGCCTCTGGAATTAATTATATCGGCCCGAGCGATAAGAGCGATAGAACTCAGAGGAATTTGGGTTTTCTGCCTTGAAGGGCATCAAGACACCTTCCCTGTTTGAGATTGATAGAGGAAGATGACGAGAAGAAACTGAAGATTGACCACTTCAGTTGCGAAATTTAATTTAATAGACATTTTTTTGAAGTCATCATGGTCACAAACAATAATTGCTTACATAAAGGGAAAACAATAAAAATTTGTTTATAAATGTGGATGTATATATGTATTTATATATATGTATATGACAGAGGAAGAAAATGAAATATCGAGAAAGAGCGGAATAAGGAGGAAAGAAGGAAAGAAAAGCCATAGAAGAGAATCTCACTCACCGTTCTGCGAGCTGGTGTCGGCCCTTATTTCAGTTTTGATTTATTATTCGAGATTGTTGGCTATGGTTGATTATTATTGTTATAAATTTATTGTTCGGGATGCAGATTAGTGGCCAATTCCTTCCGTTGATAAGGTAACTAAAATGAAACTGATACACTTATGCAGTGGACTATTTCTTGCGTTTCTCTCTCTCTCTCTCTCTCTCTCTCTCTCTCTCTCTTGATCCCTCGCAGGAGCGATGGCACCCATGGGTGCGGAGGAACAACCCGACGCCATCAAAAGGGCTCCAGTGTATATCCATCCTCAGAGCGGAAGGGCCCTGAGCTTTTCCTTTCTCGCTTATCCCTTCATAGCTCCAAGAGTGGACACACGAGTTCACTTTTAGGATTTTTACCGAGGGAAAGCATAAACCCCTGGTGAAGCTTATGTACCGCCGGCATCCTCACCTATGGGAGACAACGCCCCAAGAGAGAGGGGGAGAGAGAGGAAGAGTACTTACTTACTTTTTTTTTGAACGGTTTTAAAACGCGGTTCAGAGAAGACTGACTGCCCGATGGCAATCGCCGAACAAGAAAGAATTCTATGGTGAGAAGTGGGAGGTTGATTGTTCTCAGTCCAATCAGCCCTTCAACATGCCACCAAGATTTCTAGGAAATCCGGTGTCAAATTTCCCTGCCGATGGGCCTTCGTACGTGACTTCTCGCTGCTGAGGCTTGCATTTGCTGGCCTCAACAATGGGAAGCCACGGCACGTGGCTCCGTGGAGAACAATCAACCATGTCTCCAAAAAAAAGCAATATAAGAATTTGGAATTCCGGCGATCACGTATATACACATGCATACAAATGTATATATGAATACATATATACATTTACCCGCATACACGTGAATAACTATTGTAACTAGACAGGTTCAGCAACAGCCACCGTGCAAGTCATAAGCATGAGGGAAAAGGGGTTGAAAGATGACGTGAAGAAAGGAAAAAGAACAACAAAGTAGAAAGAGACACCCGTTGTGCGGTCACGCCGAGGCACACACACGAGGGAGAAAGAAGAGGTAGAGAGGTGAGGGAAGAAGGATTCTCGTATCGCACCACCAGCAATAGTATGGTGTGAGAAGAGGAATAGGAAGAGAATGAGGGAAAGAGAGAAATATTACGAGTTGCTTCGTCGCTCGTCGATGCACAATCGACGTTCAAGGAAATTTCCAAACGAAATATAATCTGTGAAGTCAGCGAAATTGTTTTGAAATTAAGTTCACGTTCACTTGAGGTGAACTATAATTGTATCCAGTGATGCCAGCATTTGGTCGACCGAGTCGATTTACCCTCTCCATCTGACCATTTCTCGTCCCCACCATTCCAGCCGAGAGTACGCACACATTGAAACCCGTATTCATGTGATTCGGAACCGGTCGGTTCACTTCGAGTCAGCTCGGACAATCGAGAGAGAACCAACTATCCGTCGGTCTTTGTCTTCTCAATATGTTTTACGATCGGCTAACTCCGTGCAAGATCGGAAAAAATTTAAAGCCCACGCGGTCGACTTACCGAAAAGTTTCACCGCTTTTTCTCTTCCAAGCGACAATTTTATTGTAATCAGTATCGAACTGACTTACCCGGCACCCCGGGCAATTCTCGGCCGGGGCCCTTCGATATTTTTTTCGTTTTTTTTTCAAATCAAGAGCCAGTTCAATACTGATTATTAAATTATCACGATGAAATATAGATTTGATGCATAGCATCATTTAATTGAATTAAAATCGAATATGAGTAAATAATTTTTGAATTATTATTTATTTTTCATAAATTTTATAAGATTATTGGTTATTCTTATGACTGATTATGAAGCTTTCAAGAACTCCTATATGTATTGTATAAAAATTTTCTAATAGTTGCGTATTTCTAATCATTATTTTAAATCTTGATGATTTTTCAATGAATTTCATTAGAATTGTCAATCAATCGATGGTTGAAAAATTCTAAGATAGTTTGGGGATCTATGATAAATGTCCTGCAGTGAATTCCATAATTTTCCCTGATGAATTAATTTTCAGAGATCACTATGATATTCCAATAATGAGGATAATCAAATCAACATCGATTATCAGATGTTGATCAACATCAAAATAATAAGACTGAATATTCAATTGATCGAGTGCAAATTATTTTCAATGGACTGAATAATTAGATTTGAGCATTCAAATTGATATTTCATCATTTCACGCATTATCAGTCTCTTTCCTTCGCTGCATTACTTCATACACGTAATATGTGGATCGAAATACTACAAGACCCCATAGCCTAGCGGCAAAAGACATGTTTCTTGCGGAAGAACGGTCGGGTTCGATTCTGTGTGGAGACATTTCATTTTTTTTTGTCATCTCTCTGGTGAATAATTAAATTTCACATCTGATTATTATTTTTTATGTCATTACATCGTCATGTTATCAATAATCCTGATCTTTCGGAATGCACTTGCGGATTCGACCAAGTACAGGTCCGAGTCGATTGGAAATTTCCCAAATATTCGTGTCCATGAGATATACACAGTAAAAGATTTTTCGTCAAATTCAACACACAAGCGAATGTTCACCATTTTTCTTCACACTCAACTTGTGTTGATTCCAGAGTGACACTCACAAAGTGTTGATTTGAACTCGAATAACATTTTAATGTGTTGAAAATGAATTGATCGAACAGCATTTGATCAGTGTGTTAAATGAACACACAAAAGTGTTGAATATCAGGAATGCTGATAGGGAACGCTACTAGAAGTAATATCCCAGAAAAAAGTGTTTCTTCAAATCTTATTGTTATCTGAATCGGTCACAATAAATATTTTTTTTTGACAAAAATAAATATTGTGTGATACAAATAAATGAATTCTTTGGAACAAAGAACAAACAATCCATTTTTTTAGATCCCAAAAATATTCATTCCTGTCAAAGATGTATTTATTTTGCTTTATTCAAATAACAATTCCTTAAATGTGAAGGAATACTTTCTTCTGTGTAATTATAAAATTTTCTAATAAGGCAGATTATTACGCGGATATTATTTATATTGGAAATGTCGTGTAGTGGACATTCTTCATTGAATGATATTTGTGGAATTGAAATTATTAAAAACTTTGAAATTTTCAGGGATAAATATTTGAATCATCTCATGCTGCACACCGAGGGAAACAAGTCATTGGGGCGAAAAAATATTCCATCCAATGGTATCTATAAAATATTTCTTTGAGCCAATCAAATATTCATCCAATGAATGAAATAGTTTTTGACCACATGAAGTATTTTATCAATTGAAAACCCATTTCACTCATTCAAATAAAATTTAATTGATCCAAAAAAATATTCTATGAATATTATTGGATGGAATATGTTTTTGTCTCAATGACTTTTTCCCCTCAGTGTATAGAACCCGAATTCCGAATTGCAAAAAACAGTGAACTTGAAAAAATTTCTCAAATTCGCTTTTCTTCCAAAATTCAGACTTTGGGATTCTCAAAGCATAAGATATGTTCAGAACTCTTTGAGGTTTACTTTAGACTATTCCATGAGAATTATTTTTCAAAACTGTTTCCATTATATCGTTGGTTATTGAAACTTCTGTTTCCAGTGTACTGTATTTTTTGGAAAAAAAATATCAGATTCATAAGAAGAATTCTTTTGATTTTGGAGAGAGTGGAGTAATGTGTATTTCAGTTCTTTTGCATCCGATTCCAACTTTCTCTCAATGATAATAAACGAGATTCAAACTTCAAAAATATAATTTTGAGGAGTAATTGAAATTTTTGATATAGAAAATACAACTGTCATCCAGCCTCATTTTTAGAAGATAAAATTGAAAGATTTTAGAACATGAAATTGAATTTTATATTTTAATGTTCAATCAATCAATATAAAAGATAATCCATGTGATCCAAAATAAAGTTGAGGTTTAAGTTCCTAATGAAAATTTACTCAAGTCCCCAGTGGAAAAATTTTGCTGAAGATCACTGAAATTTTCAAAATCTGAGAAACTTTGGAAACTTATGAAAATTTATTCAAACTCTGAAAGACTCTGAAAAACTTTGAAAATCTCTGAAAAATACTGAAACACTTATTTACCAAACACGTTTTCCCACTGAAGATGTTTTCGAATATCTCTGGAAAACTCTAAATCTTTCTGAGAATCATTAAAACGCTCTTAGGAACTATGAACGCCTTTGAAATTCTCTGAAATCCTCTGAAAAACTGTTCACTCAAAATCTCTGAAAATTTCTGTGATTTTCAGCAAAGTTTTTCCACCCAGGAATGCATAGAACCTCCGAATGAGACTGTTCAAAATAATGATGTGCTATGTACCTTTATAGAATATCTTAACGAATTTATCCAAAAAAGTCTCAATTGCACATTCCATTCACATTCATAAAATAGCCATAGCATATTTAAGAAGTTCTTGTGCTACTTGGGTATTAGGAATCTTAGCATGAACCCATGTAATACAATATAAAACTGTTACAATAAGACTGCCTCAAAAATTCTCCAAATATTCATAAAATATAATAACGAATATTTCCCCTGTTGAAAATAAAGCGTTGAAGTGCGACAAAAACGCGACCAAAGCGTAACCTGAAAGTCATCTAAGAGAAAAAAAGAGTAATCTAGGCTCAACTCGTCATTGTTTTGAGAACAAGATGCTTGTTCAAATTGAAGTGAGTACTGCAATGTTTATTTATTACAAGAAATTGAGTACAAAATTCATCAGTACACTGAGAGAAATTCATCATCAAGAATTACTGGTTTTTGTCAGTAAATGAGGGATATACTTGACATGCGATTAAAAATTGATGGGAAATACCAGTAATTTTTCATAACGTTATTTTGACTGAAAAAAATTGTGTCCTCACCCAGCCTCGAATATGATTACTTGTGATCACGAACCTTGCTTCTTTCCCGAAGCCACGCATCACTCTTGAAAATGTTATGATATTCAATTCATATCAACCTCACCAAATGGGAGTCTTTTGTTTCAAAACTCCGTCATAAGAAATTACTGTTTTTTATCATGAATTCTCACTGGTTTGAGTTTTCAAACTCCTTAGCATGAAAAATTACTGTGTTCCTAATTAATTCGTGTTCTTATGCCAAGTATATAAAACTGTTATGTCAAGTTTATCCCCCGTGTGATAGGAAAACCAGTAATTTTTAATAATGAATTTCTCTCAGTGTACAATAATTGGAGGCAAATTTAGAATTTGCTTTATCAAATACATGGAGAGAAAAATACACTTCAAATTACTGTGGTAGGTCACTGTTCGAGGACCACATTTTTCACTATGTGACTTGGAAAATGTATATATACCCAAGCAGAAAAATTCGTATTATGCCAATATTGACAAGAGGCACAAAGTTGGAAATTTTGTGTATACGTGTTAAATAATCCGTGTGTTATGCATTTTCCGTTAAACATTCAACACAAGCGCGTGTAATTTCTGCAGACACACCTTGTGTAATCAGGCCTCAACTGATTTATAATGGAAAATGGTTCAAACAAGTGGAGAAATTCAACTCACACGGAGAAAAATCTTGTGGACGATATCGTTGATCAAGTAAATATTAGAATCAGATTTAGATTCTCGTGCGTTTTACTTCGCCTATGGTAAAGTGTACTTAGATTGGGTTATTCTCGATAAATTTTCTCAAATCGTCCAAATACTTGCTCAAGTCTAAGTAAAATTTACCAAATTTTTTTCTCAATGCAAGATTTAACATAAAAATTGTGTTATTCTCAACTGACAAGGGGAGGTGGCCAGAGGTGGGAGCACGAGTTGATATACGCAAAGGATGTACCCCTATCCAAACGAGCGGCGACGGCTCCAGTGATGGAGCTTCGGCATTCGGTCCTGCCGACCCGCGTTCAATGCTCATTGAAGTGCTATTTTTTTTAGTTTTAACATGAGAGAAGTATGATTTCTACATTTTTTTTACGTGAAAAAATCCATAATCACACTTGTTGATTGTTAATTCAGTACTTTTTCTTAATTTCATTTACAGTACGTATTTGTTGAATTTACACGATCGGGAATTCCAATTGAAACGTAATCAGTATCCTTTTGTGTCATATTATTTACATCAAGCTTGAGTTACTAGCTAAAACAAGCACATTATGTTGATTTGACACAAAAATTTGTGTGGACCGTTTGAGGCATGTGAAATGTGTTGAATTTAACACAAAATTTCCAACTGTGTAGGAACTAGAAACGATAGAGCGAAAATCCGTATCCACTTATTTGTACTCCAAGTAGAAAAATATGTAAAACAGATGAGTTGGAAAAAAATCGGGGTTGATAACCCCGGGTTTTTGTGAGTCGCGAATTACGAATTTCGACTCAGATTTTTGAAATTCAAAATGCTGGATTCAAAATGGCGGTTGAAAATTCGGAAAATTGTGGAATTCCGGTAAGAACCACATTCAGGGGTCTTTTTTAGTTCGCTGGTTACGAATCTGAACTCAGGTTTCTAAAATTCAAAATGACGGATTCAATATGGCAAACGAGGGTTTCGAAAATCAACGAATTCATATCCAATTTGGTATGTTTTGATCTGACATGTTGTATTTTGCAAATTTGATTTCATTCAAATTCCGGGAATTTTCTAATTGTCGGCAATCGGCCATTTAGAATTTTGAAAATCTGAGCCGCAATTCGTATTCAGCGATCTTGAAAACCCATGTATACATAATTTTAGCAGAACTGCGTGAATTTACAAAATTTCGGTCGCCATTTCGGGCCCAAAATTTTGAATCTCGAAAGTCAAGCCCAAATTCGTAATCAACGACCTCGAAAACCTATACAGTAAAACCCTGCAATGAGAACACTCGCTCTCTTCCTTCAACGCAAGACAACAACCGTTCGAATGAAGAAGAGGGTGATTGTTCTTATTGCGGGGTTTTACTGTATATACATAATTTTAGTATCATATTGTATCTGATGAATTCCAACTTGAGAATATATTTAGGTGGCTGTTCTGACAGCACCATGTTGCAAAGGGATAAAAAACGATAAATTGTCTGTGTCGTCCTCAATGAGGTTTCTGCATACGGAATTTACAATGGCATATCGTTTTCAAACAATTCCGTTATTCTTGAACATCCCAGATACCTCAAGATTTTCGAAAGAGCTCATAATGAGTACAATGAATTCATGAAGAATTATTCCAGAACTTCTATTCTATTTAGGACATTAATACTTTTTACAAATAACTGGTACTCTTTATGTAGGAATTTCACGATAAAACCATATACAATTTTTTTAATCCTGTAGAACTTGATAAGAAACAATTGTTGAAGTCTATCATTCAATAACGATACAACATTGTAAATTTCGTATTCAGAAATCTAATTTAGAACGATAAGAGAAATTTCTTGTTTCTAATCATTTTGTATTGGACACTTTTGGCAGAGTGTACCAGGATCAATTACAGAAGCAATTGAAAGTGCTGCGTGCGTACTGATCGTTCACCGATGGTCAGTACTGTGCCAACACCAAGTACCCAGTATGGAAAAGCATTATCATTTCAAACAAATGCCAATACTGGTCCAGTACAGAACACCAGTAACGGCCAGTCTCTTCCAGTACTGGCACAGTACTCCGCCTGTTGTGGATTTCTGATTGGGTAATCTCTTGAGACAACTATTTTACTGTGTGAGAATATAAATTTTCATGAAGATTGAAATACAGTCTGGCGTTGATATGAAGCACGTTAAAAAATATTTCATTCCACATGAAAAAGTGATGGATTAATCCCTGGTGAAAATCCAAAAGTGAAGGAAGCGAGTATTGAAACAAATAAAGCGTGAAAATGTTCCAACTCCCTCCTAAATTGCGCCTAGATGACTCTTTGTTACGCTTAAATAACTCTTAGGTTACGGTTTCGTCGCCCTTCGATGTTTCATTTCCACCAGAGATTCTCTCCGTATACTTGAAATACCACTCCAAATGCAGCATTCAACAGCAGCTCGACACCGCTCCTAAATAGGTCAACTTCTGGACAAGAGTTGTAACTTGGTGTTGGAAATTCAATGAAATGTACTGAGGAGCAGCACAATTAATCTGGGTTAAAATTATACCCCAATTCTATAAGCAAATTTGAATCGAATTCAACTAAACGAATATCCAATAAAAACCCAGATAACATGACTTCGCAAAGAGATGCTGATAGATGAGTATCCGCACGCGAATCGGACGCGAGTCTGGAGTTGCTTTAAACTGCGGACTGAGAAGCTATTCAGTAGAACAGGAACACATCCATCATTATCAAGTTCATATGCCAATGGAATGTGGACTGATAAAATGTCATAGCACCAGCGCCTTCTGCTGTTGCAGCATGTTGCATTTGAAAGGATATTTGTGGGGATGGATTCAACCACTTACGTTTTCTGTTGTAGGTTGATTGGAAGTCGATTTTCGCAGCCATCTATAATACGTGGCTTTTGATACACGTCTATTGTTTATGGTGTACATTACCTATGAAGGAAATATATGCGCAGACTTTGTGACATGTGTTATGAATATACATTACACGGGGAAAAAATTGATAAATTTACCAATCAGAATGGAAAAGCGTCACTACGAGTCTTTGATTCAAAATTTTTACAAAATATATTGTCAAATAATTCATATCATAAGAGAAAAATCTTATTTTGTCCTAAAATGCGAATTATTTGACAAAATCTTTTGCAAGAATTCTGATTTAAAGACTCGAAACGAATTGTCATCCTACATGGTGAATTGATCCATTTTCTTTCTTCCGCGTATATATGAATAAGATCAAGAAAGAATTAACTTGTGATAAAAGAATATTTTATGCCCAAGAAGTACAAAAATATACCATAAACGTTCGATGAATATTTGATATACATTCCACAATGTAAAACACATTTTGTAAAAACTGGCAGTATGAAACTGGATGTTATCAATCGGAACATGTGTATGGGGAAATTACTATGAAATTATGAAAATTTCAGTACACGTACAAGAAAATGAAAGTGAAATACATGAAATTCGAGTAGAACGAGAATATGCAATGGAAATACATTATGAATAGAAATTTTTCAGTACTCGCGGTACATCGAAAAAATCATATTCTAAAAATGAAAATCTCCTCTAAAATAAATGCCAAGAATATCTTCCTCTCAAGATAAGTGGGAATTCTTCTAATATTCAGATAAAGATGTGAAAATTAGAATATCTTCCACTTGTGTTGAGGAGAACATATTCTTGGCGCCTATTTTAGAATAGATTCGCATTTTTAGAATATAAATTTTTTCAGTGTATCAAAAGATTTTTTGTTTTCCAACAGCATATGCATATACAATAATTGAGACTGCCTTATACGTCTCACGTAAATTCATATAACATATCTGAGAGAAAAAATGACGTGATTTTCAACGTGATAAGTTACATGAAAAATCACGCGATTTGTGAGAATCTTCTGATGAATCAATTTCAATTGAATGAAGTATTGAGCGGCTATTAGGAACCGAGTACAGTGATACGTGAAAACTACGTAAAACATTACGTGATTCACAACGTGATTCTTGACATAATAGCTGCCCACATCATTCATTCGAAATTTATTCGTCAAAGAATCCTCGCAAAAATGACGTGATTTTTAGTTTTGAAGAGGTTTATTTTATCATGATATCTCACATAACGTTTCACGTGACTTTTGACGTGATACTATGCAATATTATGTGCTGTGTGGGTAATCACCTCAACAACTGCCTGAAAATTCACAATGCAATGCAATGGATAAATTAATTAATGTTGAAAAAATGATTATTTTATTGATGATGTAAAAAGTGAGAATATATACTCTTTAAACACACATTGAAACGCATTACGCATGACGAATTTTATGAATTGAGTATATCTTTCCATCATTCTGAGATATTCAAATTAAATATTCACTTGAGATCTACACTGAAAGAAAAATATTTCTTTGAATCAAACGAATATCATCTTAATGGATGAAATCGTTTTTGACCGCATGGGGTATTTCATCAAGTGGAAAACCATTTCATCCGTTGGAATAGAAATTTCGTTCATTCAAAGAAATATTTCATAAATCCCATTGCATAAAAACGTTCATTGATATGTATCAAACATGTCACATTTGTAAAATTCCATATGAATGGAGTATCGACTCGCGTTGTGTAACACCTGACATGCAGGTGATACAAGGGGTTACACTATATTTTGTGAAAAAAATCCCACTTCCGATAAACCAAACGATGTCCATTCATCCTATGGTAAAGTATAGATGGGGTTATAATAACGTAATGTCATGTATTTGCAACTACTCTCCTGAATCTGACTATTTTACATTTATAAAAGGAAATGATCGTAAGTGTTTGTATTTCATAAAGAAGGCCAAATACATGAACATCTAATTCACGGGCGGAAAGTTAGGTTAGGAATATTAGGTCTTCGGTAATAAGGTATTTTACATGACATACATAAATTGGAATAATCATAAGTACGTACCTTGATATACGATCTTCTTCAAGAAAAAATCAGTTCCGGATAATTGTCCCACCTTTCGATGAAAAAGTTACGTGCACTTCACTTCTGGCTTTGACGCGTGACTACCAATAATGCACATAAAACTGTCGTGCAGGTGCAGGAATACAATTCATTGGGCTTCTGCTCACCCCTCTTCTGACAGTAGCACTGCTACCGCTTGCTCATAGGAGCACCAATAGGATCTCGCTACCACCAAAAAGACACTTTCATCAGGAAGCATTACTACCGATCGCTCCAAGAAGCGCTGCTGCAGTTTTGCTTCCACAGGAAATATATTTTCTATACGGAAGCGTTGCTGCCGCTTACTTCTAGTAGTATTCCTACAGTCTTGCTACCAAAAGATAAATATTTAAATGGGAGAGCTATGCTACCATTCACTCTTGATAGCACTGCTAGTATTTTGCTACCGGGGGTACTGCTACCACTCGCTCCCAGGAGCGCTTCTCTAGTAATGTTGGCTGGGTATTTCGATCCACATATTACGTGTATGAAGTAATGCAGCGAAGGAAAGAGACTGATAATGCGGGAAATGATGAAATATCAATTTGAATGCTCAAATCTAATTATTCAGTCCATTGAAAATAATTTGCACTCGATCAATTGAATATTCAGTCTTATTATTTTGATGTTGATCAACATCTGATAATCGATGTTGATTTGATTATCCTCATTATTGGAATATCATAGTGATCTCTGAAAATTAATTCATCAGGGAAAATTATGGAATTCACCGCAGGACATTTATCATAGATCCCCAAACTATCTTAGAATTTTTCAACCATCGATTGATTGACAATTCTAATGAAATTCATTGAAAAATCATCAAGATTTAAAATAATGATTAGAAATACGCAACTATTAGAAAATTTTTATACAATACATATAGGAGTTCTTGAAAGCTTCATAATCAGTCATAAGAATAACCAATAATCTTATAAAATTTATGAAAAATAAATAATAATTCAAAAATTATTTACTCATATTCGATTTTAATTCAATTAAATGATGCTATGCATCAAATCTATATTTCATCGTGATAATTTAATAATCAGTATTGAACTGGCTCTTGATTTGAAAAAAAAACGAAAAAAATATCGAAGGGCCCCGGCCGAGAATTGCCCGGGGTGCCGGGTAAGTCAGTTCGATACTGATTACAATAAAATTGTCGCTTGGAAGAGAAAAAGCGGTGAAACTTTTCGGTAAGTCGACCGCGTGGGCTTTGAATTTTTTCCGATCTTGCACGGAGTTAGCCGATCGTAAAACATATTGAGAAGACAAAGACCGACGGATAGTTGGTTCTCTCTCGATTGTCCGAGCTGACTCGAAGTGAACCGACCGGTTCCGAATCACATGAATACGGGTTTCAATGTGTGCGTATTCTCGGCTGGAATGGTGGGGACGAGAAATGGTCAGATGGAGAGGGTAAATCGACTCGGTCGACCAAATGCTGGCATCACTGATTGTATCGTCAATTATTGTATAAGAATTTTGGAAAAATTTCGTGGGGTGATTTCCTTGAACGTGACAGTATCAATAGGAAATTTCCGATGCAGAAACTCAATCCATTCCGATAAATTTTTTTTTATCGGATTCAATCGGATTTTTTGACCAGGGGAAAGACCGATTAAATCCAATTAAGAATTATCTCATTAGTATCAATAGGAAATTTCTGATGCAGAGACTCAATTCATTCCGATAAAATTTTTTTTTATCGGATTCAATCGGATTGTTCAATCACGGCTCCCACATCCACCGTATTCACCAGATTTGGCTCCCGGCGACTACTGGCTGTTCGCAGACCTGAAAAAATCCTCGCTGGTTAGAAATTTCGCTCGGATGAAGAGGTTTCCGCTGAAACTGAAGACTATTCTGAGGCAAAAGATAAATCGTTCTACAAGAGTGGTATTGACATGTTAGAGCAGCGCTGGAATGATTGCGTTGTCCTTGATGGAGATTACGTTGATGGATAGAACTGATTTTTAACGAGAAAAACCGTGTTTCCTTTGTCAGGCCCGGAACTTTTCAGCCCATGTCTCACAATGCGATTATTTATTAAAGTCTTCTTACGATCTATTGACGGTCTCCATAGCTTCCCTCCCGATTTTTCATTATTCTGCACGTGGATGGCAAAAAAAGTGATTATGATTCACATTCGATATATCCAGTGATGACCCGTGATTGTGAGAATTTTGTTGATATGAACATTTCATTTGGAAAAATGACTTAGGAGTGTGATGGTTTACGAGAGTCTCTTCACGGTCTTTCAACGGTCTTCATGGTATCTCTCTCGATTTCTCATTATTCTGCACGTGTATGATGAAGAAAATGATTGTGATTTACATACGATGTATCCAATGTTGACCCGTGGACGTAAAAATTCTTCTGAAATAAGCATTTCATTTGGAAAAACGACTTGAAAGTTTGATTACTCACGAAAGTCTTTTCACGGTAACGGTCTCCTAACGGGCCCAGGGTTGCAACGATTCTCTCCAACCCAAAAAAACCCACCTGGGTTTTTTCAATGAAACCCACTGAAAACAACCCATATTATTGCTCAAAAAAACCTGTTTCTATTCTTCGATGACGAACAATGATATCGAACTAAAAGAGTGTTTCTCCCAAAAAATCGAGTCAAACTTTTTTTTTTGTTATTTTCTGTGGAATATATTCATTGAATTCCAATGAGAAAGAAATCCATCGGTCATGAAATCATTGATTTTATTTCGTGCTCAATCGCTTCTATGTTAAAAAGATGGTGTAAATTAGGTGAATTTTGATTCATTATCATCATCATCCCCGTGGGATGATTGCGGGTCTTCCAGGGGGACATTCTTGATACCTGTCCTTGATATCCTTTTTATCCATCCTTGGTAGTATCTGCTTCCTTTACGTAGTGGGGAGGATAAGTATCTCAGATTTGGGTCTCTTTTTCGGGTGGAATGAACTACTCGAGAGGGAGAATACAAACTGAGAGAAACTGAATCATCCCAACGCCAGGAACATCGGCAGAAACGGAAGTAAAGCAAGGGTAAACTACCTTCCTTGATATCTTTCAATATTCCCGAGGAAATGAAATCTTTCCTCAAAGCCTAGAATTTTTCAATTTTTTCAATTTTTTGATTTTAATTTATTGAAAAGAGAAGCAACAACAACAATATGATGGCGTTCTCTCAAGTAGAATATTCCAGAGGTAAAATAGCCTCCCGTTCGGATCTCCGGGTGGAGGCTACTCGGGAGAGCCTCATCAAACAAGACAGAAAAGCAAACAGGATAGGGAAGGAAGAGAACATTCTTCGGGTCGGAGCGTGAAATGTTAGATCACTGAGACAAACAGGAAAATTGGAGAATTTGAAATTAGAAATGAAGAGGTTAGGTATCGATGTAATGGGAATCAGTGAGATGAGATGGCCGCAAGGAGGGGATTTTTGGAGTGGGGATCATAGAACCATTCATACAGCATCGAAGAATGGTCAAGCAGGTGTGGGAATTATAATGCATAAAAGGGTAGGGAATAGGATGGAAAATTATTCGCAACATAGCGAACGCATAATGATGGTCAGAGTGAGAACAAAACCGGTAGACACTGTTATAGTTCAAGTATACATGCCCACATCTGCATACTCAGAGGAAGATATCGAAAAAACGTACGATGAAATAGAAGGAGTGATAGAATATGTCAAGGGAGAAGAAAATTCAATGATCATAGACGACTGGAATGCGGTAGTAGGGCAAGGAAGAGAAGGCAACATAATAGGAGATTTCGCGTTGGGAAAAAGAAATGAAAGAGGAGGATGACGTTTGATCGAATTCTGTGAAAGCCATGAGATGGTTATTACCAACACATTATTCAAAAATCATCCAAGAAGAATCTATACTTGGAAAATGCCAGGAGATACAGCAAGATATCAAATCGATTACATATCAGTAAAACAAAGATTTAGAAACCGAGTGAAAAGCTGTAAAACTCATCCAGGCGTGGATATAGATAGTGGTCACAATATGTTGCTGATGAAATGTTCTCTGCATTTCAAAGCTCTGAGGAAGAAAAGGAAAATGCAAACAAGATGGAATTTGAAGAATCTCAAACAAGGAAAAACACGGGAGGCATTCAAAGTGATGTTGGACGAAATATTGGAGGATCAACGAGAGAAAGACTTGGAAATAGAGAGTAGATGGACAAATATGAAGGGGAACATAGAGCAATGTGCAGATGAAATTTCGAAGAACGATGAGATAGAGCCTAAGAAACCATGGATAACAGAAGGAATTCTCGATTTAATTAATGAAAGGAGGAAATACAAGAATGAGAATAGTGAACAAGACCAGCAGACGTACAAGGCACTGAGGATTAAAATGATCAGAGAATCAAGGAAAGCAAAAAGACAATGGTTGAAGGGAAAATGTCAAGATATAGAAGTAAGATTACATTCAGGGGAAATTGATGAAGCATATAGGATGGTTAAGGGATTTTTTGGACGAATGAAACCTAGAAGCAGTAAGATTGAAAATTCTCCAGGGAGAAAATTGATAAGAACGGAGGAATAAATAGAACAATGAATTAATCATTTGGAAGATCTGTATAAAGGGAGTGATAATATAGGATTTTCAGAAAGGGAGGAAGATATCGATGGAGAAGAATTGGGAGATTCAATTTTGAGATCAGAATTCGACAGGGCTTTAGAAGAGTTGAAAAATAATAAAGCGCCAGGAATAGATGGCATAAGTGCGGACCTTATCAAAGCCTCCAGTCAGAGAACTTGTGACGCACTGTTTGATTTGGTCAGAAATATGTACGAAATAGGCGAAGTACCGAAAGATTTCCAGAAGAATAAAATTGTCGCCATTCCAAAAAAACAAGGAGCAGACAAATGCGAGAACTACAGAACGATTGATTTAACTTCACATGCCTCGAAAATACTGACAAAAATCATATCCAGGAGAATGGAGAATAAAATAGAGAGTAGATTGGCAGAAGATCAGTTCGGTTTCAGGAAAAATAGCACTGAGAACAGTAGTAGAGGAAAGTCTAGAGTTAAAAAAGTCTGTGTATATAGGTTTTGTAGATATACAAAAAGCATTCGATAATGTTGATTGGGAGAAGATGTTCACGATTTTGAAGAAGGTAGGATCAATTTCAGGGATAGGAGAATAATATATGAATTATATAAGAATCAAACCGCAATAATAGAAATAGAAGGTCAAAAGGGAGAAGCACAAATTAGAAGAGCCCGTGTAGAAATTCCATCAGTGACGCCATAATAATAATCGGGGCCTAACAAGGATTAAATGGTGAATGTGACACAAAAATCATTACAACCTAATTGGGTATCAACAGGGCTCCCATCGGGGCCGGAATAATTCCATTTTATACCTGTTTTTCCCATCAATCATGGAGAAAATTTGATGAAATATGAATCAAATTGAAGAAAATTGAATAAAAACAATTTGATTCATCAGTTGAAGGGTAATTCATAGTTTTATTTACAATTCAAACTCATTCAAATTTGTGAATGATACGGATGGAGGTTATGAATCATTAAGCTACCCTAGTAGCATCAGAATGTTGTATATATACTATGCACGTTCATAGTATATCTAGATATACTATGAACGTTTATAGATCATATACAACGTTCGGTTGCTACTTGGGTAAAACCAGCAACCTAAAGCTAGCAGCTAATTGTTGTAATTTTTTATTCAATGTGGTTCCAGCTGTGTTCACATAAAAAATCGATTGAGTGGCATTCTACTAAATGTCTCAGATATTCAAATCTTCGATCAAAGTCTTGTGAAAAAAGTTACGATAATCGGCTGCTAGCTTTACGGGTGCCAGTTGCAGTTTCATTTATAAGTCAAATTCCATTTCAAAAAACAAATTTCCATCATTCATACTTCTAATACCAATAATTCCCACATAGCAACAGAGGTTATATCGTTCCAAGAGTATTCTAAAAGATATCTTTAAGATGTCTTATGCAACATGAAAAGAACGATTTAAGGAAGATTTGTTCCTGAGAAAGGATCTTTCTTGAATTCTTCTTTTTATGTTGCATAAGACATCTTGAAGATATCTTTGAGAATACTTTTGGAACGACATAGCCTCTGTTCCTATGTGGGTTGCGTCTATTTCTTTTTGCGGGGCTAGCGAATGTTGCGTAGGTGTCGAAAGGATGAAATTTCCATCGGTAAATCAATTCAACAAGTACAAGTGTGATGAGGATCAGAAATATTACTTTTTCAAATATTTCCAAGTTGAAATGATCTAAGGATTCGCGAGTTTTGTAACGCTTGACTAGCCTGAAACTAGACACTTGCAAGTGCTTCGTGCATTGAAAAAAATGGTAGAGTCAGGGTACCCAAACCTCCGTGTTAATCATTGAGATCATATAGTTCACTATCCACAGAACCAGGCAGCGCTAGTATGCTCGGGGAATTTTACCTACACAAATACGTCCTCGTATGTAAACGGGGAATCCCACAGGCTGCTACACACACATACAGGGTACTGAATGTATGTGTGATAGATATAGAGATATAGTTATATATAATCATTTTTTCCATTTCAGATATTTAATTTCCTGATTTTTTAAAAATGCTAACTTATTAACAAAATACGATTTCAATTACAAAAAATCAATATTAATTCGAATGAATAAATTCACAATTCAATCCAGTGTAAAATGAATAAAAATGACACAAATGCTTGTTCTTCATTTATAATCATTTTTTACAAAATTTCATCATGAATTCAAGCATCTCAACTGATATTTATTTTTCTCAACTGAAAATGGAATTTCATTCATAACTCAACATTCCTATAAATCAAGTAATTAAGTATCTGAAATGAAAAAAGTTATTATTGGAATTCAAAAATAAATATATTATGAGTAAATTGAAGGTGGTTACCTGGAATTACATCAACTTAGCCAATATTCAAAAGTATATTTATAACAAAAGGTGTATTCGGTAAGTGAAAAATTTCAACATATATATCCACTTTATATGCCAAAATTGGTTTCATAATCCATATTTTACAAATTATACTGTACAATTTTGCACTTCAAAGTATTTTATGTTTCTATTAGGTGTTATGAATATACTTTAGAATATGCTTCATGAGAATTTGAGAATTATAAAAATTTATTTACTCCACTTATGTAATAAATTGTGAATATCGTGTACACATATGAAGCATATAAATATTATATGTAAACTTAAAAACACCGCGCTTGAATATTGAAATTATCTCATCAATGTTCACAGAAAATGTAAAAACAGAATGTTTGATACATTGCTCTGCACAAAATTTTCCAGGGAAAACAGTGGAGAATTTCATTTTCATGTTCTTTCCATGTTTACGAAACACGTTAGGGCTACACTGCAGAAAATATTCAATGTAAATTACCTATTCAAAGTTTGGAAAAATCACAATCAACTGTGAAAGTACTGTATTCAGCGTTAGGGAAATATACTTTTTATTCTAACAGCCCTACGCTCAATGTTATGATATCACAAAACTTTTGTAATCTGTTCGCATCCAGCATAAGTGATAAAGTTTCCTACGCTGGATGTTAAAAGTTTACAAGAGTTTGGAGATATCATAACATTGAGCATAGGACTGTTACAATAGAAAGTATATCTTCTCTCCGCTGAGCACAGTACTTTCACCAAAGACTGATTTTTCTAAAGATTGGATGGGTAATGTATGTTAAATGTTTCATTACATTGTGTTTGATTTCATTTTTCTCTGAACATTGATTTCCTACCAAGTAAGGAATTTGAGATAGAAAAGAATTGGAAAAACTTACAAAGAATACTGTGAAAACATTCCATATAAAATTACACAATGGATCATTGGCAGTATGTTAGCCAATGATATCCCTACTGTAAATTCCCAGTTAGTCCGCATGCGAAATTTCCCATGCGGATTTGGGACTGGGTTTATTACGCATGCGATCATTTGCCATGGGAAAGTTTCACATGGGTGGCCCATGTGAAAATGTTGCATGGATTTCCCATGCGAAGGTGTCGCATGGGTTTCCCATGCGAAAATGTCGCATGGGTGTCACATGGGAAAATGTCGCATGGGGAGACCCATGCGAATTTAAGACTGGGTTTGTTTCGCATGTGATGATGTCCCATGGGGATTTTTCGCATGTGCGTCACATGCGAAAATGTCGCATGGGAGGATACCCATGCGAATTTGAGACTGGGTATCACATGCGACATTTTCCCGTGAGTCACACATGCGGCAGTGTCCCATGGGTCACGCATGGGAAACTGTCGCATGCGTCACCCATGGAAAGGTGTCGCATGCGTTACCCATGAGAAGATGTCGCATGGCTCACCCATGGGAAAATGTGGCATCAACCAAAAAACTTCATAAATGTGCAATAATAGTCGAAAAAATATCTGATATTTGATATTCAGAGGTTTAGAGGGGTCTTAGAGGCGAAAAAACAACGCTCATCTTCTCATTTTTTTTTTACATATGAGGAAGACAAGTTATTACTTGCATTTTTTATTACATATAAAATACACTGAGAAAAAATGTAGTGGAGCCAATTGCATATGAGTTTGGATACGGCAAATCCCGCCATGCAGTTGACGCAACCGAATATCGATTGAAATGACCGAATAAGCATTTGATCCCATCGATATTCGCTTCAGTCAACCACATGGCGGGATTCGCCGTATCCAAACTCATATGCAGTTGGCTCCACTACATTTTTTTCCAGTGTAACCTTTGAACTATATTTTGTCGAATTTGAATGTTAAAATTCTGCTAATTGAGCTAGTTATAAACATTTCTCCGACGCATCTCGGAAAAAAACGGTTGTCAAGATTTCTCAAGAACTACACGACCAATTCTCATGAAATTTCACACAGGTCTTCGAGATCCAATTCACAAGAACTTGGACGAAGGATGTCTCCTCCTTCCAATTACAATTATTTTTCTTTCTTCAAAATGTAGTGTAAATTTCACCGGAATTTTTATTTTTTTGTGAAAACGTCTGCCAAAAATCCAACCTTCACTTGTTTTTTTTCCCTTCGACCAAGTTCTATTTTATGGTCTCAACTAAAACACGGTTTTTGGTTTTTTTCATTTTGGATGATTCTGTTATGAGTTCTGCTGTCAACGCGAATGCACCTTTTTCCGAGGGGTCGTCGGAAATGACGTCGCAATCGCGGAGTTTTGTTCATCTCCTACGGAAATTTCAGAAATTCTTCGTCAAATATGTATCTTTGAGACAGTAAAAAGTTTGAATGAGATATTTCATGTTTTATATGGGGAAAAATTGTTGAAAATAGGCCGTTTTTTCACCGAGGAAAAAACCCCCGTGATTCGTATGGGACGACCCATGCGATCCAGTTGATGCGCATGTGATGACCCATGCGACCCACTTGCTTCCCATGCGAAGACACATGCAACCCACCTGATTCCGATGCAACGACCCGTGCGACCCACTTGCTTCCCATGCGAAGACATATGCAACCCATTCGAAGACCCATGCGACCCACTTGATTCCTGTGCGAAGACCCATGCGACCCACTTGATTCAGGAATTTGAGATAGAAAAGAATTGGGAAAAATTACAAAGAACACTGGATATGCTTCCAGCGAAGGGGCAGCAAGAGCAACCAGTTCTCAATGAAGTCCTCTCCCGATCATCCAAGTGTATGCAGACACGTGAAGAATTTCACACGAGGAGTGTAACGCATCATCCATGAGTTCGTGCACCTAAAATTCATACAAATTATATCATTTCGTTAATATTATATTCTGGCCATGCGTTGGAAAAGATTTATACGTTAAATTATGAAGAGAGTCATCCATCCCTCTTCAAGTAAATGGGACAGTATCTCTGAATCATATTTTTGAAGTCTCGAGGATAGATTCGAATATGAAATTACATTACAAAACTTTACAGTACAATGTTTTCAACCCGCTATCTTGCAAAATGTTTATTATAAGTTTATGAAAATTAGGAACTTTACAAGACTTTTTGGTTGTTTCACTCAGATGATTAAATGATCATCTCAAATGCACGCTATAGAGAAGGAATTTTTCGAGGCATTCTCGTATTTGAGTATGCGACTTCCATTGGCTTCAATATGTATACAATACTCGAAGATCGGGAAAATATCTATCACATATTCCAACTACTTTCATTATGCCTAAGGTTCATGAGAGAAGTATCTGAATTCTGAGGAAATATGTATATATATTTGTATTTAATATATATATATATATATATAACTTAATAGAACCAATGATCGTACCACTTCTCTAACCGGTGCCGTTACAGCCTGACTTGGATTTTGAAGAGGAGGTCCAGGTTTACTTGGTATAGTTGGTGTTGATTGATTTGAGATCTGAAAAAAAGTTGAAAAGACATTAAACAAGAATTAGAAAAAAAAATCCTGGTTCAGGTAAATTCTATGATCCATACATCACTCCAATAAGTATAAAGATTCAATAAAATTGGAGATTCTTTTGATCGACCTAAATATCAAAGTTGGAATAGAAAAAATCCTGTTTATCGATGCAAGTCTTGGTCGAAATCCCGAAAGTGCTGTACGTATGTTGAGAAATCTGTGTAAGTGCTTACTTTGTATCAAAACTGTTCTGTTAGAACAAGAGGTGTTTAAATATGTACAATTCTTCTATATTTATTGTATTAGAATTGTACTCACACAATATGAATTGCTGCGATGGAGGGCTTGACGCTTTGATTTTGAAGTGCATCAAAGGAGCCACTAATTTGAATGAACCTCACTATAATTCAAGTGAAAAGTACACAACACAATTTGATCAAATTTCCCTGCCAATACTCTCATAATAGTTACATGAAGTGTGCACCTTCACCATAAAAACGTGGCCTCAAGAAAATATCTCATCGACTCACCTTTTTCTGAAATTATTTCCATTAATCTTTGTATCAAACCCAAGTTTCGAATGTGTTATAAATATCATTAGAATTCTAAGATGGATAATATTTATAATACATTTGGAACTTGGGTTTGATACAAAGGTTAACCAAAAAATTATAACTGCAAATACTATGTCGCAAGGCAAATACTATGTGATAATCTTTATCACAAAAACCCATGAATATAAATACAAATCGGAAATATCCTTTCCAATGATAGAAGTTTATAGAAATAATTCAAGAGATTGTACATATTTAGCAAAAGGTGAGTCGATGAACTGTTTTCTTGAGGCTCTTTTTTTTATGTTGAAGGTTATGTTTTCTATGTTAAGGTTTTTATGTTACATTTCATGTCACTATTATGGGAGTATTGACAGGGAAATTTGATCAACTTATGTTTTGTACTTCTCATTCGAATCATAGTGAGATTGATTCAAATTAGTGGCTCCTTTGATGAACTTCACAATCAAAGCTTTCAGCCCTTCATCGCAGTAATTCATATTGTGTGAGTACAATTCTAATACAATAAATATGGAAGAATTGTACATATTTGAACACCTCTTGTTCTAACAGAACAGTTTTGGTACAAAGTAAGCACGAATTCAGTGCTTATGCGAATTTAGCAAATTTAGCGAACAGTTACGCACGAGCTGACATTCCAATACAGGATTGATAAAATTATATCAGAGTTATGAGGTGGTCGAACAGTTAGATAGGGACATCGGAAAACATACAAGGACGAGTTTTAATTTCACCACGGGCATGAAAAGAAATATTCGAGTACTCAATTCGTCGAATATTCTCGTCGTGCCTCGTAAAATCCAAACGGGCAACGGGAAACGTATACGGGCGAGCTGAGATTCTATTATGGACCCGATATAGAAGAATACCCGAGCACTCAAGGTGTGAATTCCCGCCACGTGGACATCGTAAAATGTACACGGGTACCGAAACATCTACAAGGGCGAGCTGGAATTCTGAAACGGGTCCGAAAAGAAACTATAACCGAGTACTTGACTTTTCGATTACTGACACACGGGCATCCGAAGATTCACACGGGCTAGCTGAAATTCATGCATGGAGTATGAATTTTCATGTTCGATTTCTTTCTGATAACAGGTTGAATTTTCTTTTCTTTCATCTATTTCAGGTACTGGTTGAAATGAGTAAATTGAACTGTGATTTTTTCGAAAGGTGATGAAATGACGAAACCTCCACTCAAGATCCTAATTTGGTCAGTCCAAGCATATATCCAGAGCACAAGGTTGTCAGAACAACCACCTTCTTTGAAGGGAATGATTTTCATTGGTGAAATGATTGAATTGACCCGTAATGTCTTCTGGGGGTAGTGGAACGACGGGATCTCCACTGAAAATCCTAATTCGGTGAGTCCAAGCATATATCCGAAGCACAAGGTCGTGAGAACAACCCTCCACTGTTTAGGGGATGATTTCCGTTGGTAAAATGAGTACATCGACCTGTAATTTCTTCTATGGGGAATGAAACAACGAAATCTGCACTCAAAATCTCAATTCAGTCAGTCCAAGCATATATCCAAAGCACAAGGTCGTAAGAACAACCCTCAACTGTTTAGGGGATGATTTTCGTGGGTCAAATGAGTCAATCGACCTGTAATTTTTTCTATGGGAAATGAAACGACGGAATCTGCACTCAAAATCCTTTCTCAGTCAATTCAAGCATGTATCCAAAGCACAAGGTCGTGAGAACAACCCTCTTCTTCTCAGGGGATGATTTTCGTTGGTAAAATAAGTGAATTGAGATGTAATTTGTTCTATGGGTGATGAAATGACGAGGTCCGGACTGGAAATCCTAATTCGGTCAGTTCAAGCATATATCCAAACCACAAGGTCGTCGGTACAACCCTCCCCTTCTCAGGAGGTGATATTCGTTGGTGAAATGAGTGACCTGAGCTGTAATTTTTTCTATGGATTATGAAACGACGAGAATGCTTGAACTGACTGAATTATGATTTTTAGTGAAGATCTCGTCACCTCATCACCCACAGAACGAATTACAGCTCAATTTACTTATTTCACCGATGAAAATCATTCCCTCAAAATGATAGGGTAGTTCGTACAATCTCATGCTTTGGATATATATGCTTGAACTGACCGAATGAGGATTTTTAGAGCAGATCTCGTCGTTGCATCACCCATAGAAGGAATCACAGCTCAATTCACTCATTTTACCAATTGGAATCATCCCCTGAGAAGAGGAAGTTTGTTCTGACGACCTTGTGCTCTGGATATATGCTTGAACTGTCTGGATTAGGATTCATAGTGGGAATCTCGTCGTTTCATCACCCATAGGGAAAATTATAGGTCAATTCACTCATTTTATCAATGAAAATCATCCCCCAAGAAGGAGAGGGTTGTTCTGACGACCTTGTGCTCCGGATATATGCTTGAACTGACCGAAATACGATTTTTAGTCAAGATCCCGTCGTTTCGTCACCTATAGAAAGGATTACAGCTCGATTCAGTTATTTTACCAATGAAAATCATCCCCTTAAAAGGAGAGGGTTGTTCTGACGACCTTGTGCTCCGAATATATGCTTGAACTGACCGAAATACGATTTTTAGTCAAGATCCCGTCGTTTCGCCACCTATAGAAAGGATTACAGCTCGATTTACTTATTTTACCATTCGGAATCATCCCCTAAAAAAAACTGGGTACTGCTGACGACCGTGTCCTTCGGATATATGCTTGAACTGACCGAATTCCGATTCTTAGTAGACATCTGATCGTTTCATCACCCATAGAACAATCTACAGGTCAATTTACTCATTTTACCATTCAGAATCATCCCCTAAAAAAAACTGGGTACTGCTGACGACCGTGTTCTTCGGATATATGCTTGAACTGACCGAATTCCGATTCTTAGTAGACATCTGATCGTTTCATCACCCATAGAACAAATCACAGGTCAATTTACTCATTTCAACAATTGGAATCATCCCCTAAACAGGAGAGGGTTGGTCTGACGACCTTGTGCTCTGGAAATATGCTTGAACTGTCTAGTATAGGATTCATAGTGGGGATCCCGTCGTTTCATCACCCATAGAAAAAATTACAGCTCAATTCACCCATTTTATTAATCAAAATCATCCCCCAAAGAGGAGAGGGTTGTTCTGACGATCTTGTGCTTCGGATATGTGCTTGAACCGACCGAATTACGATTTTTAGTCAAGATGCCGTCGTTTTATCACCTATAGAAAAGATTACAGGTCGATTCACTTATTTTACCATTCGGAATCACCCCCTAAAAAGGACAGGATTCTTCTGACGACCGTGTCCTTCGGATATATGCTTGAACTGCCGGAATTACGATTCTTAGTGAAGATCTCGTCGATTCGTCACCTATAGAAAAAATTACAGCTCGATTCAGTTATTTTACCAATGAAAATCATCCCCTTCAAAGGAGAGGGTTGTTCTGACGACCTTGTGCTCCGGATATATGCTTGAACTGACCGAAATACGATTTTTAGTCAAGATCCCGTCGTTTCGTCACTCACAGAACGAATCACAGCTCAAATTACTTATTTCACCAATGAAAATCATTCCCTGAAAAGGAGAGGGTTGTTCGTACGATATCGTGCTCCGGATATATGCTCAAACCGACCGAACTAGGATTTTTCGTGAAGGTTCCGTCATCCAATCTCATTACAAAAGGAAACCACACGGATGAATCGCCGTCCGCGTAAACATACATTTTAAGAACGGATCAAGGGTTGACCAGCTACCCCCCTCTTAGATGCTGGGTACGCCCCTGAATTCTTCGGTATCATATCTTCCTGCAATGTTTATAATCTCCCGTTAAATGCGACTACAGAGACATCTGTGTTTACAATCCCACGGGACCGTTACCTCTCAATGTATCACATTGTCATCGAACTTCAAGTTAGTGACTTTTCGGCAAAATGAAATTCCTGCAAATCGAAATTCTGCAGAACCCACCCTTACCGGTTGAAGGTTGTTTTTTCATCTATTTTTATACTCATTGCTTGCTTCACTAGATTGCGAAAACAAATAATCATCAAATCCATAACAACCAATCAGAAATATTAGCCTCGCCTATTTTCTTTCTCTGTCTTTTAACGAAACCAAATTCCTGGCCTCAGTCATGAGTAATCATTCAGAAAAATATCATTCTCCAACAATCTCTCAAGTTCTTTTTGTCAAATAATCATCTCGCATATCTTTTAGGAATATCATGATCACTTGAAGTTCACTTTACTTATTTCGTGGTGAATTTGTGGGAACAGAACAAACGATACTGTTTCCGATATAATTTTGAATACACGTTTTGTAGCGATGGTTGCCAGACTGCAAAATCAAGTCGGCTTGCAGTGTGGCCAATATATATAGTGTTGCCGCTTGGCTCGTCGTTCTGAAATCAAAGCTCGGCTCGCTTCGAGCTGGCTCGAGTCGAATCGAGCTGGAAACGTAATCCAAAGGAATACCAACACTTGTACTCCGCTACATTTTTTCAATGTATTTATTCGATGATTTGAGCACACAGAATGAAGAAATATGATCAACGAGAAATGAAAGAAATTTTATGAGCAAACAATCTTTCTCTCAAAATTCATCAAATTTTTAGCATCTTATGAGAATTTCATAAAATTTTGTTTATCTAGTTTTGAATCCAAATATCACATTCCATTCGTAATCAACCTCTGTGAACTTAGCCGGCAAAAATTCAGGAAAAATTTTTTCTTTATGGGATTCGAATCTGCTCCGTTAGTGCTTGTTTGTGCGAAGAAAAATTTCGATTGTGCTACTTCCGGTATAGCGGTCATGCACGATTGAAAAAATGGTCCGCCGGCGAATTGCTCCGATTTCGATGATCTTATGCTCATTGGAAAGGGCTCGACGCGTAGATGATTGTGCGCTCAACAGTTTCCGATTAGAACCTGAGGGAGAGAAGTTACAGAGGAGAATGTGGGGAACACGGAAGAAACGGAAAGCGCGGAGGAGGTTATGACAAATAATCAGCGAACGGATTCTGAAAGTGACAATGAGCAGTCGATAAAGGATGGGGGATACTGGAAGCAAGGGAAATACCATACCACTGGTTTGTGGTTGGGAGATATCGATCTACGCGAGGAACACTGGAATCCCCTGGAAAAATACACGAAAAGAGTACGTTCCCGGATACATGACCATATGTGTCAGTGCGACATGGACCGGGATCGTTTGTATAAGTGTAAAATATTCTTCGGCGATATTCAGAGGATAATTCTATGCAGGTTTCATCGTTTGTGCCAGTCACACATAGGACTTAGACCCGAAAAACGGAGAAAAAGGCGAAAAATGCATGTTTTCGAGAGATAAATCGTTTGTGCTTTTTCGCCGTCACTCAAAACACGACTTATACCTATCGTCTGGTACCTACTCGGTCCTATGTCTGACTCGCGCTAACGATGAAACCTGCATAGAATTATTCTCTGGACATTCCTGAAGAATATTTGATAGGTATAAAATCAGTTCCGAGTGACGGCGAAAACGCACAGACGAGTTATCTCTCGAAAACATGCATTGATCGCCTTTTTCACCGTTTTTCGGGTCCAAGTCCTATGCGTGACTCGCACAAACGATGAAACTCACATAGAATTCTTCTCTGAGAATCGCTGAATAATATTCAATAGGCATAAGTCGAGTTTCGAGTGACGGCGAAAAAGCACAATTGATTTATCTCTCGAAAACATGCATTGTTCGCCTTTTTCACCGTTTTTCGGGTCTCAGTCCTATGTGTGACTCGCAGAAACGATGAAACCCGCATAGAATTGTTCTTTGGACATTTCTGAAGAATATTCGATAGGTAGAAAATCAGTTTCGAGTGACGGCGAAAAAGCACAAACGATTTGTCTCTCGGAAACATGCGTTTTCCGCCTTTTTCACCGTCCTCGTGTCTAAGTCCTATGTGTGACTCGCAGAAACGATGAAACCCGCATAGAATTGTTCTTTGGACATTTCTGAAGAATATTCGATAGGTAGAAAATCAGTTTCGAGTGACGGCGAAAAAGCACAAACGATTTGTCTCTCGGAAACATGCGTTTTCCGCCTTTTTCACCGTCCTCGTGTCTAAGTCCTATGTGTGACTCGCACAAACGATGAAACTTGCATAGAAAAATTCTCTGGGAATCGCTGAAGGATATTTGATAGGTATAAGCCGAGTTTTCAGTGACGGCGAGGAAGCACAAACGATTTATCTCTCAAAAACATGCATTGTTCGCCTTTTTCACCGTTTTTCGGGTCTAAGTCCTATGTGTGACTCGCACAAACGATTGAACCTGCATAGGATTGTTCTCTGGACATTTCTCAAGAATATTTGATAGGTATAAAATCAGTTTCGAGTGACGGCGAAAAAGCACAAACGATTTATCTCCCGAAAACATGCATGTTTCGCCTTTTCCACCGTTTTTCGTGTCCAAGTCCTATGTGTGACTCGCACGAACGATCGAACCTGCATAGAATTATTCTCTGGACATTCCTGAAGAATACTTGATAGGTATAAAAACAGTTCCGAGTGACGGTGAAAAAGCACAATTGATTTATCTCTCGAAACCATGCATTGTTCGCCTTTTCCACCGTTTTTCGGGTCTAAGTCCTATGTGTGACTCGCACAAACGATGAAACCTGCATAGGATTGTTCTCTGGACATTTCTCAAGAATATTTGATAGGTATAAAATCAGTTTCGAGTGACGGCGAAAAAGCACAACCGATTTGTCTCTCGAAAACATGCATTGTTCGCCTTTTTCACCGTTTTTCGGGTCCAAGTCCTATGCGTGACTCGCACAAACGATGGAACTCACATAGAATTCTTCTCTGGGCATCGCTGAATGATATTCAATAGGCATAAGTCGAGTTTCGAGTGACGGCGAAAAAGCACAATTGATTTATCTCTCGAAAACATGCATTGTTCGCCTTTTTCACCGTTTTTCGGGTCTCAGTCCTATGTGTGACTCGCACAAACTATGGAACCCGCATAGAATTGTTCTCTGGACACTTCCGAAGAATGTTTGATAGGTATAAAATCAGTTTCGAGTGACGTCGAGAAAGCACAAACGATTTATCTCTCGAAAACATGCGTTTTTCGCCTTTTTCACCGTCCTCGTGTCTAAGTCCTATGTGTGACTCGCACAAACGATGAAACTTGCATAGAAAAATTCTCTGGGCATCGCTGAAGGATATTTGATAGGTAAAAGTCGAGTTTTTAGTGACGGCGAGGAAGCACAAACGATTTATCTCTCAAAAACATGCATTGTTCGCTTTTTGCACCGTTTTTCGGGTCTAAGTCCTATGTGTGACTCGCACAAACGACGAAACCTGCATAGAATTGTTCTCTGGACATTTCTGAAGAATATTTGATAGGTATAAAATCAGTTCCGAGTGACGGCGAAAAAGCACAAACGATTTATCTCTCGAAAACATGCATTGTTCGCCTTTTTCACCGTTTTCCGGGTCTAAGTCCTATGTGTGACTCGCACAAACGATGAAACCCGCATAGAATTGTTCTTTGGACATTCCTGAAGAATATTCGATAGGTAGAAAATCAGTTTCGAGTGACGGCGAAAAAGCACAAACGAATTGTCTCTCGGAAACATGCGTTTTTCGCCTCTTTCACCGTCCTCGTGTCTAAGTCCCATGTGTGACTCGCACAAACGATGAAACCTGCATAGAATTATTCTCTGGGCATCGCTGAAGAATATTCGATAGGTATAAGTCGAGCTTTTAGTGACGGCGTGAAAGCACAAACGATTTATCTCTCGAAATCATGCTTTTTTCGCCTTTTTCACCGTTTTTCGGGTCTAAGTCCTATGTGTGACGCGCACAAACCATGAAACCCGCATAGAATTGTTCTCTGGACATCGCTGAAGAATATTCCATACTTATACAAACGATCCCGGTTCATGTCGCACTGACACATACGGTCATGTACTCTCTTCTCGTATTCTTCCAGGGGATTTCAGTGTTACTCGCGTAGATCATGTTGCTGAAGTTTGGATCGTTTATTGAAACGAATTAGTGCTCGAATAACGCAATATTCAGCTGTCAGAGACAAAAAATTTTGTAGCACATTCTCAAAACGATGTTTTCAGTTTCAAGGAGTGAATTCGGTGTGAAAAATAACGATGGTCCATCAGATTATGTGAGTTTGAAATTTCAGTTCGTTTCTGTAAACGATTCAAATTTCAAGAACATCGTAGATCGATATCTCCCAACCACAAACTAGTGGTATGGTATTTCCCTTGCTTCCAGTATCTCCCATCCTTTATCGACTGCTCATTGTCACTTTCAGCATCCGCTCGCTGATTATTTGTCATAACCTCATCCGCGCTTTCCGTTTTTTTCATGTTCCCCACATTTTCCTCTGTAACTTTTTTTCCTTAGGTTTCAATCGAAAACTGTTTCGCGCACAATCATCTACGCGTCGAGCCCTTTCCAATGAGCATAAGATCATCGAAATCGGAGCAATTCGCCGGCGGGCCATTTTTTCAATCGTGCATGACCGCTATACCGGAAGTAGCACAGACGAAATTCTTCACCGCCCAAACAAGCACAAACGAAGCAGATTCAAATCCCATAAAGAAAAAATTTTTTCTGAATTTTTGCTGGCTAAGTTCACAGAGGTTCGTAATCATTGATTTTTATACGTTTATTTCATCTCGTTTTCTACCATGTTGTACATGTTGTAGAAATTTGTGTCCAGAATGATGTGTGATTAAAGTCATTCTTACCCCAAGAGAACGCCAACGTTCGATAAACCTTTATTAAACGTGCAATGAAGCTATGGACATTGAAGGTTTAAAGAACGTTCGTTGAATGTGAATTTATCCAACCCTAAGAAAACACAGAGCTTCTAGGTGAAATTTAGGTTCATTACACGTACTCTGACGTCCAGGAAACGTCCAGTGGACCATGAAATGGCCTTACGTACAATGAACCTCTATTGAACCTTCTTTGGAACTTCGTGTTCTCTTGGGAAGAATCAATTCAAAATCGATCTATTCGGCTTATGTCCTTTCAGGGTAGATTTTGTATTCATGAAACAAGCAAAGTGGAATTAATACAACATTCACTATTTTGGTATAATTCACAAGTTGCGTAAAATTGCACTGATCTACATTACGGACAAAACCCCCACCGATGGGATACATCGCCTCAACGCAGAATTTGAGTGCAGAACAGTGATGCCAGCATTTGGTCGACCGAGTCGATTTTCCCCCTCCATCACGCTGTATACAATCAAATTTCTTTTGTCGGAGGTTTGATTGTGTGTGTGTGGAATTTCTATACAGACAGATGTGATGGAGAGGGAAAATCGACTCGGTCGACCAAATGCTGGCATCACTGGTGCAGAATCGGTGGATGAACGGTTGCTCGTCGGAGATGTGACGTGGAGGCAACGAAGAAAAGTCTGGCCTTGATCCTCACGCAGACTCTCCTTCGTTACCTCCACGTCACTTTTCCGACGAGCAACCGTTTATCCACCGATTCTCTACCCAAGTTCTGCTTTGAGGCGAGATGAGGTTTTGTGCAGGATAATATTTCCTGCAAAACCATACACGCAGAGGAAATTAATTGAAGTATTACTACGCTATACAGTCAAGTAGGGACAAAATCACATTGTGACGGTATGTAGTATGCTTTTTTATTGAATCCACCTTATTTTCTAGTGGAGAGTGAGAGAATCCTGTTATCGATTAGCAGAAATTATAGCAATTTCAATGACAAAATATAATAAATTTCCTCACAATGTGATTTCCTTCCCTACTTCATTGTGAAGTGTAGTCATTTTTAAGATAACTCTTCTTTGCGTTGTGACGTGATATCTTGTCACAAAGAGAATCGCGGGGTGGCGCCGCGCATCATCGCTAGAGTTTGTCATGTCATTTGCGAACACTTCAGTTCGCTAGAGAACACTGCTGTCGCTCGCTCACATGAGAATCGGGAACACACTTCCTCTCCTCAACCCCTGTCCTTCTATGATTTGTCGAGGTTTCCCGTCCCGAGGAGGAAACGCCATCTGCCACAATTACTCCAAATTTCCATCGGATCTACACTTATTATCTACTGTGAGGAGACATCAGAAGATATCGGTGTCAAAAAGTTCACAAATACACCGTGCTTTCATAGTGACATACAGATTACCACTGATTTTATACTCCTTTTGCATCAACACTAACTTCATTCCGAAAAAACATGGTGTAACATTTTCATGAGGAAAGCTATTGTAGCGAATCGATTCCATGTTAGTCAGGTAAATAAATGATCTTGAATCAATTTGTACACAATTTTTTTTTCATGTTTTATTTGAACAAGTACTGTTACGTCGAAACAGCCTCAAATGTGAAAAAAACTGAAACATATATAACAATAATATATATATTACATATAGGAAGATTTAATTTTATAACAAAATTTCCAAAACCGTCAGTATAAATCATCACTTACATGTAATTCCAAATGCCTCTCACCAACTGTAAAATATTCACCATACATCTTTTCACTTTGCAAATTTGAGCGTATTTTACACAAATAGCATTGAGGCTCTCACTTTTCATACTATTTCGCTTTTTCGTTTTCACATCTGTCACAATAGAAAATATCCTTTCGGTTTCGGCATTTGAATGAGGAAGCGATAGAATTTGATGAACTAACATTTCTAAATTACAGAAAATTTTTTGATTTTCAGAATCTGTTGTGTTTGAAATTGTATTCCAAAACTCCTCTATTTCCATTTGGACTAATTTTTCTTTTTCGTTTTTTTTTTAAATACAAAGGCAAAGTAGCCCATTCTGAATTAATTGCATCAATGTTAAGATTTTCAAAAGAATCAGTAATCTCAGTCAAATGTGGAATATCCTCTCCATCTTGCATTCCAAGGGCAATTTTTGGATCGATGAATATCAATTTTTTTTTAAATTCATCGTACAATGGCAGACGTTCGCCTGAGAAAGTTTTGTGCGAGATATTCAGGAAACCGTGAGTGTACGGTGCCACTGGGGCTTGATTTCGGATTAAAAAAGTAACATGCATCTGCCAAACTGTTCATCCGGAGTGAGAGTGCCAGTGTGGTGGATTCTGGTGAATTATCGTGAGGAAGTTTCCTTCTCGTGGCATCATCCTCGCTTGAATTTCCCTCCGCCCTTTGTGTTTGCTCCCTCGAGGCACCCCCCTTGGCCGATTTAGCCCGCCCTCTGACCTGTATGAAGTTGGCCCCCGGAGTGGGAAAAACAATTTTTTTTATGGCATCCGGAAGGACATCGTTAGTACCTGATTGTACCACAAAAAATTTCGTTTGTACCTCAAAAATGAAAAAGTTACAAAAATTAAAAAAAACGGGTTGCCCCCGACTTTCACCGATTTTACTGGATAATAGCTCATTTGAAAGGTCTTGGAACGTAGATGATTGCACCATAAAGAATTTTCCGAGAAAGTCAAGGGGGGGAGTTACAAGCAAAAAACTGATTTTACATGGGGAAAAAATTTTTTTTCGAACTTGAGACGATCATACAGAACCGCCCCTGACTGGGGCCACTTTTCTATGGATGAATTATCGTTCTAGGACCTCCCGAGAATATTCCCTGCAAGTTCCATCGTTTGTACCTCCTTGGTTCGGAAGTTATGAGCCTTGAAACATATAAAAGTCAGAATTTTGGAACTTTGAAAAATCTTACAGAATTGCCCCTGATTGGGGCAACTTTGATATGGGGAAATTATTGTTCGGGGACCTCCCAAGGATATTCCCTGCAAGTTTCATCGTTTGTACCTCCTTGGTTCGGAAGTTATAAGTCTTCGAATATATAAAAGTCAGAATTTTCGAACGTTGAAACATCATACAGAATTGCCCCTGACTGGCGCAACTTTGATATGGAGAAATTATTGATCAGGGACCTCTCAAGAATATTCCCTGCAAGTTTCATCGTTTTACCTCCTTGGTTCGGAAGTTATAAGCCTTAGAATATATAGAAGTCAGAATTTTCGAACTTGGAAAAATCATACAGAATTGCTGCTGACTGGGGCAACTTTTATATGGGGGGATTTTTGATCGGGGACCTCTTAAGAATATTCCCTGCAAGTTTAATCGTTTGTACCTCCTTGGTTCGGAAGTTATAAGTCTTCGAATATATAAAAGTCAGAATTTTCGAAGTTGGAAAAATCATACAGAATTGCCGCTGACTGAGGCAACTTTTATATGGGGGGATTTTTGATCGGGGACCTCTTAAGAATATTCTCTGCGAGTTTCATCGTTTGTACCTCCTTGGTTCGGAAGTTATAAGTCTTCGAATATATAAAAGTCAGAATTTTCGAACTTGGAAAAATCATACAGAATTGCCGCTGACTGGGGCAACTTTTATATGGGGGGATTTTTGATCGGGAACCTCTTAAGAATATTCCCTGCAAGTTTCATCGTTTGTACCTCCTTGGTTCGGAAGTTATAAGTCTTCGAATATATAAAAGTCAGAATTTTCGAAGTTGGAAAAATCATACAGAATTGCCCCTGACTGGGGCAACTTTTATATGCATAAATCATTGTTCGGGGACCTCCCGAGAATATTCCCTGCAAGTTTCATCGTTTGTACCTCCTTGGTTCGGAAGTTATAAGCCTTAGAATATATAGAAGTCAGAATTTTCGAACTTGGAAAAATCATACAGAATTGCCGCTGACTGGGGCAACTTTTATATGGGGGGATTTTTGATCGGGGACCTCTTAAGAATATTCCCTGCAAGTTTCATCGTTTGTACCTCCTTGGTTCGGAAGTTATAAGTCTTCGAATATATAAAAGTCAGAATTTTCGAAGTTGGAAAAATCATACAGAATTGCCCCTGACTGGGGCAACTTTTATATGCATAAATCATTGTTCGGGGACCTCCCGAGAATATTCCCTGCAAGTTTCATCGTTTGTACCTCCTTGGTTCGGAAGTTATAAGCCTTAGAATATATAAAAGTCAGAATTTTTGAACTATGGAAAATCATACAGAATTGCCGCTGACTGGGGCAACTTTTATATGGATAAATTATTGCTCGGGTACCTCCCAAGGATATTCCCTGCAAGTTCCATCATTTGTACCTCCTTGGTTCGGGAGTTATGAGTCTTAGAATGTATAAGAGTCAGAATTTTCGAACTATGGAAAATCATACAGAATTGCCGCTGACTGAGGCAACTTTTATATGGGGGGATTTTTGATCGGGGACCTCTTAAGAATATTCCCTGCGAGTTTCATCGTTTGTACCTCCTTGGTTCGGAAGTTATAAGTCTTCGAATATATAAAAGTCAGAATTTTCGAACTTGGAAAAATCATACAGAATTGCCGCTGACTGGGGCAACTTTTATATGGGGGGATTTTTGATCGGGGACCTCTTAAGAATATTCCCTGCAAGTTTCATCGTTTGTACCTCCTTGGTTCGGAAGTTATAGGTCTTCGAATATATAAAAGTCAGAATTTTCGAAGTTGGAAAAATCATACAGAATTGCCCCTGACTGGGGCAACTTTTATATGCATAAATCATTGTTCGGGGACCTCCCGAAAATATTCCCTCAAGTTTCATCGTTTGTACCTCCTTGGTTCGGAAGTTATAAGCCTTAGAATATATAGAAGTCAGAATTTTCGAACTTGGAAAAATCATACAGAATTGCCGCTGACTGGGGCAACTTTTATATGGGGGGATTTTTGATCGGGGACCTCTTAAGAATATTCCCTGCAAGTTTCATCGTTTGTACCTCCTTGGTTCGGAAGTTATAAGTCTTCGAATATATAAAAGTCAGAATTTTCGAAGTTGGAAAAATCATACAGAATTGCCCCTGACTGGGGCAACTTTTATATGCATAAATCATTGTTCGGGGACCTCCCGAGAATATTCCCTGCAAGTTTCATCGTTTGTACCTCCTTGGTTCGGAAGTTATAAGCCTTAGAATATATAGAAGTCAGAATTTTCGAACTTGGAAAAATCATACAGAATTGCCGCTGACTGGGGCAACTTTTATATGGATAAATTATTGCTCGGGTACCTCCCAAGGATATTCCCTGCAAGTTCCATCATTTGTACCTCCTTGGTTCGGGAGTTATGAGTCTTAGAATGTATAAGAGTCAGAATTTTCGAACTATGGAAAATCATACAGAATTGCCGCTGACTGAGGCAACTTTTATATGGGGGGATTTTTGATCGGGGACCTCTTAAGAATATTCCCTGCGAGTTTCATCGTTTGTACCTCCTTGGTTCGGAAGTTATAAGGCTTAGAATATATAAAAGTCAGAATTTTTGAACTATGGAAAATCATACAGAATTGCCCCTGACTGGGGCAACTTTTATATGGATAAATTATTGCTCGGGTACCTCCCAAGGATATTCCCTGCAAGTTCCATCATTTGTACCTCCTTGGTTCGGGAGTTATGAGTCTTAGAATGTATAAGAGTCAGAATTTTCGAACTATGGAAAATCATACAGAATTGCCGCTGACTGAGGCAACTTTTATATGGGGGGATTTTTGATCGGGGACCTCTTAAGAATATTCCCTGCGAGTTTCATCGTTTGTACCTCCTTGGTTCGGAAGTTATAAGTCTTCGAATATATAAAAGTCAGAATTTTCGAACTTGGAAAAATCATACAGAATTGCCGCTGACTGGGGCAACTTTTATATGGGGGGATTTTTGATCGGGGACCTCTTAAGAATATTCCCTGCAAGTTTCATCGTTTGTACCTCCTTGGTTCGGAAGTTATAGGTCTTCGAATATATAAAAGTCAGAATTTTCGAAGTTGGAAAAATCATACAGAATTGCCCCTGACTGGGGCAACTTTTATATGCATAAATCATTGTTCGGGGACCTCCCGAGAATATTCCCTGCAAGTTTCATCGTTTGTACCTCCTTGGTTCGGAAGTTATAAGTCTTCGAATATATAAAAGTCAGAATTTTCGAAGTTGGAAAAATCATACAGAATTGCCGCTGACTGAGGCAACTTTTATATGGGGGGATTTTTGATCGGGGACCTCTTAAGAATATTCCCTGCAAGTTTCATCGTTTGTACCTCCTTGGTTCGGAAGTTATAAGGCTTAGAATATATAAAAGTCAGAATTTTTGAACTATGGAAAATCATACAGAATTGCCGCTGACTGGGGCAACTTTTATATGGATAAATTATTGCTCGGGTACCTCCCAAGGATATTCCCTGCAAGTTCCATCATTTGTACCTCCTTGGTTCGGGAGTTATGAGTCTTAGAATGTATAAGAGTCAGAATTTTCGAACTTTGGAAAATCATACAGACTTGCCCCTGACTGGGGCATATTCTAACATTCGTAACTTCCGAACCGAAGGGGTACAAACAATGAAACTTCCAGAGAATATCCTTGGGAGGTCTTAGAACTATAAGTTATGCACATAGAACTCGCCCCAGTCAGGGGCAATTCTGTATGATTTTTCAAAGTTTGAAAATTCTGGCTTTTATATGTTCTAAGGCTTATAACTTCCGAACCAAGGAGGTACAAACGGTTAAACTTGCAGGGAATATTTTTGGGAGGTCTCCGAACAATAATTTATCCATATAAAAGTTGCCCCAGTCAGGGGCGGTTCTGTATGATTATTCAAAATTCGGAAGTTATGACTTTTATATATTTTAATGCTTATAACTTCCGAACCAAGGAGGTGCAAACGATGAAACTTGCAAGGAATATTCTCGGGAGGTCCCTGAACAATAATTTTCCTATATAAAAGTTTCCCCAGTCTCGGGCAATTCTGTATGATTTTTCAACGTTCGAAAATTCTGACTTTTAAATATTCTAAGGCTCATAACTTCTGAACCAAGGAGGTACAAACAATGAAACTTGCAGGGAATATCCTTGGGAGGTCCCTGAACAATAATTTTCCCATATAAAAGTTGCCCCAGTCTGGGGCGATTCTGTATGATTTTTCACAGTTCGAAAATTCTGACTCACATGTATTCCAGGGCTTATAACTTCCGAACCAAGGAGGTACAAACGATGGAACTTGCAGGGAATATTCTCGGGAGGTCCTAGAACGATAATTCATCCATAGAAAAATGGCCCCAGTCAGGGGCGGTTCTGTATGATCGTCTCAAGTTCGAAAAAAAAATTTTTTCCCATGTCAAATCAGTTTTTTCCTTGTAACTCCCCCCTCCTTGACTTTTTCGGAAAATTCTTCATGGTACAATCATTCACGTTCCAAGACCTTTCAAATGAGCTATTATTCATCAAAATCGGTGAATGTCGAAGCAACGCATTTTTTTAAATTTTTGTAACTTTTTTATTTTTGAGGTACAAACGAAATTTTTTGTGGTACAATCAGGTACTAACGATGTTCTCTCGGATGCCAGAAGAAAAAAATTGTTTTCCCCACTTCGGGGGCCAACTTCATACAGGTCGCCCTCTTGTACGATTTTATGGTCGCGGTTTCCCTGAGCCCTCCCCTCCTTTGTGAATGTAAAGGCGTGGTCCGTATAGAATATTTCAACGTGGTGGTGCCCTCCGTGTTTCTTCGACTTCCCGTGTTCCCCTAGACAGATATATTGAGCCCAAAGAATTGTTTATATTTTGGTTTTTTTCGCGACAAAGTCGTGTATGTATTGTACAAACCTCTCATGTACAATGTGTACGCGCTCTGGCACGTGGTGGATCATATATCAAGATTGTTTGTTCTGGTCAATCAAAATTACCCCCCCCCCCTCTCCCTGAGCTCCCCTTATCCCTTGACCACATCCAAATCATCGTGAGCATATTCCTTTGTGGATTTCAATATATTTCAGGTGCCGCTAGTAATTATAAATATCCACGACGGGGGTCGTGGAGGCGCTCGAACCCTATGAACCTTTGCGCGTGGGTTCAAAGTAGACCCATCACAGAATTCAAAAAATGACTTCAAGATTTAGAATTAAATTATAATGTAAATATTGATTTGTCATACTTTTGGGGATAATTCCTGAAATACGTTCAATCGACATTAATTCAAAGAATGTAATGATTTGAATCAACATCATAGTGACTTTCGATTGAATTGAATTTTTGTTATAGAAAAATTAATGTAAATGATAGTTATTATTACATATGATAGTGTATTTCACCCTCCGTTGCTCGCGTCATTTTGAAATTAAATTTATTTTCAGTATTATGTTGAATAATGTTGAAAATAATCATTGACTTTGTTCGATTATATTATTCTCAACATTAGTCTGAATAATATTGTGAATATTGAAATATTCGATCATTTATTACAAGTCAAAAAATCGCACCCGGCGCCACGCTCATAGCGCGAGTAACAGAGGGTTGATATTGATAAATTATTTATAATAAAATCAGATCTATTAATCTGGAAATTTTTATTAGCACAGACTTCTTTCATCTTAAAAAAAATTTTCGCAATCAAATATGAAACATTAGTCATTTGTCTAAGAAATTTCAAAAATAGCACTTGTCATTTTTCTACGGCAGTTCTAGCTCAAGAAACCACCACAATTTTTCTCGGATTTTGTACAGCGAAAGGACCCATAATGTGATAAAAAATAGATGATTGAATAGCAAATAATTAACTCACGGTAAAAAAAATTTCTATAAATCAAATTCACCGAAAATTTTCGGGAAGCAACCTAACGGTACAAACCTAACGAAAAATATATACGTGCTCTGGCACGTGGTTGATCAAATGTCAAGATTATTTGTTCAGGTGAATTAAAATCAACTCACCCCTCTCCATGAGCTTTCCTTATCCCTTGATTACGTCTAAATTGTCGTGAACATTTTACTTTTTCGATTTCGATATATTCCAGGTGCCGCCACTACTTATAAATATCCATGACGGGGGTCGTGGAGGCGCTCAAAACCATATGCGCCTTTGTGTTTGGGTTCAAAGTAGACCCATCACAATTCGGCGCTCAACGTGGGGCCCTGTGTGTAAAATTGAGGCTCGGAAGCATCTGCCAACGTCCAGGAAGTGATGGAATATAGTGAGTGACCGTCTCCGACTCAGTCGAATCCAAATATTTGCCTCTTCTCTTGGCAGTCGAGCTCAAGCGAGGTGGTCAGAGTTGTATCGGATGGTTATCCTGGTAGTCGACTACCCAAGTAGAAATTACGCCTAGTCAATGGCTAGTGCCTCGTGAGTTTTTCTATACTCCTGACGAGGGCCTTTTGAGGAAAACTCACCAGGTAGTTATTCGTAATGTAACGCTGTGTGTTATGAGGCACTTGCTAGTGGAATTCACAAGGTACTGGTCGGTTACTATTTAGTTACTCTCTAAATACTAGTCAATTACCAACAAGTTTTTGACAGCAATTATATGCCAAAAATTTGTGAAGTTATAATAATACATCAACAATGATTATTCAGTAAAATATGCATGCTTTGGCCCAAAATGTTTTTGAAAATAAAAAATTGAATTCTGAGCAAAAATGATGTTTCAGAGGAGACACTTGTAGATTACCACCAACGTTCACTTCGTGCTCAATGCGATGGAGAGAATATTGGAGACCTCGGAGGGAATCGAACCTACCTAAACCAATTCCTACCTAATGTTGCGCGATCTACTATCCCTGGTGAAAATGGAGCGTTCTGGGAAGAGTTACAAAGACGTTATTAGAGAGTCCTATAAGAGTGATCGAAGGGTCAATTGAAAGTATCAGAAGCGTTTCGGAGGAGTCATTTGGCGGATGTCAAGCGTGCATGAAAGTGAGTCCAAAGAAAGTAAAAAAAAGAATTTGCAAAGGGGAATCGAACCAGGGGCGTCTGAACTCGGGAGGAAGTCCTTTACCGCTAGGCTAACATCGGTGATTGAAAAATTGGAACTTTATTTCCTTGATGAACTGTGTCATAAGGGAATGTGCTTTAAATTCAATCTTTCTCATTGAATTAAAATGATTTTTCATCCTGAAAGTTTACAAATCAATTTCAATATCCCATGTGTAATCATTGAATGTGCAAAAGAATTTAATTGACTTGCACATATCAAATATCATCAAATTACAGTTCGATGATTCAAAACAATTGTTGTTTAGTAATTATATTGATAAATGTATCTTGAATACGAATAAAATTTTTTAGCTTAACAACTGGTATAAAAGGTAAAAAATACCCTCTAAACATTCTGACCTCAAAATCATATAATTCTCAATCAATCAAAACATTGAAAACCTTCACTACCGAAACATCGTGAACATTAGGAAAGAGTTATTGGAAAGTTGGAGAAGAGTGTTCAGTAAGAAGGGTGCGTTGGACGTTCAATGAAATGTGATAGCACGCTCAACCAAATTTGCCTTAGAGTCATTTGGCGGTCGAAACTTTTCACAAACGCTTCTGTCACTTTATTGCACGCTTTGACGGTGTTTCAAGCACGTTCGCTTTTTACCAGGGATCCTAACGCCCTAACGACCTAAGCTAAACCGGTACCTACGCTATGCAATAGAAAAGATCAATTAAAGTGACGTGTTTATCCGATTCAATCATCCGTCGGTTGAATATAATAATCTATGAGCCTGTGTGAAAATTGCAGTTCGGTTGACAAATGTGAGGTTAAATTTATGTGATCAAAAAATGGATGAATTATTCTTGTGAAATGTGTGGTGGTTATTTCTTGAATAATGTGTATCAAAAAATCTGTTAGTAAGTGCAAAATGAATTAGTGAATCAGTAATTGCTGTTGTAACATGTCAAAAAATCGTAATTTGTTGATGCGGTGAAAATGAATTTTCTTCAAATACTTACATCAGTACTTCTAGGCAAAAACTCAGAGATCATATTAATTTTGTCATAGATATGAGTCATGAAGAACTCATTTGATCAAAAATATGTCAAAAAAATGTTCAAAATGAATTGCAAAAAACTTGGATTATTCATTTGCAGCTCGACGGATGGTTTTACTTTTCAAATTGAAGAGTACTCTTAATGTTGAAATTTTCAAATTTGAGGAAAAAGCCTTATTTTCTGAGTTGAATTCGTTGTTAGGGTGATGATAAACTTGTAGGAAGAGTTTGAAAGTTGGGTGGAATCTATATTGATCAGGAAAGTCCAAATCGTGTGGTAAAAGTTAGAAAATCTGTGAACTTAGCTTACGGCACATGGGTATTCTATCAGTTTTTCTTCACTAAGTGAAATCTAGGCAGGAGAAATGTATCAAAATTTAGTAAAATCAAGTTGGTACAGATTAAGAGAGGACAGATATATTCATTGAATTTTATTGGTTATTATAAAAATGTTGATAAATAAGTAAAGGCTATGTATGACTCAATTTATCGTCTCTCAATATTCTTGTTTCAATGATTTTGTATTGTGTGCATTTTTGTATCTTTTCACTAGTAGGTTGAGGAAACATGTGCATTGAACCTGTTTCATAAATATAATAACATTCATTTGTAGGAACATGATACAACATTATTGGAACAAAAATATTAAAAGACGACACATTGGATCTTCTATAGCCTTTCCTTATTTATCAACATTTTCATAATAACCAATAAAATTCAATGAATACAGGTTGGTTGAAAAGTTTCTGCGCTCGAGATGAAAGAATACTGTTTTTGTTACGAAATATATTTTTTTATTCAATATAATCTCCTAGAAGCTCAATACACTTGTTCCAATGATCTTCCAATAATTTTATCCCATCCTTATAATGGTTTTCCGGAAGCTCTGCAAAATAACCGTCTACGGCTGCTATGGCCTCTTCATTCGACGAAAAATGCTTTCCACGAAGGAATTGTTTGAGATTTCTGAAGAGATAGTAGTCGCCAGGAGCCAAATCTGGCGAATACGGTGGATGTTCAAGCAATTCGTACTTGAGTTCTTTGAATTTAGCCATCGTCAAAACACTTTTGTGAGCAGGTGCATCATCTTGATGAAAAATGATTTTTTTCTTCTTTAAATCAGGTCTTTTCTCACGAATTTTTTCATCCAGCTGATCCAAAAGGCTGCAGTAATATTCGAAGTTGATTGTTTTACCTTTCTGAAGATAATCAATGAACAAAATTCCTTTTGCATCCCAAAGAACTGATGCCATAACCTTCTTTGCTGATCGTTGTGACTTCACCTGCTTTGGAGCTGAACAACCAGCTTCAGTCCACTGTAAACGTTCTTGTTTCAATTTAGGATCATGGTGGTAGATCCAAGATAGTGTGCGGCACTATCTTTCCAAACAGTTTTTTCATACGTAATTCTTCATGTAAAATATGGAGCACTCGTTCGTCTGAGATGCCTATGGCATTAGCAATTTCACGCTTAGTCAAACTTGGATCTTCACTAACCATATTATGTACATGCTCAATGATTTCTGCTGTGGTTGCAGTTTTTGGTCGTCCTTCGCGTGGATCGTCTTCAAGGCTAGTACGACCACGTTTAAATTCACCAGCCCAAAATTCAACGGTGCGTTTTGAAGGTGAGGACTCCTTATACACTTCTAACAACTGTTCATAAATTTCCTTCGCTTTTAAACCCTTCAAAACAAAGAATCTAATGACTGCACGATATTCAATTTTTTCCATATGAAGAAAAATCAATGACACGTCAACTTCAAATGGCTTGTAAACAAAGAATGAATTGACAGGATGACTTGTAACTTTGCATGTGTTCTCAGGACAGATATACCAACTTGAGAATAAAAAAAAGTTTTGAGCTAGCAGTGCTATCTCTTGGTGAGCGCAGGAACTTTTCAACCAACCTGTATATCTGTCCTCTCTTACTCTGTACCAACCTGATTTTACTAAATTTTGATACATTTCTCCTGCCTAGATTTCGTTTAGTGAAGAAAAGCTGATAGAATATCCATGTGCCGTGAGCCAAGTTGACAGATTTTCTAACTTTTGCCACACGATTTGGACTTTCCTGATCAATATAGATCCCATGCAACTTTCAAACTCTTCCTACAAGTTTATCATCACCCTAACAACAAATTCAACTCAGAAAATAAGGCTTTTTTCTCGAATTTGAAAATTTCAACTTCAAGAATACTCTTCAATTTGAAGAGTAAAATCATCCAACGCGCTTCAAGTAAATAATTCAAGCTTTTTGAAATTCATTCTAAGCATTCGCTTGAAATATTTTTGATCAAATGAGTTCTTCGTGACTCATATTATTACAAAATTAATGTGAGTCTTTTTTTCCGAGAAATATTGATGTAAATCAATATTGATATTGATTGATATTGATGTTTTTTTTGTTGATATTGTCGTGTATTTGAATAGAATTCATTTTCACCACATCAGCAAATTACGATTTTTTGACATGTTACAGCCGCTATGACTGATTTACTAATTCATTTTGCACTTACTAACAGATTTTTGGATACACATCATTCAAGAAATAACCACCACACATTTCACAAAAATAATCCATCCATTTTTTGATCACATAAATTTAACCTCACATTTGTCAACCGAACTGCAATTCTCACACAGGCTCATAGATTACACTGCCATCTTCTGACAAATAAATCTTGAAAGGGCCTCAATGATTTCTGACGAGGCTTACAAGTGTAGTAACAGTCTAGATATACTTATAAAAAATCCTCCATAGTTTTTTGAGAGTTTCACTTGTCTAATATATATTGTAAGTAACCGGTGAGTCACTTGCTAGTTTATCTCAACCAGAAGTTCCCTGTGAAATCCCTACAGGGGCCTCATATTAACTAGACAATGCCTTGTCAGATTTCTACTGGGGTACATCTTCTCATCCCGGTGAGTCCATTCCGATTTCATCAACCAACTTCTTCAAGATAGAAACCTTCCGTGAATTAGAATTTTTCAACCCAGGGTATATTACGTACTCGACTACACGAATCATTCGTGTTTCGAGGACCACTTGGAATCAATTCTCGTTGCGGCTTCTGAAATTGCTTAACGAGTATCCGTGTTCACTCCAATATCTTGAAAACTATATATATGGATAGATTTTTGGTTCCTTTTTATGTATAGTGGACCGTATTTATCGGTTCCTCAATTGAAATGGTGCGAGATATGTCATAGACATTCTGGTAATTCAGTGCAAATAGTTACTCGAATCTATTTTTGTTGGCGAATGATATAAATTCAATTTGAATACAATTTCCAAAGGGAAAACATTGTCGATAGCATCGAAATATAAAAGATGTGAAAATCTTCACCATTCGAAACCAATTCCTTGCTCAAAATCCCAAGTGTCCAAGCTAGCCGTTTATTCAAACAAGAACAAAAAATTTTTCCATTCGGTTTTTTTGATCAGTTTTATATCAATAATTTTCGCTTTTTCCACGGGTGAAATGAAATCTACAATTGCCTAGTAAGGATTCCTAATCGAATTGACGTCAGTCCGATCAAGCTGTTCCATGGGATGCATAGTGGGTGATTCATCCCCTGGTAGAAATTGTCTCAAGTAAAATTCGAGGCACTCGCAAGTTCACCCTAGCAGAAATTATTCTAGGCATTCTCTAGTTATCTCGAGGCCTTCGCAAGTTTTTCTTAAGGCAAAGCTAGTCTAGTTGAACTTGCAAGTTAACAGTGAGCTCCTCACAAGTTAGACTGGTAGATACTTCAGCAAAAATCATTCTGGTCATTCTCTAAGCCTCACAAAGGCCTTACTAGTCCCTTGTGAGGGACTTGCAAGGCCTTGTAACAATCTAGAGAATAACTGGAGTGATTGTATTGAGGTTATGTTTACATAATCGTTGTCAATCACAAACCTGAGCAGTCATGGTGCATGTGGAATGAATGATAGATAGTCTATCGTAGTTTATGTGATATTTCACATACCTGTTTTCTATCACAAGTAGTGTGAAACTTGCGATAGGCATTCAATCGTTGCCAATCACAAACTTATGCAATCGTGATGCATGTGGAATGAACGATAGACAGTTCATCTTAGTTTATGTGATATTTCACGTACCTGTTTGCTATCACAAATCATGTGAATTACTATGAACTATTGGCACGATAGATACTTATAAGGGATCCCCTGTTACAAAAAACCAGCTGGAATCCCAGGTAAAAATTCATTTGGAATAACATCTGGAATCCCAGCTGAGAAATTGACCTTGGTTTTGAGGTGGGATTTTTTAGTGGGATTCTATTTGGGAATCCAGATGGTATTCCAAGTGAACTTGTGAGTGTAAATCCCAGTTCAATTCCCATCTGGACATTTAAATAGAATCCCAAGTGGGCATCCCAGTTAAATCACCATCTGGGTATCCAGGTGTAATCATGGATCAGAATTGCAGTTGATTCCAAAATCAAATTCCAGGTGGAATCCCAAGTGGGCATCCCGGTTGAATTCCCATCTGGGTATCCAGGTGGAATCGTAGATGAAGATTGAAGTTGATTCCACAATCAAATTCCAGGTCGAGTTCCAGGTGGGAATTTAAATTTGATCCCCAATTCGGTATCTAAGTCCCATGTAAAAAAATTAGATATAACCATATCTAAACCAGGCATAATTTATGTGTGGAAATGGGCTTACAAAAACTATATATGCTCAAATGACTCACTTTTGTCAAATGAATCACTTGAGAATATATAGTTTTTTTAAACCCATTTCCACACATAAATTATGCCTGGTTTAGATATGTTTATATCTAGTTTTTTTACATGGGGTGGGATCGCACACCTGAATCAGACTCTCATAATGAATGAATGAATGAATGAATGAATGAACGTTCAGATGAATTTCAGGTACCAAAAGAACACAGAGTATCCCAGATGTGATATGAATATGGTGAAATGCGTGAATATTATTGTGTATCCAAAATGTGTTCAGATAGGACTGTTTACGATCAATTGAGAAATACCTGATGCAAGGCCGTTCTTGATATTATGCGGCCCGTGCAGCCCATGTAAAAAAATGAGTTATAATCATGTCCAAACTAGGCATAATCTATGTGTGGAAATGGGTTTCAAAAAATTAAGTATATATGCTAACAAGATTCATTTATGGATTTTTTTTCAAATGGTCGAGGATTATAGCAAACAACAGAACATCATTGGTACTAGTTCCCCAACAGTAAACTGCTAAGGAAGTCTGGGGCAAATTGTTGAAATCAGTCAACAACACTTTAAAGCGATTTGCACGGACGTTGCGTCGCCAAATGCGCAACAATATGCTGTAAACTAGAAATTTTTGCTGCAGTTGCGTCACGTTGCTGGGAAGTTACTCTGGTTCATGAAACTATCAATCACACCCTCAGAGGAAAAAATAGTCGGAATTACCGTTGAAATAGTTGAAAAAGCACTGAACTATGATTGATAATGAGGTTTTAATATTCCGTAGTCGGAATAACAATATTGATTGCGGAAATTAACATTTGGATTAGTTACGTTAACAATGAAATAGTCAGTGTAATCATCAATCAGCGAACTATTCATAGTTGACTCTGGAGCCTTCCGAAGTAGCTGATCTGATCATCTGGTCAGCTACTTCGGAAGGCTCCTCTTTCCCCAACTATTACTATTAATTCACTATTTTTTCCTTCCAGTGCATGCCTAGCAAATTCCCAGCAACTTTGCGTGAATTTATCAAATAAGATAAGAGCAACGTTTGCACAGAAACTCTTGTTGTATAAGCAGGCTTCACTGTTGGTCGAAGCACGTGTTTTTACTCGGATATTTTATTAGTACTTTTTTTTGGTTTGGAATTTTGAGAAAGACATTGAAGTCAATTCGTTTCTTCAATAACTGTGAATATAAAATTGTGTGTGATGAACATAACGCGGCAGACCCTATGAGAATGATCTATGGGTTTCTATATAGAAACTCATGCATCTCATGAAATGTGATAAATGTGGGGAAAATACCACTGTAGAACCCAATGAATTTTTTTCCACATCTGCAAGGAAAATTTGTGTTTTCTGACCTATTTTTAGGGGAGAAAGTGCTGAATTCCAAGCGAATGTGTTACAGCGGGAGGAAAATTTTTTCCGTTCACTCGCAGCGGGAGGAGAATACCAACTATCCTTTCGTTCTGAAATGTGCATATGAATATTCTACGAGGGTGGATTGATAAGTTTCCGGCCTCACCAAGAGATGGCGCCACTAGGCCTACCTTGAGGTGGCGTTCTATAGTACCATCCTTAGATAGCTTGTAGCTATAGTTTCAGTCCGATCGCCATGTTAGTTTAGTTTTGAGAGCACGCTGACCAAGACGCCTCTGTGTTTTTCGTAAAAATGGAAAAGCTGGAAAATCGTGCTGTCATCAAATACTTTTATTTGAAGGGGTTAACGCCGAAGGAAATTGAAGAAGAGATGGAATCAACACTGGGGACATCCTCCCCATCATATTCAACCGTTAAGCAGTGGGTTTCCGAGTTTAAAAAGGGTCGTGTGAGCACCTCTGATGAGCCTCGCTCAGGACGCCCCATTGAGGTCACAACTCCAGATATGATCGAAAAAATCCATCAAATAGTGCTGAAAGATCGCAGATTAAAAGTTCGTGAGATGGCTGAGACCTGTAAGATGTCATATGAACGTGTACAAAATATTTTGCACCAACATTTGTATATGGAAAAGCTCTGTGCAAGATGGGTGCCGCGTTTGCTAACAGTCGACCAAAAATTGATTCGAAAGAGCATTTCTACCGCCAATTTGGCGTTGTATAAGCGTAATCCAAGCGAATTTTTGCGTCGATTCGTAACCGTTGACGAAACTTGGGTCCACCACTACACTCCTGAAACCAAAGAACAGTCTAAACAGTGGATTGGACCAGGGGAACCAACTCCAAAGAAGGCAAAAACAATTTTTTCGGCGAACAAGGTTATGGCTACTGTTTTTTGGGATGCAAGAGGTACTATATACATTGATTACCTTGAAAAGGGTAAAACTATCACTGGTCAATACTACGCAGACTTATTGCAACGTTTGAGCCACGAAGTGAAAATTAAACGACCTCATCTGGCGAAGAAAAAAATCTTGTTTCATCACGATAACGCACCAGCGCACACGTCAATCGTTGCGATGGCTAAAATCAACGATCTGAAGTTTGAATTAATGCCGCACCCTCCCTACTCTCCAGACCTAGCCCCGAGTGACTATTATCTGTTTCCTAACCTCAAAAAATGGCTTGGCGGTAAGAGATTTGCGGACAATGAAGAAGTAATCGAAGCTGTAAATGGGTATCTTGAGGAGCTTGACGAATCAGTCTATAGAGATGGCATCACTAGACTAGAACACCGCTATGAGAAATGTATCAGCCTTGGAGGAGATTATGTTGAGAAATAAAAAAAAAAAAATTCTTAAAAACGTTGTTTTTCTTGGTCAGGCCGGAAACTTATCAATCCACCCTCGTATATGCAATTATACAGATAATTTGCACTTTGCTTGCAGTTGTGGGCGAAGATAGTATATTCACCTCGGGGAGAAATGGAAAATTTCCACTTTCCCCCCTTGGTTAACAATATGCTATTGATAAAATCTCATAAGAATTAATGCGATTCCATAGCGATTTTGGTACATCAATGAAATTCTTTCAACAAGCATAAAGTGAACTTAGGAATCTCGTGAAAAAAGCTCTGTTCAAAAGATTTTACATTTCTTCTAAACTCAATTCATAAGCCCAGTTTTTGTTGATTATCCTTGTTTTCGGTTCCATACTAGTTTCGAAGGGATATCAACCCTTCAGAAACACCATGAAACTCTAGAAAAAAGTAAGTGATTGAATCAGTCTACGTGGAAGCCATCCCTGCTTCGGATGTCCGATTGATTCCAATAGAAAATATTTCCTATCTGCTTTAATGCGGTTTCTTTCCAGTAATATGCAGATTCCGACCATCAGAAAATATTTTCAAATGGAATCTACCTGGAAAGACAATTACAAAACCGAACAGTAACTACTCATATCTGCAAATATATTTCTATATCGATTCTATACGGATTTACATCCACTAGGTCACTAGTAACTCTTCGGATATTTTACCTGTCTCTTCATGGAGAGCCAGATTGGAATAGTAATAGTATCAATCAGGGTTTCCGTTGAGATTTCCTATTGGTTTGTGATAATATTTGAATAATAGAATCAATTTGCATCAATACGTATTTGTTGACGTCATCAATCGCCCATTCTTCTACTGGATCAATCTGGAAAGCCAGATTGGAAACTTGATAGTATCAATCAGGAATTCCGTTAGGGGTTCTGATTGGGTTGTAATTGTATTTACATGTCAAAATCCATTCGTATCAACACGCATTTTCTGACGTCATCAATCGTTCATTCTATTGGTCCAATCTGGAAAGTCGGATTGCAAACTTGGTAGTATCAATCAGGAAGTCCGTTAGAGGTTCCTATTGGGTTGTGATTGTATTCACATGTCAAAATCAATTTGCATCAATATGTATTTGTGGACGTCATCAATCGCCCATTCTTCTACTGGTTGAATCTGGAAAGCCGGATTGGAAACTCAATAGTGTCAATCAGGAATTCCGTTGGGGGTTCTGATTGGGTTGTAATTGTATTTAAATGTCAAAATCAATTCGTATCAACATGCATTTTCTGACTTTATCAGTCGTTCATTCTATTGGGCCAATCTGGAATGTCGGATTGCAAACTCAACTGTATCAATTAGGATATTTATAAAAGCTCCCTAGCGGAAATAATTTTTTCGAATTTTTCTTACTTATTGGACCTGTTTTTGTTTGTGGAATTTCTCTATATCCTTGTAGGATTGTTTACAAAAATTAAAAGTTTTTCAATGGAATTCATCAAGTATCATGGAAAAAATGAAAAACTCCAGCAAAAAAAAACATGTCTAATAAGCAAGAGAAATTGAAAGAAAATCAATAATATCCGGAATAATTGAGACATATTCAGAAGAAAATTTCCACCAGGGTATCATAAATACCTAATGTCATGGTCAGTGTTGCCAACCCTGGAAGGCGAAATTATAATACGCCCGGCGTAGAATGGTAGTACTGACGGAAATTTGGATAGAACCCAGATAACATTTTGAAGCTCCCCTTTGGTTTGCGTGCAGAAGCTTATCCATCTGCGTCGTTTCGTGAGCGCATGTTATCTGGGTACGCTCTCTTGTCCGTCTGTTGACCTTTGTTTTAGTACTCGCGTCTCGAAATATGGTTGTTTTTGAGGTAAAATCTGTTTTCAACGTGGCCATGCCCTTTCTTAACCAACATTGTCCGACCAGTGCGCTAGAATTATCGTGCATTTATGAAATATCGCTTGGACAGGATATTATATAGAACAACACGTTAAATTATGTGACATGTACTATAATTATGTTACGGTTGGCAACACTGGTCATGGTTCTCTTCATTGACTGAGGCCCATGTCACATGGAGCAAAAATCACGCGGAACGCGGAACACTTGGTTGAAGAGAGAGGTGAATATTTGCCTCTCTCTTCAACCAAGTGTTCCACGTTCCACGTGATTTTTGCTCCATGTGACGCAGGCCTAAGATGTAATCTGAGACCACAAAAACGCAATTTGCAGTTTCCAAGTAAATCCGATTTAATGAAGGAATCCATGGCAGCTGGCTCTTCGAAATTCAGAACAATCGAATACCCAATTTATTAGATTCAAACTCAAATATATTTTATGGAAATCTGAGTCGATTTATGTAACTGTTAATGAGTCATCTACAAACGCAAAGAATTCATCTGTCGACCGCGATCATATTGGTACTGAAGGCGGGTATGTTACCGTCCGCGTTCTGCAATGCTCTGTAAAAGTTGAATTCCACTGAGTGCGCACATGCCCAAGTAGCTCCAGAATATACTATGAACGTTCTTCGAAGATTCGAGATATGTTCGATGCACATTCCAATAAGACTGTTTCATAGGTGCTATGCATATTCATCGAACGTATGTGATCGTATATACGATGGTACGTCAATCGAACGTCGATCCCTAGTAAAAAGGAATCATATATGAACCTATATAAATCATATATGACCATATATAATACATATATGAATCGCACGAGACATATATGAGCCCTATATAATCCATATATGCTGCATGTATGGGCCAAATAAAATCCATATATGCAGTATTCTCATATTTAATTTAAAGATTTCGTCGTATATGGAAATTTATCATCATATATGGAAAATTATCATCATATATGACTTAGAAACTTGATCATATATGTCACATTCCAATCAGGTTTGACATATTAAACAGTGCTTCGGCATATATGATTTTGATTCCGAGCATATATGAAGACTCTGCTCATTTCATATCCATATAAGATCCACGAGTGGATTATTTATCATATATGATGGTAAAATATCATCTATCTTCTAGGTTCAGCAACGAGGACTTCGGTAACAGGTCGGATGGGTGTCCGGCATGCTGATAACACGTTTTCCATTTTTTTCAGCAATAATTTGTAATATGAAATAGTTGAATGAAAGATATATGTGTGTGTTTAATTGATATAGATTGCAAATATGATGCATATGAACTTGTTCGTTCGTTGTTAACAATCAATCACGATATTCACAGAAATTTTTTTGAAAAATTTTTTTTATCGGATTTTCCATTGATTCCGATTGTTGCTTCAAATGAATCTCAATGAGATTTTTTTAAGTATCAACCCTTGGGAAAACCCCAATTCATTCTCATTGGATATTTTTCAATGAGAATAAATGGAAATGTTTAACCAGGGATATGCAGGTCACATAAATCATGTATGGGCCATATATGAAATACGGGGAGAACGTATATGGAATCTGTCACACATATATGGAACACATATCGACACCTATATGAAACACAATCGATATGCCCATCTTCCATATATGAAAACTTCTTGGACCCTTATATGACTTATATTTGGTCCATATATGCACCATATATGCATTTTATAGGGGTCATATATGACTCCTCGCATATATGGTTTTTATATGGATTTCATATGGGTCATATATGAATCTTTTTTACTAGGGATTGGATGAATATCGTACATTTTGAATGTACTATGTACGTTCTCAGTATATTCCAAACAGTCTTATTCGAATATTCTATGAACGTTCATTATATGTCCTTCGTATCTCATTCGTACATTCTACGAACGTTTCTATTTCAAAAATAGGTTGGAATTCTGTTGCCGCTTGGGTGCATACTTTGGTCAGTTTGATTTTTATGCCGCGTTGTTTCAAACCTCACAGCACTTTTTAAAAAAAACCGACGTCGTATGCGATTTTGCATAAAATGTCTTGTGTCACTCTGCAACAAACATTTGGACGTCAAAAACATTGTTTTCTGTGTCATGACACAATGTAATATTAATAACACGTACTAATGATAGGGATTACCAATGACTTGATATATTCATAAATTTTTCGAACGAATATATTCATCTCATGAAAAGTAATGACAGGGGGTCAAATACATAGGTAGGAGACCTGTAGTAGTATTATAAATATACAATAAAACCTTCAAGAAAATTTGTGATAATCAACAAAAAAATAAAGTATTAGAATATTTCTCAATTTTAATACTGAACTAATTGAATACTGAAAATCATCTCGTTCCGTATGAGGAAAGTCAAGCATGGGGAAGAAGTGGGGGAAGGAAAGTTAAATTTTCATTAATCATGTACCTTCTAAAAGAAGTTCGCGTCAAATTTTACTTTTCCCTTCCCCCAATACCCTATGCTTCAGTCCCTTTAATACGCACATATCACAAATCAAGACAAATCATGACAGAAATGTCATGAATTTTTCATTTAATAGTACACATGCTGAATTCTTTGTTGCATGATAATCGTAAACTTCTGAAAAAAAAAACACGTTTCCCAATAATGCTTCGCACATTTTGCAACAATTAAAAAAAATTAACATATCTTCTTTTACAATTAAATTGGCGCGAAAAGATTCCTAGAATAATCTTCCTTTTTGAATTCGAAAGAACAAAATATCAGGCTAAACTAAATATGAAGAGAACTAAAAACATTCGCCTAATTTGATGACGAATAGAGAGACTAGAGTAAAATAATGATCCACTCTTTCTTTGGAAAATAAAATTATAAAATATTGTATGTAGCGAAAATAAAACACGAATCAATAAAACGTTCATCGAATTTTTGAGAAGCTTGATAGTTTTGAATGGGATCATAAGTTTCAATGCAGATCTTTATCAAATCAAACATTGTTTGAAAATAAGGAAAGATAATTTTGTCTACCACAAATGAGATTTCGAAAATAAAAAAAAATGTGATCTTGGAATGCCTTTTCAATAACATTGTAAAACACTGGCTCTTTGGAATATAATTAGAAATAAATAAAAAAATACGAAAATTATTCTCCATCAAAACATTGGAAACAATAAATCCAATCTTTTTTCAGATTGTTGACAACATATGAAGGACAGTTTCCAGCAGAACACTAATTATCAGAATCCACTTCATCTGCTGATGCTATAGCATTGTTTTTGATCTGCTGATCATCTTCTTTGTTATCATCGGATTCCTCATCATTATTATTTTCACTGCTATCCTTATCTTCAGTATTCATGTTGATTTCAGGCTCCGATTCCATTTCCTTATCTATTGTTAAAACGTTATTACCAATGACTTGTTTCTTGGTTTTGGTTGTCTTTCGCTTCGGACGTCTTAGATCATTAATCTTTGCATTTATAATGTTGCCGACTCGAGATAACCACACATTTATTGAGACCTCATCGACTTGTTTAGATTGTAAGTAGAACCGGAAAATATCTGAAATGCACAAAGTTGTTCATTGCCCACGTTGAAAATATTTTATAGTATAATTATAATTCCTAGTATACCATGGTTAAAACCTGGATATCATCTGGACACTACCCGTATACCCAAGCAACAACAGAACTCCAACCAATATACGAAATAGAAACTTTTTTAGAATCTACGAACGAGGTACGTAGCACCTATAATGCACGTCCATAGAATATTCAAATGAGACTGTTTTAAATACATTTAGAATGTACACAGTACATTCGAAATGTACGATATTCAATCGAAGCTTGATTAACGTACCATCGTATATTCGATTACATACGTTAGATGAATATGCATAGCACCTGTGAAACGGTCTCATTGGAATGTAGATAAAACATATTTCGAATATTCGAAGAACGTTCATAATATATCCTGGTGCTACTTGGGTATGAAATCGACCTGTTATGTTATCCGAACCTATGTGAGGGTGCCGTCCTATGGTGCAGAAATCAACAACGGAAAGGAACGTGCGGAATGAGCGGCATCAGAGTCGCTGTTTCCTCTTCCCTACCGTCCCATGGACGGAAAAAGTAGCGGGTCACGGCACCAACAGATTTTCAAAATTTTTAGTGACTGTTGGATGAAACCAGATAAAACTAGGCATACTCGTAAAGTATTAGTGCCGCTCATTCCACACGTTCCGTTCCGTTGTTAGGTTTTGTACTATGGGACAGGGCCCTCAGTCTTTTCTGAGAACTGGATTTCATCTTTGACTGCGTATACGGGCTCTAATAATTGACGAGTTTTGTAACGCTTAACTTGTCAGAAACTAGACGCTCGCAATTGTCCCGTAGGGTTCAGGTGAGTTACTAGCAAGTGTCTACTTTTTGGCTAGTTAAGGGTTAAAAAAACTCGCCAATAACTGGAGCATTTCTGCTGGGGTTTCGTAGGCCTATAAGAGCTCTATTTTGAACCAGGCACGTATTATTCGGGTTTTCAGTAGGATTCATGATACACTGAGAGAAATAAAATTTGTCAATTCTACCAAAGAACTATAGTGAAAAAAATAGTCTTAGTAACTAAGAAGTTGGATTCGCTAAAACAGATTGTCGGGTTCTGTGATAGTATTTTTTGCCAACTGTGAATAGTGACTTACCACAGATTGCAGCTTTTTTCACAGGATCAAGCCCTGGTCTGGCAGGCTCATTTTTATCTTTGCGCCTATTAGCAGGTTTTCCTTCCGCAGTGCTCCTCATCAACGTTTCAGGGCCAAATAAGGCTAAAGCTATTTCTTTTACAAAAATCCTGAACGAATTACTTTGGTTAGCACTAAACTTCGATGCCTCGTAACGTACCCTTGGCAACCAAAGGTCTTGTCCAATATGCATCTGCAAAATTTTTATGATGTTCTCTACGCTTACAATATTTGATTCCATATTGATTCCTACTATTAGTATTGTTAACCCTTTCTGACCTAATGCCCATTACAATGGACATTTCTATAAAACTTTTGGACGCCTGTAGTTTTCAAAATATCGGATGTAAAGAACGTATAAAACATTGAATGAATTTCCCATTTGTTACCGAACAATATTCACATATTGAGGGGGTATATCAGTGCACTGTTCTCAGATTGGAACCGCAAACGTTACATGCACAGATTTGAATGTATGTATAGTCGGTGTAAAAAGTCCGGTAACAGCTCTAACGGAACCATCTTCACACAATGTGTTATTCCTGTTATTTGAGAGTTTGTACCTTATCAAAATGATAGAAGAAACTTTTATGATCGTATTCAGTCGGGGAAAAATATTTGAAATTCATCAATAACAACGTATTCAAAGTTATTTCCGTTAGAACTGTTACCGGACTTTTTACATCGACTATACGGTAGGGGGTCTTTTCGCCGAATAAACTCAATTCGACAATCACTAGTCATTTCTAGAGATCACTACGAAATCTCCTAGTGATTTCTAGAGGTGACTATCGATTGTCAAATTGCAGTGTATTCGGCGGAAAACGTTTTCGGCGAAAAGACCCCCTACCCGACTATACGTGTGCAGAGAAAGAGGATATGGTTGCGCGCGCAACCTAACATGCTTTCTCCTTCGCTCTCTCGTCAACTATTCAATGATCAATGGAGAAAGCATGTTAGGTTACGCGCGCAACCATATCCTCTCTCTCTCTCTCTCCTCACACGTACATACATTCGCATCTGTGCGTATAACGTTTACGGTTCCAATCTGAGAACACTGTACCAGTGTGCACGCTCAGAATTTAGGTGACTTCTTGGAATTTTTTTGAAGAAAAGTATTCCACCGAATGTTTTGGAAGTTTGAAGATATATTGATCCATAACTGCCCAAGTAGCACCAGAATATACTATGAACGTTCTCCGAATATTCAAAATATATTCTATGCACATTCCGATGAGACTGTTTCATAGGTGCTATGTACCTAAGAAGCACCCGAAGGTTTTATATGTACTATGAATGTTCATAGTATATCTAGATATACTATAAACGTGTATGGTACCCCTAACAATACTCGGAGGTTTTTGAAACGTGCTAAGAACGTCCGAACGTGTTAAAAACATTCTCAGAACGTTTTAAAAACGTCCAAGAAACATGGTGCTGCCTGGGACATATACAACGTTCTGTTGCTACTAGGGTATATTCATTGAACGGATATAATCGAGTATACGACGTTACGTCAATCGAACGTCGATTAAATGAATATCGTACGTTTCAAATGTACTATGTACGCTTAGAGTATATTCAAAACACTCTCATTCGAATATTCTATGAACGTTCATTATATGTTCTTCGTATCTCATTCGTACATTCCACGAACGTCTCTATTTCGTATATACGTTGAAGTTCTGTTGATACTTGGGTAAACTATATCATGTAATTTTTTCGTACAAAAATATTAAGATACGAGCGCGACTTATGCGCTACCTTCGGAAATGTCAAGAAAAAGAAGTTCCTCCACTGCTGCCATATAATCCCGGTCGTTCGAGTGACTAAATTCAAAAAAGCCAACTACGTTTAAGTGACGATAAAGTAGAGGGTATCCTGCGTACGATGAACTAGGATTTTTGAAAAACATCATAATCTGACGAAATGGCAGTTTTGAAAAGAAGTCCTGTTTCTTTTTATACGAAATGGTCGTATTTTCGATGCCAAATCCACAATTGTCATCCAATCGAAAATATCCTAGTTCACATTGGGTGTTTCCGATAGCTGCTGCACAGTGTGCACAGTGCGCGAAGTGGTGCTCAATTACCTGAGATTTTTATTCTCGATCAATCAAATGATAGCAATGAAATGAATTGAGCACCGCTTCGCGCACTGTGCACACTGTGCAGCAGCTGTCGGAAACACCCGTTATGAACCCACCCAGCACGAATGACGCGGCAATATTACAGCAATATTGAAATATTGCGGTGATATTGCAGCAATATTATTGCGATATTTGTGCTGAGTGGGAAGAATACCCTCTAGTTTAGTGTCATTTTTGGTTTTGTCGATTTCAGTCACTCAAGCGACCGAAATCATGGCAGCAGTGGAGGAACTTTTTTTCTTCGAAAGCAACGCATAAGTCGCTTGAATTCTAATATTTTCGTACAAAAAAATTATGTAACATAGTTCAGTTACAGGTAAATAGGTTCTCAAACTTTCAAAACATTCGATGGGATACTTTTCTCTTCAAGAAATCACAAAAATCTTGAGCGTTCACATTGGTATAGCCTCTTAATGATCCCGATCTATGACGGAGAGAATTTTGTTCTATGAAACACATATATAATTTATATCTAATTCAATATATTTTTGATAAAAAAACAACGGTTTCCATCCAGAATTGTTATCACGCATGGAATTCCATAATCATAACAAGACATGACAAAATGTAACCTCAAGCTCAGTATTCCATCGCTCAAAATAATTCAGGTTAGAAAGGGTTGATCAATCGGCATTCAATACATCATTTTTTAGTCGATTCTAAAATAAAATAGATTACAAAAAAAATTTAATGAAGTGCGAAGAGTAAACGTTTGTAGAATATTTTTATGTTAAACATATGTATAGCGACACAGTGAAGAAATAATGGATAGAATACCAAGACTTTGAATTCAAAAAATAAAATATATCGAATACCATATCATCATGCTTCCTCACGAATCCTACCGATGGGCAATTATCAACGATATTATCTCTAACTCGGTTCCTTGCTGCTTCAGTATCTGTTGGATTGGAAATTATTTTCAAATATTTACTCAAGAATGTATGTAATGATAATACTCAATCAATTTCTTTCTATAATTCCAAAATATACTGTCTGATCTTACATAGACTGAAATTAGTAAATAATACCTCACCTTCATTTTGTTCAAAATAAGCGATGACTTGACGTTGGAGTTGCATGTTTAAATTGGAAGTCTCTGCCAACATTTCTTTTAAATTCTCGTTTGTTGGTAAAAGAGCCGCATTTTTTCTTTTTTCCGAATCATATTGTTTTTCGATTTGACAACATTTCTTTTCTAACATTTTTATTTTACAATTCAAATTATCTTCTTTATCAATGTTTGCTAATTTCATTTGTTTTTTTTCGGAGACCTCATTGCCATCTTGTTTTTTAGAATCGAACTTCCTTTTTTTTGATTCTTTATCACCGGATCTTTCAGTTTCCTAAATGAACCGAACATACAACACATGAGTACATTATACAATACGGATAAAGATAATATGTACGTTACAATATATCAGTTTCTGAATATATATTCAAATGCTTACTTTATCACGTGCCTTCGAGATTACTTGATTGGGTACGTTATTTTCTTTTTCCTGAAAAACGTGTTTAGATTAATTCAACGTTCGTTCTCTGATCGAAATGAAGTGACATAATACGACATAATCGTAATGCAATAGGATCTAATTATGTACAGTAAATATTGTTCCATGTCAACATTGTTATTCTTAATTGCTATGAAAACACCGAATTTGTTAAGATTAGTTATAATGTAACATGTTTCCTCGCATTAATTCTACACAAGTCTCAATTACATGAGATTTCATATCGATTCTACAATAACCCATGTAACATTACAGGGTATGTTTTTGGTGCAAGGATTAAATGAACATGTTTAATGAAATGAGTGTGATATTAATATTCTGATTCGTACCTTCACAAAATATTTGTATTTTCATTTATTGAATTTCGCAGACGTTGGGTAAGAAACAAATGTACGTTACACTACATTCCAGTTCCATTAGAATAACTTTGTGCTTGATTTTGTTAATATCGAAAATAGAAATTTCATCTTTCCCCAATACTCTTTTGATATGATCAATAGTGAACGATTCATCAAACGGGGCAAGTTTCAATTGAGAACCCAGTATGTAACCTTTGTTTGAAATCACAGCAATATATTCTATTGCTACAACAGTATCATCATCAAATACTACTACAGTGTCATTTGTTTTCTCAGCACGAATATATTGCGCACTGTGTAATAACATATCATTGAATATACATCTGTCAAAAGTTTCAATGCCAGGAAGATTATTCTGTGAAAACTGGTCGACTGCGGAAGGAATGTTATACAATGTCTTAGGTGGTCCCAACATTACAACCCCATCAATTCTTCTCACATTGCTATCGCACAGATATTTTCGACAAAACAGATTATCACAATATTCAACACAATCCTTCTTATTCGTCATAATCGATGTTCCAAGTTTGAACTCTTCCATTCGTAACCATTTTGTTATAATTTGGTGACCAACATTATGGGGACCATTGACTAACTTTTTATACAAATAAATTCCATTTTCAAAATGAAATGTTGAAGTGCACCATAAAGGTCCACTATGTCTGACAGAATCAACAATATGAGTCAGACTGTGTAAGTTGAACGTACATGCACGTTCGCCGTAAAAAATTTCACATTCCCCGATGAATTTTAATAAATCGTATTCACACTGATTGAGTTGTTCCATAGTAATTTCTGTTTTAAGTAAAGTATATACACTTCGGCTGAACAATAGGAACGATTGAAAAACCTCATCGTTTAGAACCCCTTTTAAACACACAGGACCAAAAAATATTGCCCAAGAACGCCACTCGGAGGCTTTCCATTTGTGTTGCTCTTTTAATGATCTTGGCAATCTATGTATTTCATGTGGTACTTTGATCGATTGCAAACGATCATCTATGACTTGGATTTCTTGTTTGCTTAAATAATATTCACAGCCTCTCGTAGTCCATATATCCCAAAGCTGTCTTGAGACTCCTAAGGATATACCGTGCATATATTCTACTGGGTATCCCCAAACGGTATCAAGAGCTGGCAATCTCATGAGTTCAGAAAAACCTTTGACTCCTTTAACAGGTTTTCCAAGTTGCAAACTTTGTTTTGTATAATCCAAGTTAGTTATATGTGTCCTCAAAGCGTCCTTTTTCACAGATAAAGGGTATCGAACACATCCATGACTATATTTCCCATGAATAACACACCAACTGCAGCCTTCATATCCATTAAATTGAACATGATTTTGAATGACGGGTCGAGCCACAGAATCTACGGATGCACATAACGGTGTGAATTCCAGTATCATTGTTTTTCCAGTTCCATAATTATAGAAAGAAACTCCGTTTTTTCCCAAATGAACAGTTTCCTTCACAAATGAAGATAAAAAACAATTCATCATCTGTGGACTTGGCTCTCCGTTTGTTATCCAAATCGCTGCTAAAATCAGCTTTTTATATCTTATAGATGGTGGCAATTCATTAATTATTACCTGTAGTGGCCAAAAGCTTTTTTTACTACTTTTAAATATTGGTGCTCCGTCTGTATTGAAGCTGAACGTTAGAGTACCAGGGAATTTTTTTTGTACTTCTTTATACAAGCTACCATCACAGATATCGGTCATAAGTGAATCACTATTTTTCTCTCTCTTATGAATGTTTTTCAAATTTTCAAGAAGAGACTTTTGAATAGATTCATTATTCAACAACATTTTAATCTGATATTCTATATTGTTGTAGAAAAAGTAATTTGATTTTGATGTATTCAAATGATATAATTGATGACATTGCTCACATGTTTTTTGTATAGTTCGAATAGGATTTTGCATATCGGTTTGAAGTAAAGAAATGTGGCATGAGGGGCAATAAAAATTCACCGTTATCTGATCTTTAGGTGGATCATACAACTTGGAGAACGTATAATCATTCGGACTCCATTGTTTAAACTCGGGACCAGCTAAAGTTTTTGTGAAATCCACGAGTGCAGCCCGTGCATTATTCGTCAAATTATAACGAATAACCATGCCCATGATCATTTTTTGCACATCGAGCACAGTTAGTTGAGCCGCTGGGAACATCATCGTATCATTATACTGAAAATTTTCGACATCCATTCCTTTATTATGTTGATCAGTTAGATATACAGTTTGATGAGTTTGTTGATTATCTTCACCACTGACACAATCAGTTTCGCTTTCATCAGAACATTCATTCTCATTCGCGACGGATTGCGAATGGAGATTTTGACCACTATTGTCAGTATTGAAAGTCAACGTTGGATTCGAATGTTTTGAATCTGATTCAGAGCATATATTAGAATTGCTAAATTCCATTTGAATATCATTTTCATCGTTAGTTGAGTTTTCATCAATATTGAACTCAGATGAACATGCTGATGAAGTTTGTATGTGATCTGTAAATCCAAATTTGAAACCATTGAATCATTAATTTTTCAACAAGTTCTTCATGTGTATGAACTTCCGCTTTCAACATTTCCAAACATTCTATTGGTATTGATGATATAAGAATATTCAAATCAAGATCTATTGAAACTTACTTGTTCCAATTCGCTTATGGGAGAAACCTGAGCCGATTCGTTTCAACACGCATGTGCAAGTTCAAAATGTTACGGGATTGATATGGTTTTCCCGCAACTCGATTGTTACTCGCATCTAACTGAATTTGCATATTGAAGTGGCAGATGTTTGACCCTGGTGTTCCAAAATGAATAATCATCTATAGCAACGGCGGATCTTGTCCAGCATTGCCGATTCGCATCATGTTGGTTTCAATCAGCTTGTGGAAGGTTATACTCAATTCAATTCGTTCCGACATGGATTTGCAAATTGAGAATGCAATGGAATTAGGATGGTGTTTCCAACAAAATTCTCAATACTGCCCTTATAAAGTCTTCAAACGTTGCACCTTCTATGTATTTGCATTGTATGTAACTTTAAGATTGAACATGAAATGTATATACAATGCGCTTACATAAAATGTACAAAATTTAGAAATGTTATAAGGGTGGGGTCCAGCTGGATTTCCATATTGAAATGCAAGTGGTCCGAAACCGATGTCCTCAGATGAATAATCAGCTCCCAGAGAATACAGTTATGTTTCACGTCCTGTTGGGGAACAAAGGCTCTTTCAGACTCGAGCTTTCCTAATTGTGAATATCTCGGACTGGCAATATCCTAGAATGATATTTTTTCACGAATCCATTGCCAGAATCTCAGGAATATAAATCCTCACCCTATTTTGCCAAAAATTCAATAGTTCCCTTGATATTAAGGGAAATGTTGGAGAATTTTCTGAAAATATCGTGTTTTTTTCAAATTGCTGTAACTTCCGAAACCTTCTGATTGATTTGACTTCGGTAATTTCGTACAATAATTATTCGGCTTATTGGAGTTCGGTCCAAAAATTTTCGGTACATTGAGCATTCGGTCAGGCCTGACGAGAGGGGTAGACTGCCGGGATATTTTACCCCGGGCTCGAAGCTCCCTGAGGGTCCGGATTTCCACTCTCAGTTTCCCGGATAGAGTTCAGGGACCCACCAGAGAGTTCAGGAATGATACCTACGCAAAATTGGGACCTGTAAATTAATTTCCCCCGGGCCCAGATTTTTCTGCACGGCCCTGCATCCGGTATACTGAACTTTCGGACAATTGGGGGGCTACCCATCAAATTTGGAATCGGTGAATCCAAATGAGATCCCCTGTCGTTTTAGATGATTATTCATTTCGCAACATCGATTTCGAACTTCTTGGATTTCAATGCGGAAATCTTTTAGAGCCTATACTACTGAAGCGAGCAAAGACAACGGAAGAGTGTGGTTCACTTAGCATGAGAGATCCCACTTTTATGCTATCTCTGTTCAAATCTCATTGGATGAAAAGAAAGACAACTGCCTAAAGTCGGATCTCTCTCTCTCATAGTCAACCACACTTATTTGTATTGATAATTTGTAATCGTGGGCAATTCTCGCTCCAGTAGTACACGGAGAAAAATATACGGTGACGGTTATTATGAAGAATAGTAATTTAGTGACAGATATTTCAAAATTGTAATAAGTCCCATTCTGAATCAGAGTGAGTACAATAAATTGTTTATGTCACCATGGGAACGATAGGTTAACATCGTAATGATCACCAAATCGCGAACCATCATTCATTTCCTATTCCAAAGTCGCGATGAGAACTAAGACAATAGTAATCAGTCACATATACTTTTCTCCGTGTATATGCTCTAAGGGGAATCTTGGATGCCAGTGACAATCAATTTATGTGAAAACCATATGAATTTCGGAACATTCTCAACTTGTACATCCGTGTTGAAACGAATTGAATCAAGTTTCTCCTACAAGCGAATTGAGACAATTAAGTTTCCAATCAGTGATTCCAGATTAAATCCGAGATCCTTCTTACATAATTATTCATCTTTCAACAACAGTTTCAACCCTTTGGAATTTCAATTCGGAAATCCAATCAGATCCAAGTAACAATCGATTTGCGTGAAAACCATATTAATCCCGTAAGATTTTGAACTGGTGCATGCGTGTTGAAACGAATTGAGTCAGGTTTCTCCCATAAGCGAATTGGAACAATCAAGTTTCGGATCAGTGATTCCAAATTAAATCCGAGATCCTTTTACATAATTATTCATCTTCCAACAACGGTTTCAACCGTTTTGAATTTCAATTTGGAAATCCAATCAGATCCAAGTAATAATAGATTTGCGGGAAAACCATATTAATCCCGTAACATTCTCAACTTGTACATCCGTGTTGCAACGAATTGAGTTAAGTTTCTCCCATAAGCGAATTGAAACAATTAAGTTCCGAATCGGTGATTCCAGATTAAATTCGAGACCTTTCTATGTAATTATTAATCTTTGAACAACGGTTTCAACTTTTTTGAATTCCAATATGAAAATCCAGTTAGATCCAAATAACAATTAATTTGTGTGAAAAGCATATGAATCCCGGAACGTTCTCAACCTGTAAATCCGTGTTGCATCGAATTGATTTGAATTAGGTAGTGTGAAAGCAGTGAGAGGGCGCGCGCTCGTTGGCGTCAGTTCCAAGTTCACCAATAGGCGAGTTCACGAACAACTCAACTACATCCGCTTAGCAACAAGCACATTGAAGCACACCAACAACCAGTTGCAACCTGAACGTCACGTGCCCGCCATAACCTGCCGCAACCGTAACCGCGTAATCCTGTTCATCTTGTGTTCACCCTCGTCGATTATATCGAGTCGGTATCAGTCAATTTCACATCGTGTGAATTTAGAGAATTCACGTACATCGGGGATATACATCTTCTGTATTTACGTATATCGGTAAAAGAATGTTCGTATATGTGAAGTTCAAAGACACCGGCAACAAAGAAATCGTTGATTCGAACAATATAAATCATTTCGACAAAGAAGACATCAACGCGCAGAAATATTATAAAACTAATGTTAATGGCACATGGAAAGATGCTATAATTATTGCGTTTGCTGGTAAGTCGAATTTTTTATTTCTAATATTAATTTCAGACTGTCTATCAGATCGTTTTTTCTTTTCAACTTCCGAATCCTATTCAAATCAGATACCTCCGATTTTATTTGACCCTCACCGTACAGATTTCAAATTGATTTATATTTTTATACATAAAATGCAACATACATTGCATTTTTTTTGTATTATAAAATGGTAATAACCCATCAATTCACCCTCAAGTTGCCTCCGTCAAAATCATCGACATAGAAACTTATACTGTTTTCCAATGCTGAATGTTTCTAACACGGTGTCGAAAATGATTCTCGTAAATTAATCTTAGAATTGGGAGAATTTAGTGAAAGCACTGCGTTCAACGTAGGGGAAATACTTTCTTCATTGTAAAAGTCCTACGATCATCATTGTAATATCACAGTACTGTTGTAAGTTGTTCATGCTCATTGCAGGTAACTTTATCACTCGATTTAATGAACAACAATATTTTATGAACAATTTACAAGATAACGTGATATTTAACATTTAAATTACAGGTAAAATACTGTACTTTACCTGGCAGATCATTCAATATACTGTAATCTACGTATTCCACATGTGTATATTACATGTAAATTACTGTCGAAAACCTTTTATGTCATGTAGATTTCCATCCCTGTCTGTGATATTACAGTGATGATCGCAGGAGTTTTACAATAGGGAACGTATTTCCCCTACGTTGGGCGCAATGCTTCCACGAAAGACTGTGGTTTATCCAATTCTCAGTGGGTAATTCACGAGAATTTCAGTACTAATAGGGTATTTCGTACAGTGTACTTACTGAGTTACGCTAACCCACACTGTAAAGAAAATTACTTGTAAATGACCCATATCAAAATTAAAAAATCAGAGTTGCTCGTAAAAGAATGTGCTTAGCGTAGGGAAAATAAACATAGTTTGTAATAAAGTTAACTACGCTCAGTGTGAACATTTTATAAGAGTTGTGGGATATTACAACGCTGAGCATAGTTTTCACCAACTAAGTTTATTTTTCCTACGCTGAGCACTGTGATTCTTTAATTTTGATATGGGTAATTTACAAGTAATGTTTTTTACAGTGCATGTCTGTAGGCTGAGGGTTAAAATTATTCTACACATATTTATATGATTGTAATCATGATTCTTCTTGATAAATTTATATGAATTTCATTATGAATTCTTTCTATTTACAGAAACAGAAGTTGATTTGGAAACAAAGATTCATAAAAAAAGATTGCCAGTACCCAGTTCCAAAAACTTGGATTCAGCGTCAGAAGTTAGTGACGAAGACAGAGTGAAATCAAAGGTAAACACGTATGATGATATCTTTCAAGCAAGGTTAACACATCTGACGAGGCAATTTTAATTTGAATTGAATATTAATTTGTTATGTTTATTTTCACAGCAAGACAATAACAATGAAAAATCGGAAATTTTGGCTCAGAGGCTTTTAGAATTACAATCCCACTTGAATTTGACTGATACGGTAAGTCTTTTTATCACATAATTTTTATATTACATCCAACTGACATCTTTTATAATCTGGATTAATATAGATATATAATTTTATTCATGAAAGATGATGAATTTAACAATTTTAAAATCACAATTAAATTCAACTGTGCACTGCAGTATAAACAGTAGTACAGTGCAGTATATATATACAGGGTGGGGCATTTAAAGTGTCGCGGGCGTTTTTTCCAAAAATAAAGTGAGATACGAGAAAATTTTTCGGACAAAAGTTGTAGGGTACCGAGGGGGACATCCGATGGTGGCCTTGGCTTTGACCTCAAATCTCATCTTCAAGGGCATTCTGAGATAAACTCTTGTTTTTTAAATAGCATCTCATATTTTTTACTGCAGATTTGGATTCTAGGTCAAAAACCAAGAAACTTTTGTCTGGACCATTTTCCTGAAATCCGCAAAAATGGCGCTCTAATCGATATTGTTCCATTTTGAATCTGACATTCGAATAACTCAAAAACGAAGGGTCTTGCAAAAGAATGTTTCGTACAAGAGTTGTCAATACACAATACATTTCAATCGTCTACATTACCACCATTCAGAGCTCACGCGATGTAAACAAACGACGGGGTTCAGTGAAAATTCACGATTTTGAAAGTCAGTTTGTCAGTTACATTTGATTATTACTTGGTTTATGACAAATTGAAAATCATGGATATCCGATACACGGTTTCTGAAAAGATCGATATGATCTACATTTACGGTGAAGTGCATAAGAACCCCAGACAAGCATATGACTTGTATGCAGAACGATTTCCTGAAAGAACAACGCCATCCATTAGGTATTTTCAACGCATTACAAAATTATTCTCAGAAACGTGAAGTGTTACAAGGGAAAAACGACATCGAATGAGAACTGTTAGCGGTGAAAATGCGGAAGTTAATGTACTAGCTGCAGTAGCCAATAATCCACACGTGAGCTCTCGTGAAATTGAACTCCATTCGGGAATTTCTCGAAGAAGTGTTCTTCGAATACTGAAACGTCACAAATTCCATCCGTATCACATTTGTTTGCATCAAGACCTTCACGGTGATGATTTTGAAAATCGTGTACAGTTTTGTCGATGGGGTCTAGCGCAAATGCACAATAACAACTTCATCAACATATTATTTTCTGATGAGTCGACGTTCACCAATCATGGTCAAGTAAATCGACATAATATGCATTACTGGGCGACAGAAAATCCAAGATGGTTACGTCAAGTAGAGCATCAAGACAATGGGCTGTGAATGTTTGGTGTGGTATTTTTCGATCTCGAGTAATTGGACCGTACTTCATTGCAGATACGCTAAATGGAGAGAAGTACAGACATTTCTTAGATCAAGTACTTCCAACATTACTTGAAGACATACCTATTCAGGAACGATTGAATATGTGGTATCAACACGATGGTTGTCCATCCCATTATGCAGTCACAGCTCGAGAAATATTGGACAGAGATTATCCTGGACGATGGATAGGACGTCGTGGACCAGTTCATTGGCCTGCCCGTTCTCCGGATCTTACTTCTCCAGATTTTTTTATGGGGATACATAAAAGATACAGTTTATCAAAAGCACCGACTACACCTGAGAATATGCGTCAACGAATCATCAATGCATGCGCGAGCATCAATGAAGATATTTTAGCACGAGTTCAGCAATCTTTTGTAAAACGTTTTGAAATGTGTATTGAAGTCGAAGGCCATCATTTTGAGCATCTACTGCATTAAAATTATCCAAGTGATGTAGACGATTGAAATGTGTTGTGTTTTGTCTATTTATACCCCATCACCTCCGTTTCAGTTCAAGGGGTCCCCTTGGAATCAGACAACTTGTCGAAACATTCTCCTCAAGACCCTTCGTTTTCGAGTTATTCTAATGTCAGATTCAGTATGGAACAATATCGATTAGAGCGCCATCTTTGCGGATTTCAGGAAAATGGTTCAGACAAAAGTTTCTTGGTTTTTGACCTAGAATCCAAATCTGCAGTAAAAAATATGAGATGCTATTTAAAAAACAAGAGTTGATCTCAGAATGCCCTTAAAGATGAGATTTGAGGTCAAAGCCAAGACCACCATCGGATGTCCCCCTCGATACCCTACAACTTTTGTCGAAAAATTTTCTCGTATCTCACTTTATTTTGGAAAGAACGCCCGCGACACTTTCAATGCCCCACCCTGTATATACATATTAATAAATTTGTACTGTACTTGGTAGTTATGCTTCGATAACAATTTATTATGAGGAATCGGATTGCAATCATCCATTTGCGCTACTTCAAAACGATTTTTTTCAGGATCTATGAATCTATCTTGATATAATCAAATTATAACAAAAAAATTAAATTATAGCAAACAGAAAAATTCAAACTATAATACAATATCAAACTTTTGATTATAAGTTATGATTATAAGAGATGCTTGAAACATTTGAATAAAATCATTTCGACATTTTTATTAATTTACACATTGACGTGGAGATCGTTTTATTTTATTTTCTGTCAATGAAAAGTAGAATATCGTTCATTAGTAACTGAAATTGATATTTTTATGAATTATAATTCTATTGAAATGTTTAGATCTTCTCGTCAAACCTAATATATACGGTTTATTATTAGATCTAAATTTTGATTTTGGTCATTGTTGATCTGTATATAATTAGGTTGAATAGGTCCTGGAAGACAATTTTTTGATACATTTAAAATACTTTTCGGAAAATTGGCTACTGCCAATAATATTTTTCCAAAGCATGACGAATTAATACAGATGTTTATAATATGTTTCCCAATGCGATGTTAAAATGCCTGACTTGAAAATTTTCAAATGTTGTTGACATTATTTTTTAATAATGTTTATCAAAAGCCTTATATACCAATTGTGCGTATAAAAAAATTTTGCCATTCCTAACTTGGGGATGAGACTGATAGGTCAATGACATACCCAATTCTCTTACTATCACCATTTCGTTCACTTATTATGTGATATCTTGGATTAACGACTGATGTCTATAAATACAATTATTGCCATACAAACAAATTTTACCAAAAAGTATATACAACATTGAACAAATATTATGTAACTTCTGATATGTAAAATCAGTAAACTGAGTTACATGTTGATAAATAATCATATGAGTGAAAATATTTATTATCACAGATCTGGAAACGAAATAAGTGTTTGAGAAATTTCATTTCTTTATAATTATAATTTATATTCAAATAAATTTCAATCATGAAGAGGAATCAAATTTCTATGAAGATGGCAGATAAAAGAAAATCTAATACTAAAAAGTGTTCCAAACAATTTTTGACACCTAATTACAACCCAGCGCAAGTATGTGAAAAGACACATCTTCATTGGTCCCGACGCGGAAGACAGCAAAGTTAGTATTATTCGTATACAATATGGTGCATATATGTACATATTAGTCGCCATACATCTGCATTTTCGAATGAAATGCTGAATTGTGAATAAATTATCGATCTTCCAAATTCAACATTCATACACATGGTAGTTCAGTGTGAACATTTTATAAGAGTTGTGGGATATTACAACGCTGAGCATAGTTTTCACCAACTAAGTTTATTTTTCCTACGCTGAGCACTGTGATTCTTTAATTTTGATATGGGTCATTTACAAGTAATGTTTTTTACAGTGCATGTCTGTAGGCTGAGGGTTAAAATTATTCTACACATATTTATATGATTGTAATCATGATTCTTCTTGATAAATTTATATGAATTTCATTATGAATTCTTTCTATTTACAGAAACAGAAGTTGATTTGGAAACAAAGATTCATAAAAAAAGATTGCCAGTACCCAGTTCCAAAAACTTGGATTCAGCGTCAGAAGTTAGTGACGAAGACAGAGTGAAATCAAAGGTAAACACGTATGATGATATCTTTCAAGCAAGGTTAACACATCTGACGAGGCAATTTTAATTTGAATTGAATATTAATTTGTTATGTTTATTTTCACAGCAAGACAATAACAATGAAAAATCGGAAATTTTGGCTCAGAGGCTTTTAGAATTACAATCCCACTTGAATTTGACTGATACGGTAAGTCTTTTTATCACATAATTTTTATATTACATCCAACTGACATCTTTTATAATCTGGATTAATATAGATATATAATTTTATTCATGAAAGATGATGAATTTAACAATTTTAAAATCACAATTAAATTCAACTGTGCACTGCAGTATAAACAGTAGTACAGTGCAGTATATATATACAGGGTGGGGCATTTAAAGTGTCGCGGGCGTTTTTTCCAAAAATAAAGTGAGATACGAGAAAATTTTTCGGACAAAAGTTGTAGGGTACCGAGGGGGACATCCGATGGTGGCCTTGGCTTTGACCTCAAATCTCATCTTCAAGGGCATTCTGAGATAAACTCTTGTTTTTTAAATAGCATCTCATATTTTTTACTGCAGATTTGGATTCTAGGTCAAAAACCAAGAAACTTTTGTCTGGACCATTTTCCTGAAATCCGCAAAAATGGCGCTCTAATCGATATTGTTCCATTTTGAATCTGACATTCGAATAACTCAAAAACGAAGGGTCTTGCAAAAGAATGTTTCGTACAAGAGTTGTCAATACACAATACATTTCAATCGTCTACATTACCACCATTCAGAGCTCACGCGATGTAAACAAACGACGGGGTTCAGTGAAAATTCACGATTTTGAAAGTCAGTTTGTCAGTTACATTTGATTATTACTTGGTTTATGACAAATTGAAAATCATGGATATCCGATACACGGTTTCTGAAAAGATCGATATGATCTACATTTACGGTGAAGTGCATAAGAACCCCAGACAAGCATATGACTTGTATGCAGAACGATTTCCTGAAAGAACAACGCCATCCATTAGGTATTTTCAACGCATTACAAAATTATTCTCAGAAACGTGAAGTGTTACAAGGGAAAAACGACATCGAATGAGAACTGTGGCGGTGAAAATGCGGAAGTTAATGTACTAGCTGCAGTAGCCAATAATCCACACGTGAGCTCTCGTGAAATTGAACTCCATTCGGGAATTTCTCGAAGAAGTGTTCTTCGAATACTGAAACGTCACAAATTCCATCCGTATCACATTTGTTTGCATCAAGACCTTCACGGTGATGATTTCGAAAATCGTGTACAGTTTTGTCGATGGGGTCTAGCGCAAATGCACAATAACAACTTCATCAACATATTATTTTCTGATGAGTCGACGTTCACCAATCATGGTCAAGTAAATCGACATAATATGCATTACTGGGCGACAGAAAATCCAAGATGGTTACGTCAAGTAGAGCATCAAAGACAATGGGCTGTGAATGTTTGGTGTGGTATTTTTCGATCTCGAGTAATTGGACCGTACTTCATTGCAGATACGCTAAATGGAGAGAAGTACAGACATTTCTTAGATCAAGTACTTCCAACATTACTTGAAGACATACCTATTCAGGAACGATTGAATATGTGGTATCAACACGATGGTTGTCCATCCCATTATGCAGTCACAGCTCGAGAAATATTGGACAGAGATTATCCTGGACGATGGATAGGACGTCGTGGACCAGTTCATTGGCCTGCCCGTTCTCCGGATCTTACTTCTCCAGATTTTTTTTTATGGGGATACATAAAAGATACAGTTTATCAAAAAGCACCGACTACACCTGAGAATATGCGTCAACGAATCATCAATGCATGCGCGAGCATCAATGAAGATATTTTAGCACGAGTTCAGCAATCTTTTGTAAAACGTTTTGAAATGTGTATTGAAGTCGAAGGCCATCATTTTGAGCATCTACTGCATTAAAATTATCCAAGTGATGTAGACGATTGAAATGTGTTGTGTTTTGTCTGTTATACCCCATCACCTCCGTTTCAGTTCAAGGGGTCCCCCTTGGAATCAGACAACTTTTGTCCGAAACATTCTCCTCCAAGACCCTTCGTTTTCGAGTTATTCTGATGTCAGATTCAGTATGGAACAATATCGATTAGAGCGCCATCTTTGCGGATTTCAGGAAAATGGTTCAGACAAAAGTTTCTTGGTTTTTGACCTAGAATCCAAATCTGCAGTAAAAAATATGAGATGCTATTTAAAAAACAAGAGTTGATCTCAGAATGCCCTTAAAGATGAGATTTGAGGTCAAAGCCAAGACCACCATCGGATGTCCCCCTCGATACCCTACAACTTTTGTCCGAAAAATTTTCTCGTATCTCACTTTATTTTTGGAAAGAACGCCCGCGACACTTTCAATGCCCCACCCTGTATATACATATTAATAAATTTGTACTGTACTTGGTAGTTATGCTTCGATAACAATTTATTATGAGGAATCGGATTGCAATCATCCATTTGCGCTACTTCAAAACGATTTTTTTCAGGATCTATGAATCTATCTTGATATAATCAAATTATAACAAAAAAATTAAATTATAGCAAACAGAAAAATTCAAACTATAATACAATATCAAACTTTTGATTATAAGTTATGATTATAAGAGATGCTTGAAACATTTGAATAAAATCATTTCGACATTTTTATTAATTTACACATTGACGTGGAGATCGTTTTATTTTATTTTCTGTCAATGAAAAGTAGAATATCGTTCATTAGTAACTGAAATTGATATTTTTATGAATTATAATTCTATTGAAATGTTTAGATCTTCTCGTCAAACCTAATATATACGGTTTATTATTAGATCTAAATTTTGATTTTGGTCATTGTTGATCTGTATATAATTAGGTTGAATAGGTCCTGGAAGACAATTTTTTGATACATTTAAAATACTTTTCGGAAAATTGGCTACTGCCAATAATATTTTTCCAAAGCATGACGAATTAATACAGATGTTTATAATATGTTTCCCAATGCGATGTTAAAATGCCTGACTTGAAAATTTTCAAATGTTGTTGACATTATTTTTTAATAATGTTTATCAAAAGCCTTATATACCAATTGTGCGTATAAAAAAATTTTGCCATTCCTAACTTGGGGATGAGACTGATAGGTCAATGACATACCCAATTCTCTTACTATCACCATTTCGTTCACTTATTATGTGATATCTTGGATTAACGACTGATGTCTATAAATACAATTATTGCCATACAAACAAATTTTACCAAAAAGTATATACAACATTGAACAAATATTATGTAACTTCTGATATGTAAAATCAGTAAACTGAGTTACATGTTGATAAATAATCATATGAGTGAAAATATTTATCACTCACAGATCTGGAAACGAAATAAGTGTTCGAGAAATTTCATTTCTTTATAATTATCAATTTATATTCAAATAAATTTCAATCATGAAGAGGAATCAAATTTCTATGAAGATGGCAGATAAAAGAAAATCTAATACTAAAAAGTGTTCCAAACAATTTTTGACACCTAATTACAACCCAGCGCAAGTATGTGAAAAGACACATCTTCATTGGTCCCGACGCGGAAGACAGCAAAGTTAGTATTATTCGTATACAATATGGTGCATATATGTACATATTAGTCGCCATACATCTGCATTTTTCGAATGAAATGCTGAATTGTGATTATCGATCTTCCAAATTCAACATTCATACACATGGTAGTTCAATGAGAATATAATTCCGTATAAAATTCGTACGTAAATAAAGTTATAAACATCGCGGTAGTAAAGATCGATGAAAGATAACATCAAGGGCGTATCGGGGGGAGGAGTTCAGGGGGTCCGGACCCCCCCAAATTTCTGAACTTTTCCCTTCTGATATATCTATATATTTCATATATATAGATATACACCCATAATATGGATCCCTCCCAAAAAAAAAAATTCTGGATACGCCCTTGGATAACATTTCACATATTTAACCGCGAACTATGAAAGCCAATGATGGAGTGTGTGAGAAATTCACACTGTGAACAATAAAGAAAACCAGTTTTTGTTCATCATTGTAAATTTTGTGAAATTACTGCGATATAGGCAGGGCCATCAAAATTCGATAGTGGTGGAATTACACAAACTTCACTGGTAAAAAAATTTCTTGGAAAATCACTGAAATTTCCAACCCACATGTGGTCACCATTGGTCATTCATGTCCAGAGCGAAATAAAAAGTTGTTGCAAATTGGTTGATTGATTTCAAGTTTGAACGTTCATAATTTTCCACTTTGAGTACATTAAAGCACCGGAAGAAGCGAAGCACATGTTGCGCCAATTTTTTTTTCGTAAATCATGCATTTACAGAGTATCTACCCAATCCGAAATTCAGACTTCCATGACTTCCACGACCGATAGACACCCTGAATTCAAAGAAAGTTTTTACAGCATAATAATCAAATCCACAAACAAGATTAGACTCTAAACATGAGTTTCAGTCTTTTTTTGAGTTCCTGGTGGATATAAGAGGATTTTAAAAGTAATAACTTCCAACTGTCAAAAATTTTCCATAATTTTCTTTTTCAATATACGAAAATCATGAGGGCATCCAAATCTGATTTGGAGTCCAATCTTAGGTCTTCACCCGATTATTATCTATTTTCAATTGAAATCTTTCAAGGAATTTATGAAAAAAGTTAGCGCAAAATTTTACCCGCTTATCTTGTTGCTTGAGTGCCCTTAATGAAAGAATCATGTCGAAATGTCATATATTATATTATATTATATTATATTATTGCCTTCTCTTTTCTCAAGCGGTTTCAAAATACAAAAGTCAGAGTAGTCAAAGTAACGCTGAAACAATACCCTCTTTTCTCTTGTTGGGATTTCATATTATTTGTTCATTTGACAGAAATGTAGTATTTTTCCGGACAAAGCATTCTTCTTCCTCCAAAAGATCATGGTTCTTCTTACTTGTTTGCAAATTTTTGGGTGCTTGAAACTTGATTAAGAAAACGTTTTTTTATCTTGTTGCATGAGTGTTTGAAGATGAATGTTTTAACAATGCCTTCTGGCAATTCAAATTTTGGACTGTGAAAACAGACTGCTCAAACTACCTTAATGAATTTTTGTAGATTTTCTTGAATATATTGAGGTAGTTCAAAGAACGCAGGATACGAATGACCCATCAACAGGTGCTAAAAATACGTCACCATTTGAGGGCTGGACATCTTCAGTGGAGAGATTTCACAGGATTTCAAAGATCTCCATAGTTTCTCAGACAGTTGCAATGATTTTCAAAGAAAATTCACAGTTTCTGAGAGATATTCAAAGATCTTCCAGAAAATTTTTAGTGGAAAAACGTGCCCAATAAGCAACAGATTCTCAGGGTTTTGTTAAAGATTTCTGAAATTCAAATACATAAATTCTCATACTTCTTTAGAGTTTTCAGATTTTCTTAGATTCTTCTAGAGATTGTCAGAATTTTGTTGTAAGATTTAGTTCTGCAGTGTAATTCAGCGAAATCTTCAGAGAATTTCTTTCCATTAGGCTCAAGTATGCCAGTGAAGCTGAAACCACCTGCCAAAAACTAATGGCCAATAATGTTGTAACTTTCAATAGATCTTGATTTGAATATTCTTATATCATCAATACCAATAGAATGTTTGGAAATGTTGAAAGCGGAAGTTCATACACATGAAGAACTTGTTGAAAAATTAATGATTCAATGGTTTCAAATTTGGATTTACAGATCACATACAAACTTCATCAGCATGTTCATCTGAGTTCAATATTGATGAAAACTCAACTAACGATGAAAATGATATTCAAATGGAATTTAGCAATTCTAATATATGCTCTGAATCAGATTCAAAACATTCGAATCCAACGTTGACTTTCAATACTGACAATAGTGGTCAAAATCTCCATTCGCAATCCGTCGCGAATGAGAATGAATGTTCTGATGAAAGCGAAACTGATTGTGTCAGTGGTGAAGATAATCAACAAACTCATCAAACTGTATATCTAACTGATCAACATAATAAAGGAATGGATGTCGAAAATTTTCAGTATAATGATACGATGATGTTCCCAGTGGCTCAACTAACTGTGCTCGATGTGCAAAAAATGATCATGGGCATGGTTATTCGTTATAATTTGACGAATAATGCACGGGCTGCACTCGTGGATTTCACAAAAACTTTAGCTGGTCCCGAGTTTAAACAATGGAGTCCGAATGATTATACGTTCTCCAAGTTGTATGATCCACCTAAAGATCAGATAACGGTGAATTTTATTGCCCCTCATGCCACATTTCTTTACTTCAAACCGATATGCAAAATCCTATTCGAACTATACAAAAAACATGTGAGCAATGTCATCAATTATATCATTTGAATACATCAAAATCAAATTACTTTTTCTACAACAATATAGAATATCAGATTAAAATGTTGTTGAATAATGAATCTATTCAAAAGTCTCTTCTGAAAATTTGAAAAACATTCATAAGAGAGAGAAAATAGTGATTCACTTATGACCGATATCTGTGATGGTAGCTTGTATAAAGAAGTACAAAAAAAATTCCCTGGTACTCTAACGTTCAGCTTCAATACAGACGGAGCACCAATATTTAAAAGTAGTAAAAAAAGCTTTTGGCCACTACAGGTAATAATTAATGAATTGCCACCATCTATAAGATATAAAAAGCTGATTTTAGCAGCGATTTGGATAACAAACAGAGAGCCAAGTCCACAGATGATGAATTGTTTTTTATCTTCATTTGTGAAGGAAACTGTTCATTTGGGAAAAACGGAGTTTCTTTCTATAATTATGGAACTGGAAAACAATGATACTGGAATTCACACCGTTATGTGCATCCGTAGATTCTGTGGCTCGACCCGTCATTCAAAATCATGTTCAATTTAATGGATATGAAGGCTGCAGTTGGTGTGTTATTCATGGGAAATATAGTCATGGATGTGTTCGATACCCTTTATCTGTGAAAAAGGACGCTTTGAGGACACATATAACTAACTTGGATTATACAAAACAAAGTTTGCAACTTGGAAAACCTGTTAAAGGAGTCAAAGGTTTTTCTGAACTCATGAGATTGCCAGCTCTTGATACCGTTTGGGGATACCCAGTAGAATATATGCACGGTATATCCTTAGGAGTCTCAAGACAGCTTTGGGATATATGGACTACGAGAGGCTGTGAATATTATTTAAGCAAACAAGAAATCCAAGTCATAGATGATCGTTTGCAATCGATCAAAGTACCACATGAAATACATAGATTGCCAAGATCATTAAAAGAGCACCACAAATGGAAAGCCTCCGAGTGGCGTTCTTGGGCAATATTTTTTGGTCCTGTGTGTTTAAAAGGGGTTCTAAACGATGAGGTTTTTCAATCGTTCCTATTGTTCAGCCGAAGTGTATATACTTTACTTAAAACAGAAATTACTATGGAACAACTCAATCAGTGTGAATACGATTTATTAAAATTCATCGGGGAATGTGAAATTTTTTACGGCGAACGTGCATGTACGTTCAACTTACACAGTCTGACTCATATTGTTGATTCTGTCAGACATAGTGGACCTTTATGGTGCACTTCAACATTTCATTTTGAAAATGGAATTTATTTGTATAAAAAGTTAGTCAATGGTCCCCATAATGTTGGTCACCAAATTATAACAAAATGGTTACGAATGGAAGAGTTCAAACTTGGAACATCGATTATGACGAATAAGAAGGATTGTGTTGAATATTGTGATAATCTGTTTTGTCGAAAATATCTGTGCGATAGCAATGTGAGATGAATTGATGGGGTTGTAAATGTTGGGACCACTCTAAGACATTGTATAACATTCCTTACGCAGTCTACCAGTTTTCACAGAATAATCTTCCTGGCATTGAAACTTTTGACAGATGTATATTCAATGATATGTTATTACACAGTGCGCAATATATTCGTGCTGAGAAAACAAATGACACTGTAGTAGTATTTGATGATGATACTGTTGTAGCAATAGAATATATTGCTGTGATTTCAAACAAAGGTTACATACTGGGTTCTCAATGAACCAAGGGGGGTTTTTTTAAAAAGGTTTCCTTTTTTTTAAAGGACACAAAAAAGGAGTGTATATAAGTGATGTGTGAATAATTCTGATCGTATCGCTGTCATGAATGCATTCAAACCACGGTAGAAATATAGGTAGTTCAACTCGTCCGCCATCTTTTTCTTATATCACTCGGTTTGCACTATGAATCCAAGACGGCAGCACAGAGAATAATGACCTGAGTGTGAGGAGAAGAAAGATATAGTATCTATAGATAGTACTTGTTTCTTCCTCACACTCAGGTCATCATTCTCTGTGCTGCCCTCCAAGATTCATAGCGCAAACCGAGTCAAATAAGAACATTCATACTATGAGGAGGGGGGGGGGTGAGGTTGGACCACCTATACTTCTTGCACCGTGATTCAAACAGTAAATATTATTGGAAAGATCATATGAAAGCCGAAGTGGCATCAGAACCTTTCGAATGTTCTATGAACGCGCATAGTGTAAATAAATTTATATACATTCGGAAAGTTCTGATGCCACTTCGGCTCGTATATGATGTTTACTGTTTGAATGCATTTATGACAGCGATATGATCAGAATTATTCACACATCAGTATACACTTCTTTTCTATGTCCTAACGAGAATCTGGTCCATGGCTCAGTGACAAGTGAGCTACGAAAAACTTCCAGCGACAAAGTTGTTCGCTAGTGTGCGGACAAACTTTATGGAAAGTTTCAGATCAATTGGACTATTGGTTCGAAAGGTACAGCGATTTATCCATCAGCTCGCAACGGAAATTTCTCATGACTCTACGTCGTTTACCTGCTGAATATGAGGATCCGAATGAAAGGTTGCATTCACTCGATTTCTCAACGTAGATTCATGTTTTTTTGGTCGAAGCATCCAAATATCCAACTATTTTTGCGAAATTCGTTATACATTGTTTTTTTTTTATAAACAATTTTCATTCAACGCATCATCGTTCAATCCTTATTCTGCAAGATGAAAATTAAAGATTGAACATTTGTGTGCTCTCTCGAACTCAATAGTTTCCGAAACTTATTTCACGATTACTTGGCCAAATCTTATCGGAATGATATAAACATTGATATCCAGATTCGATGTGTATTGCCGAAGCTTGTAAAATGATTCGAATGATGAAAACATTTCGTTTTTTAATAATATTTGACAACGAAGTGGCTCTCAGGCTCGTGTTTTCCGAGTTTCAACGACACAAAGTGTCGAGCGAAATGTGAAATTAAGAAAACTTCGAACAATAAAGTTATGCTCTTATGTTTGAGGAAGTTTTTCTGGAGATTTGAGATTAATCGAACAAAAAACATGGGGTTTATGATTTATGTAAAACGATCTCGTCTTATGAACGGGTCCTGTATAACATCATATTCATGTCTTGAAATATATTTCACACAAGTTTAAAATGTCACATGCAACGTGTTTGGATATCATTCACATCATATATGACACATACAAACCTCGTGATAGAAGTTCATTATTTGTATTTTTTCTTCAGTCATAAATGATTTGGAAATGCTAGTGAACTTTGAATTGTTTATAGACATGGTTGTCGAATTGAATTCGGACAAATTTAATTCGAATTCAATGTTACCTAACAGCACAACTGCTTTCCGTTACCTTTAGATACCTTTCTGAAAGGTGTTACACGTTTCAGAAAGGTATCGAAAGGTAACTGAAAGCAGTTATGTTGTGAGGGTACACGGAGAAAAAAGATTCGCTGGAATAGCAAGAATTTCGCTGTTCCAGGGAAATTCGCTCGTTATTATATGGACAGCAAGCAAGTTTGCTGAAATAAACGCCAATGATATTTTCAACGAATCAAGCTTCGCAAGACCAGCGAAGGACTGATAATTATAACGAATCAATACGTAAAAACAGCGAATTAGTTCGTTAATACAGCGAATTTCTATTCAATCCACTGAGCGAAGACGGATTCATTCAGATATCGAAATCTTTTTTCTCCGTGTAATGAACCAAAATTGCCCCCCCTTGGACACAATACACTGTAAAAAATTCATGTAAATAAACGATTCAAACTGCATACAATATATTTTGAACCAAAAAAAGAAATTATATCATTAGAGTGAATAATTATTCTTCATTTTTAGGTTTTCTAATTGATATTTTCGAAAATAAGCTTTCAAAAAATTTTACACCTTTTGGACTCAAATATTTTAATAAAGTTTGTAAATCTTCCATCTTCTCTGCACTTATGCGAGTTGGAGCAGCTGGTGGTGATTTGCATAATGCATGTAAACTCACTGAAGATTTGATGATATGAATTTTTGGTTCTCCATTGTAACTTTGGAATATATTGATTTGACCGTTAGGAAAATATTGAATCCGTACTGCTTTGCTGATTTGCAGATTCTTAATATCTTTGACATTTTCCTGTAACAGAACCTCATAATCTCGGACTGGGCAATCTACTTCTCTGACAATTTTAAATGGTGGATTTCTTGCACTTTCTATGAGATCAATGTAGTCTTCATCCGTTTCAATAGTTTCAAGTTGTTTCTTTTTTTTTTTGCCATATACTCCAAAATTTCGATCGCAAGAGCAGTATGAATGTCCACGAACTGGATACACATGTTCAAATTCAAGTTGCAATTCTTGAGCCAACGATGATAAGAAAGAGACAAGGAAACGGTTTTTATTCTGACCACCGCAACCATCCGAAAATAAATAAATTTTATTGCAATAATTAAGCTCCAATTCTTTGTTCATTGCATGTAAGATAAAATTGCACACAGTATTACCACCTTTCTTAAAATTTCCTTCTAAAAAAAAGAACATGTAACTTCTGCCATGTTCACCGAAGACATGCACGTTAAAAACGTGTGGCCAAAGCAATCTCTTGTAGAACTGATCTGATACAGGAATTTTCGGCAAAGGTAAATTTTGACCGAAATCAAATTCAAGACATAACACATTTTCTTCTTCAATATTTTGTACTCTTCTATACTTTTTTCATGCTGTTTGAACTCATCACCAGGATTGTTTTGCCGCTCTTGTTCAAAACACATGTTACAAACATCAGTGCGTGGTATTGAGAAAGAAAGATTCAAATGACGATTGACATATTGAGAGTAGGTTGATAAATCAATCGGAGGATTTTCCCAACCTGTTTTCGCTGTATAATTTTCCCAAAAAACAAAGCGTAAATTCTTTTCAGTGTTAAATTAGGATGATCAAAATATTGTAAACTGGACGTTTGACCGGCTTGACGTTTATAATGCGACTCAGAGTGTGGTATTAACAAACAGTGTTGATGGATCATTTGTTTTACATCTTCGGTCAATCGCATTACGTGATTTCCATGTTTTCCCCGACTATCTTCGATAGTTTCATTATGTAATATCTTTTTCTGTATAGTTGTAAATCGCCCTTGTCCTATTTTCAATAAATTACATGAAAATTTTTGACAAGTCTTTATGTCACCGAATTCAGCATGCAAAAAATAATTCCACAAAACAACTTTATTCTGCGCATTTCCTGTAACATTTGGCGCTCTCTTTTTCATTAATCCGGCGAGGAAAATATTTTGAGAATCATATCTGCCATAGTTCCAAAATGTGTCATGAAATTTTTGTTGTTGTTGAACAGGAATATTTTGGAAACACTGTTTCACGCAGCACGAATTTACGGGTTTGAATTGCTTAGCTGCAATAGATTTCCCAGAAGTCGAAACATATTCTCGTCCCTGTAATACCAAATGATCGCGTTATACAATTCGATATTCCAAACACTATCCAAGTTCTCAACATTGAATAATTATTTTTAAGTGATAATTTTGTATCGACTGTAACACACTATTTAAAAATTATTTCAATAATGTATCAATTGTATTTCATTCTTCCATCTTCATTACATTTCAATATTGTTCCACAAGAATATATCAAAAATCTGTCAACTGAAATGTTACCTATTTGCAATGGCTCAGATATATTACAAAAGAAACATTACAATGAAATATTTCATAAATGTTCTTGAAATATTTCAAAAATAATTCAGAAATCTTGTATTGCAATGTAAGATTAGCGGACATTGCAGTATTTGTGAAAGGACTTTGAAATCTCAGTACGACATGCCGCAATATTACAAGAATATTCCAATATTTCAAACGTTAGATTTCTGCGGTCGTAATGAAATCTTCGATGCTCTATGGATTGGATGACTGTTAGATACAGAAAGATTTATACATCGATGACCGCGAAAATACAATGTATTACGTCTCAGTTATGCATGAGAAATCAAGAAATTTGTTGACAGCACCATTCCATTGCACACTGTATTATACTCAATATATATACGGAATATACAAACCTCATTCTTAGCCTTTTTATTCTTGTTCTTTACCCAGTTGTTCGGATTTCTTGGACGTTTTCGACTAGTTTTTGAACTGTTCTTATCAGACATTATTATTACACTAACCCGGAAAATAAATTCAATAATAAAATTCGTTGAAAATGTGGAATTATGCACTTTTTCTACATCGGAGGGAGCAATGCTTTCATTCTGATGGTTAAATTACTATATAGGCATTTGTTTTTATTTGATGTTTTGTGTCTCATCTGTCAACACCGAAGTCCTGTGTGCTGGCGGCTCCGCTTCTGTTTTATATAAATCATAGACCCCATATTTTTGTTCGATTAATTTCAAATCTCCAGAAAAACTTCCTCAAACATAAGAGCATAACTTTATTGTTCGAAGTTTTCTTAATTTCACATTTCGCTCGACACTTTGTGTCGTTGAAACTCGGAAAACACGAGCCTGAGAGCCACTAATTCGTTGTCAAATATTATTAAAAAACGAAATGTTTTCATCATTCGAATCATTTTACAAGCTTCGGCAATACACATCGAATCTGGATATCAATGTTTATATCATTCCGATAAGATTTGGCCAAGTAATCGTGAAATAAGTTTCGGAAACTATTGAGTTCGAGAGAGCACACAAATGTTCAATCTTTAATTTTCATCTTGCACAATAAGGATTGGACAATGATGCGCGGAATAAAAATTGTTTATGAAAAAAAACAATGTATAACGAATTTTGCAAAAATAGTTGGATATTTGGATGCTTCGACCAAAAACATGAATCTACGTTGTAAAATCGAGTGAATGCAACCTTTCATTCGGATCCTCATATTCAGTAGGTAAACGACGTAGAGTCATGAGGAATTTCCGTTGCGAGCTGATGGATAAATCGCTGTATCTTTCGAACCAATAGTCCAATTGATCTGAAACTTTCCATAAAGTTTGTCCGCACGCTAGCGAACAACTTTGTCGCTGGAAGTTTTCCGTAGCTCATACTTCCCGACACTTTTCCAATGCAAAGTTTTCCTCTTCGTTGAAAACCAAGTTTTCACTTCAAATTGAAAATTCATTAATTTTGCATCAGTTTTTGAAAATTTTGTCGAGATCGTCATCTTCGGGGGAGTGTTCCGAATCAGAATCTGCAAGACTCATCTTGATACGTCGAAAACCGCTCGAGTTATAACGAGTTCAAGATGAAAAAACATTCATTTTTAGTACGAGAAAAAGAGCCACTTTTCAATTTTTTTCTCGAAAGCTATTGATCATAGGAAAACATTGTAAACGAACACTCGTATTGATTCTTCAAGCCCTATCACCCAGTATTTTTAGTTTTCCAAAATTCCGACTTTTTTTCGGTCCCCCACGTGACCGCTTGGACAATACTTTTACCGCGGTTCGAGCGCTCGTCGAGTTCTTCTTCCCGTGGGTTCAATTATAAATTTTCGGTCCGCCATATTAGATCCGCCATTTTGAATTTCTCATTTCTGATTCCGGATTCGTAATCAGCGACTTCGAAAACCCCTGAGAGATCATTTTCAAGCGAATCCACCAAGCCTGCATCATGATAAAAATGCATAACAACCAAAAGTAAAGAAACGTGCCAGTCGATGACGCAAAAATAATATCAATTTTACAGAAAAAGGGAAGGTAATTTCTCCCATCATCAAATTTTTCCACATTGATATTCACCAGATGAACACGATCACACATTATTCAATATTTCGTAGCAGTACCGTGCGAAACAAAATTATATTTAACTAATTTTGTTTGGTACTAGCAGGTTAGTGAATAAGAATCAATTTAGAAAACTCTCGATCTGAAGATGCTACGAAAGATATTCCTACCACTCTCTGAAGATATTTTGTCGCCAGCTCGTTTTCTGGTGCAAATAAGTAAAATTCTCTTCAAAGTTTATGTGTTCGAATGAGGAATTACTTCTTAAAGAATTAAGACAATCCTAATCGATCCAATCATCAACTTGATTAGAATTGAAAGGAAAGGTGGAAATGATAATTATAGATCTCACAATTAACCAACATTTTCACAATACAATACTTTTATTCACAAAATTACATAAACCACTATTTGTTGAAACATCATATATTTTCGTTTATGATTCTTGCAATCGCATCAGAGCTCTGCTCTGTTCCATGAGAAGACTTTGAATGCCTGTCAAACTCAACGCCCTTATATACCCGTTGTGGTACCATGAAGAGATTTGCAATCCTGGAACTTTTGGAAAAATGTTCTCAAGATTGCAACGAATATATTTGGGACAGTTCCCTGAATATCCCTATTCAATTAGTTTTTCAACCATATTTATTTTTCGCAAAATTGATAATTATTCAATATATATATTCAATGGTGTCGTTGAAAAATACATCCTATGGTTATTTTATTTATGATACAGTATAATTAACTCACCCATGATGTATCTCTGAATATCGTTATCCAACAATCATTCAATCATATCCTTTTTCTGATATTCACCTACTAGACATCTTAGATGTCACCCAGAACTCTTTTTATCTGATAGTCTTCTACATATAGCATACACAAAAATTATTTGACTAACAAATGAATAATCTATCATAACCCTGTACGTACAATTTTGGGTTCAGCTATCCATAATTTAAATCTAAATATTAACACCAGTTGATGATGATATTATCGATGCCCTTTCAGAATCTTACAATTTCACGTGTGGTAATCAATGTAATTGCACAATGAGGTCGATTGTGTTGGAATGCGGTACATCTTACATTTCAATGTATCGAATCCTGTTGTGTTAGCAACTTCGAACCATCAAATTAATAAATAATCACTTTTCCACAGATATGCCAGTCGATGACGCAAAAAGTTAGACAACATTGAAGAATGACGAGAAAATGATTCCAATTAATCTTCACGATTGAACTTAGATTTTCTTAAAGATCATACATTGACAAATGATAATACATACAGACTAAATTATATGATCCATTTGATTTTGCAAAAAAATAAATTTTTGATGACAAGTCGTACTGGGACATGCCAATGATGACGATTTGTTCATTTGAACTGGTGTAAAACATATGTCAATAGTAGACTAATGATTGCAAGTAGTATGTTGTTTGTAGGCATAAGACACTTTGTATGAATCACATTCAGAAGTGGAACTTTCCCAGAAATGTCAGGGACATTGAATTGCATTGTTTATGAGAATCACCATATGTTTAGTTTCTGATTGAATATAAATTTTTGTTTTCTAGTTGTCGAAATATACAATACAAAGAATTTACATAAAGCTGGTTCAAGAGTTTTAGTGCAAGGAACATCATTCTGAGCCTCTTCTCATGAGGGGCGGGGAGAATTTATGATTGATGTTGCGACTACTTTCAAGTGTATGAAATGACAAGTTACCTGTCCATCGTGGCAAATAAACACAGGCTAAATTGTATGTACTCTTGTGCTACATTATAACATGATATGATGACAAACTGTGTTTGTGGAGGACCAGTGATGTTAGTGGAAAGACGGTATGGGACTGAAAATCAGCCTCTAACAATGTGCACATTAATGAAACTTTTTGTATACAGTGAGTCACATGTATACGGGCGATTATCAAGTCCTGAGAGAGAAAACAGGCCACAAAAATTTGGAAAAAGTAAATTAAAAAACGATTATTGATTTATCAGTTAACGAACAATATTATGAAGATAATGATTTTATATCCAGCAGCAGAGCTGCAGTCCAGATTTATGCTCTTTAAAGGATTTGTATTGAGGACAGAATACAAATAGTAGCTATTTCACAACAAGCGTTAAGAGCAACAAAAGTAGAAAGATTTTAGAAAGATTTTATTTGTACAGATGGGATTATTAGATGGACCTATAGGAGATTAGAATGAGTTTGAGGAAGTTTCATTTCAACTGAATATAAAATTCATCATATAATGGGCCATTCTGAAAAGTATCATAGATTTGGTCTTAGTTGTATATTTCTGATATGAAAATCGAGTTATATCATGGAAAATTGATCATAGAGTATCATCAACAGTGATATTTATATCGTGGAATTATTGAGATAATTTATTTATTTCTCCATAACCAAAAACTGATATTTTGGTGCGTTACAGGAATGACGGAAACGTTACAGAAATATTGCAAAGATTACTGAAATGATGGAAGGTTAATTGAACGATCGAGACTTGACAAACCAATCACACCTGATAGTGAATTTTCAAAAGTTGAATTTTGATTTATGTAATAATAAAATAAAACTTGGAACAGAAAAAATTGAGTGATAAATTTTGTCTAAAATCATTAGTTAAATTGTTCATCCAGTATAAAAACACATTTGATAAACAGTTTCAATAACTGTAAAACTGAAACTAAACCAAACCACATACAAATAAACCAATCCCCACAATCATGTATATTGATAGTAATGTGATTTCATTTAGGAAATTGGAATTTAGGTCTTACATAATAATGTTCTTAGACACATCATGTTTCATAAAAAATTGAACAAATGTTTCAAACTAAATTTTAATGGTCTAATGAATGCAACATATCGATTAAGAAGTAGCTACATTTAAGAACTTTTTAATCGAAGCTAACCCAAACAGTACAAAGTGCTTCCAAATTCACGTTACTAGCAGTTTAGTAGCAAATGCAGCAGGCTCTTCCAATGTGAGACTGCATGCTACCATAACATATATATGATTCAATTTATAACGTAGCACTACCTCAGCGCTACCAGTATTACTGCAGCGCTGCCAAGTAGTGCCCTATAAAAACATTACCAAGTCGTTCCTATTTCTATACATAAATGGAGCCATATGTACAGAAGATTTTCAATCGTATATGGAATGGTAGCACCACTGCCAGAAGTGCTGCCTTGATTTTGTTGGCTGGGAAGAGTCATTTGTAACGTTTTTCATCATCAGAATCATTTCGGTAACGTTTTCCAAATGGTCGTTGCCGAAATGATTAATACCGAAATGACGATTCGTATTTCATTCATAACACCCTTCTATTCAGCAAATAGATACAAAAATATGTATATATGTTCTGTTCACATTCTATTACGTTTTCGGTTGCGAATGAAAATAAAATAATATATTCTATTATTGCATGCATTTGAATGAGTAAGAATAACATATAACTTGTATATTTTAATTGAATGATGATTGATACCACAGAATTCAAGAATATACTATGAAAAAATAGCCAATTCTCCATAAATACAGCAACAGACTCAAAATATAGATGAAGGTGCTTGATTAGTACGCTCCGGTCGCAAATAAACATTGAATTTAAAACGTTAAAATGATATCGGCTGTTGTGAGACATATCTTTTGTCTCTGTAATAAGATGAAAATTTGCTGTTGATGTTTGGAATACTTTTGAACCATATATAATCACAATAGAAAGACAAGATAACATGAATCCACATAAATTGGATTCCATCTCTCACTTTTTAGAATACTTCTCTCAAACATTGAGGTTGGAAAGGGAAGGACATACTGAAATGACGATTAGAGGTTTATCAAAATAATTTTCATATTTATTTTTCACTCTTATGAATTCATTCTCTATGTTCACCCTGGGAAACCATTTGATGTCCAGAACACATTTGGGAATTTTTTAAATTATTCCATTTTCATAGTTTTTTTTGGGGGACTTAAATCTTTCAATTTGATAATCACCCACAGAACGTACACAGAACAATGGAGGGCTGGATTTTTCTGTCCGGCACCTGTTTTTCCGGACACTGGGAGTGACACTGAACTGATAATTGAAATCTAAGTTCAAAGTTCTACCTACTAGTTACTCAACAAAAGACAGGAAACTGAAAACTATAGAAAAGTTAACAGGAAAAAAATGCTAACAAAGATGTACCCTAGTAAATTCTCACATAGTAAACCATGAGGGACATCATCAGTTCAGATCTTACTGGTGAGGCACTCAACTAGGAAAAAACTTATGAGTAACTGCAAGGATGTCGCCTCACCAACGAAGAGGGACCAATCAGGTAACCAAGCACACTCAGCAAGTAATTGAGCGAGGCACTGCCACATTTTTTTTGAATAAATATGACCCTAAATACTTCTGAGGGACAGCACTCTTGGAAAATGTGTATTTCAGGGGGAAAACTGTCACAGATTTTAGTGCTATTTCAAAGAAATAAAATAATCTATTTTATCTTTTTCACTAACATCCTCACACCTGCACATTCTGTACTGCTGTTGTACTGATGGAATTTATTATGCACCTTCGAGGATTCGAACCGCTGTAATCAACCTACCTCCGGAACGAGGAACCTACATAAACCTATGCTAAACGACTTGAGCCAAAACCGACACTTGCGTCTGTGTGTGTCTGTGGTAAAAAGGTGCAACAAGTGTTTCTGGAGTACTGGTTGATTTCTCTGTAGAACGATGTGTTACAATAATAATCCAATCACACTGATAAATTTTTGAACTATTATAACATTTAGATAAATACAGTAGCATTGAAAATTGTAATGATGTGCCAGCATAATAGAATTTAGATTCATGACGTTGATAAATTTCAATTCATTTAATTTTCTAACCTCAAAATTTTTAATCAAGCATATACTTATATGATATATGTACTGTGAGTGGTTATACATCGTTTCTCAATGAAATGAATTGAACTTACACCATTGATTTATAATTTGTGAATTTGGAAGTAAATTTAATTCAATGTATTAAATGACGCTCAAAGTTTCTATTTTTTGCAATGCTTTGGTTTGAGTGTGTATCCAAATTTCTGATCACTTTCATGATCATTATTTCATTCTCTTGGAGACTTACAGAATTTACTTATTGAAAGTGACTGTGCTGATCTGGAATACCTTTAGTTCTGTATGATACTAATAATTGATAATCCTAGGTGTCATTAGTCAATACCGCATATCTGAGTCACTGTGTTTGATACCATGTATTGATAAGCAATAGTGAGTATACCCTGTAACAATAAACAATACTGGATCTATGCCATGGATCGATGAATAAAATCGGATATAGTTGATCGATACCACATCTCCTTGTAGAAGATCATATTCAGGTTGTTTGAACTGTATATTTTAATGTTGATTTTATTTATGGAAATCGCAATTGTAGATCTCTTTCAATTTCATAAAACTATTTTTAATTAAATCTTACGAAAGCTTTTCGAATTGATATTTCAGTACTGGATGTACTGAAAATCATTTCAGTTCTTTGGGTTGATTTTTTATAAAAGAGTTTGTTTTCTGTGATTGATTAAGTTATACAAACAATTTTTACAAAACCCCAGTAATTTTCTACTTTTGAATCATGAAACATTTATGCTGATACATAGTTTAAAGTTTTTTGTCTCTTCAGATACCCAAGAACGTTTCAAACAAAACATTTTATTCTAAGTATCTACATTTCATTGAAAACATGTCATTCAATGGAATATTTTGATCACAGTCTTCTTGTATTGTAAGAGTTCCTTTCAGATTCATATACTCTTATTAAAATACATTGAAAATCTGAATTATTCTTTGACTTATTCTCTTTTCATGGGCTTTTTCAATGGCTTATGTGTATGTTTATCAATCGTATAACACTAATATATAACTATCCAATTACATTGTAAAATATAACACCTTTTCATGTATACATCTCATACATCTGTACCGTTTACTGTGAAACATTCATTATATTTCGAACATTTATCACAATTAATGAAATTATTATACATAATTCAACCTAACATAAACAAGATATACTGAATGTTTCATAATGAAGGCCACAGGCCACAGATATATGAGATGGATACATGAGAAGGTATTGCATTTAACAATAAAATTGGATAGTTGTATATTAGTGTTATACGATTGATAAACATATACATAAGCCATTGAAAAAGCCCATGAAAAGAGAATAAGTCAAAGAATAATTCAGATTTTCAATGTATTTTAATGTATTTCAATGTATTATTCATATAAGAGTATATGAATCTGAAAGGAACTCTTACAATACAAGAAGACTGTGATCAAAATATTCCATTGAATGACATGTTTTCAATGGAATGTAGATACTTAGAATAAAATGTTTTGTTTGAAACGTTCTTGGGTATCTGAAAAGACAAAAAACTTGAAACTATGTATCAGCATAAATGTTTCATGATTCGAAAGTGTAAAATTACTGGGGTTTCGTAAAAATTGTTTGTATAACTTAATTAATCACAGAAAACAAACTCTCTTATAAAAAATCAACCCAAAGAACTGAAATGATTTTCAGTACATCCAGTACTGAAATATCAATTTGAAAAGCTTTCGTAAGATTTAATTAAAACTAATTTTATGAAATTGAAAGAGATCTACAATTGCAACTTCCATAAATAAAATCAACATTAAGGTTCATATATACAGTTCAAACAACCTGAATATAATCTTCTACAAGGATATGTGGTATCGATCAACTATATCCAATTTTATTCATCGATCCATGGCATAGATCAACTGTATCCAATATTGTTCATGAATACATGGTATTGATCAACTACATCCAATATTGTTCATCGATACATGGTATTGATCAACTATATCCAGTATTGTTTATTGTTACAGGGTATACTCACTATTGTTCATAAATATATGGTATCACATACAGTGACTAATGAGGTATGAGTCATGAGGTATTGGCTAATGACACCTAGGATTATCAATTATTGGTATCATATAGAACTAAAGGTATCCCAGATCAGTACCATCACTTTTAATCAGAAAATTCCATAAGTTTCCAAGAGAATGAAATAATTATCCTGAAAGTAAACAAAAGTTTAGATGAATATTCAAAACCAAGCATTGCAAGACATAGAAAATCTGAGCATCGATCTAATATGAATAAGCTGGGATATTTTACTCTAAGGCAGGTGATATTTTAATTCACAAATAGGTAAAGTACAATTCACTCTCTACTTACGAGTGATACTTCCCATTCTAGTTTGAAAAGTGAAGAGATTCACTCTACTAAAGTGATGTTATCACTCTTGGAGAGTGAAAGTGCTAATGCATTTTACATTGAGAGTGGAAATTTCACTCTTAGAAATTTAGGGGGTATACTGTAGTAACAACTACAACTCTTCACTTAGAATATAGATGCAATTAAGAGAAATTACCTCTCGAGCCTTGAAATGAATAAAAGTTATTTGCACTTATGAAATATGCCGATATTGTTGCTCAATCCCTACTCATTTTTAAAGTTAATTCATTAAAAATGTCGTCTTTTCTGATAAAAGTGCAAGGAACATTTTATTCAATTCAAGATTGAAAAGCTCATGTCTCTTCATTAAATTTATACCTGGAGTGAATACTTGTAATTATCTGAAGAGAAGATATAACTCTATTATTATTAATTAGTTCAGATTATCAAATACTGATGAGTAACTCATTTGTTTGTCCCAATCAATGCTAGTTGGATCCAACTTATCAGTTATTGACTAGCCCCTTGCTAGTTTTTCCTAATTAGTTCTTCCTTCTTAGTGCCTCATCGGTCATAGGGAAGAACTTGTAACATTTCTACCAGGGTAGAAATCCCAGATAGCACAAGAGTTCTAAAAGAGTTCATAATGAATACAATGTATTCATATAGACCTCTTTGAAACTCTTGTGCTATCTAAGAATTTTATATAAATACTAACTTCAACTTCAACTTTTTTTGTAACTTTTTTTTAGTTTCCTTGATAAATCTGGATAAAATTTTGCTCTCCTTTTAACATGTGCCATAAGAAATTATCCTTGCGCCAACTATATTAGTCAAAACTTTATTAGCGGTATCTTGTGTTCACGTACCTAGTAGCATCGGAATGTTGTATATATACTATGCACTTACATAGTATATCTAGATATACGATGAACGTTCATAGTATATATACAACGTTCTGCTGCTACTTGGGTATATGCATATTGATTTATAAGCAGTGTTTGCATTGTTCAGAAAAATTTAAACCATGATTGTTATATTCAGAAGCATTACAAAGATTTAATAAACATGTGAGAGATTTTTCATTTTGCGGTAAACATAACTTCAATACAATCACGCCAGTTATTTTCTAGATTGTTACAAGGCGCAAGTCCCTCACGAGGGACTAGTCAGGCCTTTGTGAGGCCTAGAGAATGACCAGAGTGATTTTTGCTAAAGTATCTACCAGTCAAACTTGTGAGGAACTCACTGTTAACTTGCAAGTTCAACACGACTAGTTTCGCCTTAAGAAACACTTGAGGGCCTCGAGATAACCAGAGAATGCCTAGAATAATTTCTGGTAGGGATTCCCTTTATCATACGCAAGCCGTAAAAGGTGTGTGTACACGGAGAGAAAAGTTATTATAAAAGTACATTTTATATTAAGCCCAGGACAGACTTGCCAATGTGGTTCCATCTGATATATGAAATGAACATATTACAATGTGAATTCAATATTCTGAAACAATCTCTTTCAAAAATTACTACATTATATTCAAAATTCTACTCACGCAATATTGCTTCACCAGCATCAAAATAAGGGGTAAAATTCACCAAGTGTTCCCATCTGAAAATTTCAATCTCATCAATGTTGATGAAATTCCATGAATTTGTTTTACTAGTGACCCTCTTCAAATTGTGTCAACACCAGGTTTCTAGGAAGTCAGGTTTTCGTGATACAGGGGTTTAAATTGTCAAAATTTTTGTGATCTGCGTTTTTTCGAAAAATCATCATCCTCATTAATTCCATTTAATGAAAATATGTCATCATTGATATTGTTAGGATTTTTTCTAAATTTTACGATAAAAATACTTTTATTCATGCAGAAGGAGTATTTCACACAGAAATTCGATTTTTAAAAGTATTTTCGCATTTTTCGGTCACTGCGCCCCTTTTGATATTTATGAAACCTTGATAAATCGAAAGCTTGATTCCTTAGCTTCAAAATCATATAGGTTTAAAAATGGGACGAAGAAATTTCCCCAAGGTACAGAGTTCCAAGTGTGTACGTATCGTACCTTGAGTGCGTGACGATCACACCATCGATTTTCATTGTATTGTTTTATGAAAAAAGTAATTATCAAATTTAATTTCTCAATTTTGCCTACCACATTGCTCAATACAACCATCTAGATTACCCCCTTCGAATGAATAATTGATTCACGACACACGGTTGAAGAAAACACGTCATACTTTATTAGAACATTATTGTAATAATTAGTCATACCAATTTGTCATCTTGGACCCACTAAATTTCTTTTTATTGATAATCAATTTTTATGGAAACGCGGCTACTGTAACTGGTAAAAGTAACTGTAAGTAGTGACTTTCTTTGTACAAGTTATAGTACTCTGATTATTTACAAAATTGAATTATTGCTACATAAATGTACAGAATGATATTAAACAATTTGCAGTATTTATCATTATCAATCTTCTGATCCTTCTGAAAGGTTGTTCCTATACTCTAATTTTTATGCCTTCCCAAGTAGAAATTACGCCTAGTCAATGGCTAGTGCCTCGTGAGTTTTTCTATACTCCTGACGAGGGCCTTTTGAGGAAAACTCACCAGGTACTTATTCGTAATGTAACGCTGTGTGTTATGAGGCACTTGCTAGTGGAATTCACAAGGTACTGGTCAGTTACTATTTAGTTACTCTCTAAATACTAGTCAATTACCAACAAGTTTTTGACAGCAATTATATGCCAAAAAAATTGTGAAGTTATAATGATACATCAACAATGATTATCCAGTAAAATATGCATGCTTTGACCCAAAATGTTTTTGAAAATAAAAAATTGAATTCTGAGCAAGAATCATGTTTCAGAGGAGACACTTGCAGATTACCACCAACGTTCACTTCGTGCTCAATGCGACGGAGAGAATATTGGAAACCTCGGAGAGAATCGAACCTACCTAAACCAATTCCTACCTAATGTTGCGCGATCTACTATCCTAGCGCCCTAACGACCTAAGCTAAACCGGTACCTACGTGATGCAATAGAAAAGATCAATTAAAGTGACGTGTTTATCCGATTCAATCATCCGTCGGTTGAATATAATAATCTATGAGCCTGTGTGAAAATTGCAGTTCGGTTGACAAATGTGAGGTTAAATTCATGTGATCAAAAAATGGATGAATTATTTTTGTGAAATGTGTGGTGGTTATTTCTACAATAATGTGTATCAAAAAATCTATTAGTAAGTGCAAAATGAATTAGTAAATCAGTCATAGCTGTTGTAACATGTCAAAAAATCGTAATTTGTTGATGCAGTGAAAATGAATTTTCTTCAATTACTTACATCAGTACTTCTAGGCACAAACTCAGAGATCATATTAATTTTGTAAGGAATATGAGTCATGAAGAACTCATTTGATCAAAAATATGTAAAAAGAATGTTCAAAATGAATTGCAAAAAACTTGGATTATTCACTTGCAGCTCGACGGATGGTTTTACTTTTCAAATTGAAGAGTACTCTTCGTGTTGAAATTTTCAAATTTGAGGAAAAAGCCTTATTTTCTGAGTTGAATTCGTTGTTAGGGTGATGATAAACTTGTAGGAAGAGTTTGAAAGTTGGGTGGAATCTATATTGATCAGGAAAGTCCAAATCGTGTGGCAAAAGAAAAATCTGTCAACTTAGCTTACGGCACATGGGTATTCTATCAGTTTTTCTTCACTAAACGAAATCTAGGCAGGAGCAATGTATCAAAATTTAGTAAAATCAAGTTGGTACAGAGTAAGAGAGGACAGATATATTCATTGAATTTTATTGGTTATTATAAAAATGTTGATAAATAAGTAAAGGCTATGTATGACTCAATTTATCGTCTCCCAATATTTTTGTTTCAATGATTTTGTATTGTGTGCATTTTTGTATCTTTTCACTAGTAGGTTGAGGAAACATGTGTATTGAACCTGTTTCATAAATATAATAACATTTATTGGTAGGAACATTATACAAAATTATTGGAAAAAAAATATTAAAAGACGACACATTGGATCTTCTATAGCCTTTCCTTATTTATCAAATTTTTTATAATAACCAATAAAATTCAATGAATATATCTGTCCTCTCTTACTCTGTACCAACTTGATTTCACTGAATTTTGATACATTTCTCCTGCCTAGATTTCGTTTAGTGAAGAAAACTGATAGAATATCCATGTGCCGTGAGCCAAGTTGACAGATTTTCTAACTTTTGCCACACGATTTGGACTTTCCTGATCAATATAGATCCCCAACTTTCAAACTCTTCCTACAAGTTCATCATCACCCTAAAAACAAATTCAACTCAGAACATAAGGCTTTTTTCTCAAATTTGAAAATTTCAACTTCGAGAATACTCTTCAATTTGAAGAGTAAAATCATCCAACGCGCTTCAAGTAAATAATTCAAGCTTTTTGAAATTCATTCTAAACATTCGCTTGAAATATTTTTGATCAAATGAGTTCTTCGTGACTCGTATTATTACAAAATTAATGTAAGTTTTTTGAGAAATGTGAGTTTTGAGAAATTTAATGTGAGTTTTTTCCGAGGAATATTGATGTAAATCAATATTGATATCATTGATATTGATATTGTTGTTGTTGATATTGTCGTGTATTTGAATAGAATTCATTTTCACCACATCAGCAAATTACGATTTTTTGACATGTTACAACAGCTATGACTGATTCACTAATTCATTTTGCACTTACTAACAGATTTTTTGATACAGATTATTCAAGAAATAACCACCACACATTTCACAAAAATAATTCATTCATTTTTTGATCACATAAATTTAACCTCACATTTGTCAACCGAACTGCAATTTTCACACAGGCTCATAGATTACACCGCCATCTTCTGGCAAATAAATCTTGAAAGGGCCTCAATGATTTCTGACGAGGCTTACAAGTGTAGTAACAGTCTAGATCTACTTATAAAAAATCCTCCATACTTTTCTGAGAGTTTCACTTGTCTAATATATATTGTAAGTAACCGGTGAGTAAGTTGCTAGTTTATCTCAACTAGAAGTTCCCTATGAAATCCCTACAGGGGCCTCATATTGACTAGACAATGCCTTGTCAGATTTCTACTTGGGTTCTTCGGGTCTTTGGGAATATATCATATTGCACTGCCGAAGAGTGAGTTTTAAGAATAAACGATGAATGTTCCATAGGTGGGGTAAAATTCGCCAAGTGCACGCCTTGAAATTAACGAGGAGGAAACTTTTGATATAAATGAAGAAGATTTTCCCGTTCCATCAACAAAAATGTCTGAGAATTTAAATCGAAATTGTCAAATAAAACATCATGCATCAGCTATTGAAGTTCTCGATCAAATCAAAGAAAAATTCAAACAGTCTTCCAGTTACTCAGAGAAGATTTTGCTTCTAACCCTTGCTCCAAAATCATGGGGACGAAGGACATTGGCTACTGAATTCAACGCTTCGGAACGTCAAGCTAGGAAAGCCATACAGTTGGTAGCTGGAGACGGGATTCTAACATCACCAAATCCAAAGCGAGGACGAAGGTTATCTTGCGAGATTGAAAATTCCATCATAGCATTTGACTTGGATGATGAAAATAGCCGGATATTGCCAGGCATGAAGGATTATGTTTCGATCAAAACTAATGATGGAACGCGTGAACATGTTCAAAAAAGATTGATTTTATGCAATCTTGCCGAATTGTATTCTTCATTCAAATTGAAGAATCCTACAGTTGATGTGAGCTTATCGAAATTTTCACAGCTGAGACCTCGCAATTGTGTACTCGCTGCAGCTTCTGGAACTCATACCGTATGTGTGTGTGTTTATCATGAAAACGTGAATTTAATGCTAGATGCCATAAGTTTACAAAAACTAACGTTTGCGACAGATTTCCCCATGGCTTCTCACCATGATGCTATTAAAATGCTTGTATGTGATGATCCTACTTCTGAATGCTATCTGGACAAGTGTTTAGCGTGTCCTGGAATAGACAATTTTGAGGATTTTCTTCAATCGAATCTTACAGACCAGTACATTGAGAGAGTAGAATATCAAATTTGGCAACAAACTGATCGCAGCACTTTGAAAACTGAAATAGCAGACGCAGGAGATTTCGTGGAGGATCTCTGTGAACGGTTACATAAGTTGAAATCTCACGCTTTTATAGCAAAGGGCAATCGTGCTTTCTTAAGAATCTCAAGCATAATTCGAAGGCCGGAGAATTCATAGTTACATGTGATTTTGCTGAAAACTATGCATTCATTGCTCAGAATGCTATTCAATCGTTTCATTGGAATAACAATCAAGTTACCATTTTCACAACAGTAATTTATTACAGAACAGATGAGTCAAGACATCGCAGTATACCAATTTTGTCTGATATTCTGACTCATGATACGGTAGCTGTTTATGAATTTCGAAAAATTATTACAAAGTATTCGCAAGATAATTTTGAATGTGAAAAAATCTTCTACTCCACTGATGGAGCATCACAACATTTCAAAAATAAATATAATTTTGCAAATCTACATCATGAACATGATTTTGGAATTGCGACTGAGTGGCATTTTCATGCAAGTGCACATGGCAAAGGACCTTGTGACGGTATTGGTGGAAATTTGAAGAGACTTGCAGCACGTGCAAGTCTGCAAGCATCATCAAATGAAAATCAAATTCTGACTGCGGATGCTCTTTATCAGTGGGCTAAAGAACATCTGAAAGAAACTGTAATTTTTTTCAGTCCAAAGAGTACTCTTATAGAGGCTACGAAAGCACTTGAACAACGATTTGCATCTGCAAAAACGATAGCAGGAACTCTCAAATACCATTGCGTAATACCTAGGGAACATTCATCGTGTATTTCTAAAAACTCACTCTTCGGCAGTGCAATATGATATATTCCCAAAGACCCGAAGAAGGCATAAAAATTAGAGTATAGGAACAACCTTTCAGAAGGATCAGAAGATTGATAATGATAAATACTGCAAATTGTTTAATATCATTCTGTACATTTATGTAGCAATAATTCAATTTTGTAAATAATCAGAGTACTATAACTTGTACAAAGAAAGTCACTACTTACAGTTACTTTTACCAGTTACAGTAGCCGCGTTTCCATAAAAATTGATTATCAATAAAAAGAGATTTAGTGGGTCCAAGATGACAAATTGGTATGACTAATTATTACAATAATGTTCTAATAAAGTATGACGTGTTTTCTTCAACCGTGTGTCGTGAATCAATTATTCATTCGAAGGGGGTAATCTAGATGGTTGTATTGAGCAATGTGGTAGGCAAAATTGAGAAATTAAATTTGATAATTACTTTTTTCATAAAACAATACAATGAAAATCGATGGTGTGATCGTCACGCACTCAAGGTACGATACGTACACACTTGGAACTCTGTACCTTGGGGAAATTTCTTCGTCCCATTTTTAAACCTATATGATTTTGAAGCTAAGGAATCAAGCTTTCGATTTATCAAGGTTTCATAAATATCAAAAGGGGCGCAGTGACCGGAAAATGCGAAAATACTTTTAAAAATCGAATTTCTGTGTGAAATATTCCTTCTGCATGAATAAAAGTATTTTAATCGTAAAATTTAGAAAAATCCTAACAATATCAATGATGACATATTTTCATTAAATGGAATTAATGAGGATGATGATTTTTCGAAAAACGCAGATCACAAAAATTTTGACAATTTAAACCCCTGTATCACGAAAACCTGACTTCCTAGAAACCTGGTGTTGACACAATTTGAAGAGGGTCACTAGTAAAACAAATTCATGGAATTTCATCAACATTGATGGGATTGAAATTTTCAGGTGGGAACACTTGGCGAATTTTACCCCATAAGTAGCTTTGGCAACAGTGCTAAGTGGTCACCGTCAAGTAATAATCGCGTAGCAATGTAGTAGTTTGTCGGAACTGATTGACTAACAACGTAAATACAGTTCTTATATAGCAGAAAAAGAGAACGGTCAACGTAATTTGTCGTACTGTTCATTGAATTTATAGAAATCTATAAGTGCCATAGGAATGTGTGTTGAAGCCACATTCGATAGTTTACCTTCAGAGTGTAACGAATCAAGTGTTTTGAATAATTGATCAATTATTTTATTCATACAACAACGTGTGTCCTCTTTCATTTTTGTGTTAATGCACGGAGAGAACAAATTTGCTCACGCAGCAAATCGAGGTATTATATATAGAATAGCAAAATTTTTTGCTGACCTAGCCAAAAATTTGCTATAACAGCGATCGTGTTAGCTACGACAGCGATTTTTCAACTGTGCCAGCGAAAAATGTTTGCTTCGCCAGCAAATTTTCAGTATTATATATAGAATGGCAAACAAATTTTGCGGGGATAGCAAACATTTTTTTGCTGCCACAGCTAAAAATTCGCTGTCGCAGCTAACAAGATTGCTGGAACAGCAAATAGTTTGCTGTAACAGCCAAAAATTTGCTGCTCTGGCAAAAGGAACCCAGCAAAAGTAGATTTCGCTGCCACAGCGAATTCCTTTTTCTCCGTGTGACAGTTTGATTGTGGTCGAATCAAACTTGAATTTTTAACTGCATTATACACAGAGAAGAATAAGACGTTAAGTTGAAAACAGACATGATTGAAATCATGATTTATGAATTGATTAATAGTAAAAAAATTATTATAAAATCAAATTCAACACAAATATATATTAGACTAATTTGATTGGAAAAATCTAGAGAAAATATACACACTCTTTCCATAGTATCTCATGTCTCTGACAACATATAATTCTCTGAGAATTCCTTTGTGGTCTAATCTTTTAGTTCTATAAAGGGTTCATTCATTTTATATAATGAATCTTATAACGTCTATGAGTCTCGAAACTCCTCGTTGTCAGTTATGTTGAGAATATTTAATCGCAGTCGATCCCATATGCACCTTGATGATTCTTTCGCAATGAGTTAATAATTGAATAAATATCTTTGTTGTCTTTTTGATTTTCCTTCTTACAAGTCCAATAGATCCAATGGATTTGTGGAATAATCGAAATTTTCTTTCGTACGTTCTATTAGATAAGTGAGAGGGATTCAAAGTCAGATGATTAAAGGTTAGATAATTCCATGTGCCCTCGATACTGATAAAATCTCCAGGAATATATTGTTTGCAAATACAATTTTTCCCGCCTCTTTCATTTATGGTCGTAGTATGGCGCTTGAATCGCTATACATTTCTCACGAGTGCTGAAGTATAATCTTGTGACAATATAAATACGAAATGAGCTGGATTAAACATGGCGATTGCGAATATATGTTATGTAAGTCTGTTATGTAGGTAAGTTTCAGCATAGGTTATAAGTGTACGTTCCTGCGAAGGCGGCAAAGTAGATACGTGAGTTGAAATTGTAAACAGTATAAAACACAAATGTATTCTGAGTATAAAATGACTAAATTGTGAATGTAAATTTGTGAATCAAGTGTCAACCTCATGAACAACATAACCTCTCATATAGAGGATGCGCTGCTGCTGAAATGCGCATCAGAAAAAAATTTTTTTTATTAACTGATAAATTACAGTATTACATCGGAATATTGTAATTTTTAATCGCAATGAACTATAATATTTGATGCTGATATCACCTCAAAGTTAATAGATGGTCATTTCGATTTTTACTACATCTCGTCAGTAAGACTCCTGACTTATATCACGTACTTTCTTCTCTTCAGTCTTATGTACAAAGTGGATTGAGTAACTTCGACTACATGAGATATTTAATTGCATTTTTTAGCATAAATATACGAATATTTATCCTTTTACGAGTTGTATAATATGCATTTCACACCGTTGTGATCAATACTGTTAAGGAAAGTCTGTCCAGCGGGTGCTTGCAATTGTAGTGAAAATACATGTTAATTCTCTCATTCATTCAAATACTTTTCTGTCCGTGTAGCTTGTGCCAGATGTATTTAACGAAGTCTGTGGAGCTAACGGTAGAAATTAACTCATCTGACCCACTCTCGTGATCCGAGGTATTGTAAGGCTTTTGTTGGGAAGTGTGTGGAATTGTGTTGAGTGTATTGTGAAAAACGCATTCAAGAAAGTCTGTGGCGCTGACACTAGGGATTGACTCATCCGATCCACCCTCATGTTCCGACATATTATCCTTTGATTTTATAACACAACTGAATTCTCTCTTGTGGCAACAGATGAATAATCATGACATCTTATACAGTTCGTCACCTTTGGATGGCCAATTCAGTTGGGTGAGAATACAGCAGCGTTCAATGATGTTTTGAGTTGTTGCAGCGAGCCAAGAACTGTACAATCTGTACTTCTGCAAACCTTATGACTTTGAAATATTGCTCTGTCCATCATATATGAATACATTTTCACGAGATATCGATGTAAATAGTAATTTTTCATAGAATTACTCAAGTCAATACAATTCTTGAAGTTGGCGAAACTTTTATCCTACCGTGCAAGGGTCAAACGTTGACCGATTGGAATTTATTTTGTTTTTCCTATTATTTGCCATCACAAACCGCAACTTTTCCGCATTAATGTGTTCCAAATTGGAAAAATTTTTCATTTTTGGCCCACCCTAATGTACATGGAGAAACATTACTTGAATTTGAACTCAGTATGCTGATTATTTCCTTCAGTTACGCGATAAATTAACTTGAAACTGTATTTCTTCTTCTAGGAAAATGGACGTGCTTGCAGATTACCGGAGAGATTGCCTATTTCTTCATCTAGAACAAGTGGTGCGTATTTTTTTGTAATGTTAAAATATCCCTATTTTCTTGAATAGCTTGCAAAAAAAGTGATTCTACAAAAAAACCAGAGGGCTCCGCTTCCTAACTGCTTCGCTTTTCTCAGCAGTGCAACTACCTTTAAGATTTGCTTCGCTCATTTCGAAAAATCGTAGTCTACGTACGCTCGCATTCCAGAGTAAACTATTTATTAAGAATCGAAACTTACAGAATTCAGATACCCAGGGATTCATGATCAAGCACTTATCGGTTTTTCACTTCACTAAAAAAAATTTTCAGACATGATATTCAGAGAGCTTAAAATCGATTGCCTACTATCCCTTATACCATCTTCCAATGATTTAAGAACGGTTGTCATAATGTAAACCAGTTTTCAAAGAATTTTTGGATGTAATAATGCTTACATGCAAAGGTTGAAATTTCTATTTTTTTCAAATATTATGAATATTTAGAAATTCCCTAGCGGATTCAAGTTTACTAAAACACGTTCAAAAAAGTTTAGCTACATGGAGAGAAATTTGGAGGACTAATAGCGGGGAAATAGATACGGGTTTGAAGCAGGGACTATAACACAAAAAAATGCGTGGATTCATACCTTTGAAGAATAGCGCATTGCGGTCATTTCCTAATGATGAATTGGTAGTTTACCGAAATGTGATCATACATTAACGGTAATGTTTCGGTGACCTCCTGGTACAAAATCGCGCAAAGTAATTTCAATTTGTTGCTTATAATTTGATTTTAAATTGATTATATTTGGTAAAAACCATTGGAATATCATCTCTTGATCATTTCTTTACTAATCCAAGCAACATACGGATGTTCCTAGCATGTTCTGCGAATCTTCTTAGCACATTAAATGTTCTATGCATATTGCATTCGCCAAGGACGCTCTCGGCATGCTTTCCGAGTGCTTTGTTACTAGGGGAAAATTTCAACCACCCTAAAATATTACAAAAATGAACAACAATCCGTCACTTCGGATCTGCGAGAACATTACTTTCGATTTGGGACAAGAGAGGATTGGTAATGAAATTTCTCAAACTCTGTAGATGCTTCCGATTGCAGGCATTCATAGCCTCTAGAGCTTGGAAAATGAATTCCCATTGGCCAGTTCATGGCCCCTGGGGCCGAGGGCTTGTGCAACCGGAAGGATTCAGTAGTTGATGATGCGAATCAGGTCCAAGGATCCACAAATAAGCGTATACGATTTTATTATAAGAATAAATGTTTAATTTAGTTTAAAATAACAAACTACTCAATGAATGTCGTTACGCAATCGACAAACGATGACGCATCAACCCAACTAGAAATATCCAGAAATATCTAGTTGAATAAACAAACGAGGCAGCGTTTCATGCGCCCCTTGAGTCATTTCCGTATGAGCGTTGGTAATTCGACTGACGATCACAATATCAACAGTTGGATTATGAACAAGGTTTCTTTTTGTCGTAAAATTGTACTTTCCAGTACAATATTCATTATTGCCATTGGTGATTCCAATTGAATATCGTTTGCCGTAGTTTTATACATCGAAAAATTGTACTAAATCCGACACCCTGATTATGAACAAAAGTTAGTACAATGTAGGAGTTGATTGAACTGCCTTGCGGGTTTGAGAAATTGGTTGTTCTAACCCCGCAAGAAATTGAGACAATACTTTGAGGAATTAATTGTCATTCTTATGGACTTGATTCAATTAATTCTTTTTCTTTTAAACAGTGTAAAACATACTTGTATTGAATCAAAAAAATTTGGAATAACAGCATATAACGTTTGATTGGATGTTACATACCCAAGGCCCACTCGTGAAAATCGTTCTTCTCTCTCGGCGTCCATTGGAACATGTGCGAAAGTGAAGGGCAGAAGAATAGACGATTGCCTAATGGACGCCGACAGAGGAAAATGATTTCCACGAGCGGAAGGGATCCCTCAATAGTACACATTTATTTTTGTACACGAAGGAGAAGTGAAATATTTTACTACACAAATCGAGTTGCCTTCAATACTACACAAATGAATACTACCCATTTATCTTTGTACACGAAGAATAAGTGGAAAATTTTACTACACAAATCTTTACTGCGACAGTTGCGCGATTCTACACAATTATTATACTGCACATAATTTATTCTACACAGAAGAATCGTACGTTTATATACTACACGTGCTCAGTACTGCACATGTGCAATACTACACCTAAATATTCGAATGGCTGCTTGTTCGGTTCGATACTACACGCGCTCAATACTACACCAAAATATTAGAATGAATCGTTGTTTGATTCAATACTACACATGTTCGATACTACACATGTCCATCACTACCTTGGGTTCGAGTCTCATAACAATTCATGGAAGGATGGTTCGATTTTGAAACGTTATAGATTTTGCAACAGAATATTGATAGATAGATAGATAGATAGATATGTTTATTTATGTTCTAGGATGAACATCCTGTAGAACAATTGAGAAAGAAGTATAAACAATAACAAAGATATTATATACAAAAATACTTATATATATACAGCATTAAACCCACAGCCCGAAAAGCAAAAAGAAGGCAGAATGAATGAACTTAAAAATAAAGATGAAATGAGAATGAGAGTGAGGATGAGATTACAAAGGTGTGAGAAATGAAAATACAGATATAAGATAGAGATACAATAGTTATAAATGCGCAGAATGAAGATGAAGGCAAATGAAAATACAGATATAAAATAGAGATACAATAGTTATAAATGCGCAGAAAGAAGATGAAGGCAAGAAAAGCGTAAGATGAACCACGATGAACCTACTTGAAAAGGAGTATATGTCTATGAGTGAGAAAGGGTGGAGGTGAGCAAGAAGTCATAATACCTCTTTTTGAAGACGTTAGGGGAAGAGCTACACTTGATGTTATCTGGGATCGTGTTCCAGAGTTTACTACCTGTTATCAAAAAAGATTTTTGATATGTGGTAGTACGATGCAGTGGTATTTTAAGGAGCCCCCTATTCGATCTAGTGCAACGAATTGCATCAGAGGTACCAAAGTTAAAACGATCGTAAAGAAAAGGAGGATCCTTGAAAGCAAATAGATGATGCAAGTACGACCCCAGGAAAAATTTCCGTCGCTCAGAAAGTTTGAGCCAGCCGAGGCGCGTGAAGAAAGGAGAGATGTGGACATCTTTTCTGAGATTGAAAATAAACCGCACGCAGGCATTCAGTTTACGCTGCAGACGTATACTGTCTCCTTCGGAGAGATCAGTGAGAACTAAGCAACAATAATCAAAATAGGGTATAACTAGCGTTGAAATCAGTTTAGTTCTCATCTGGATAGAGAGTGCGTTGCCATTAAGTCGCAATTGGTAGAGTGCGCACGAGACTTTCCTGCAGACAGAAGTTACTTGCTCATTCCAATTAAGAGAAGGTGTCAGAATAATCCCAAGCGATTTAAGCGAAGAGACAAGATTTATAGGGGTGCCCTGAAGTATGATGTCCGGTAAGGAGCGAAGAGAAATATCGTTGACGTAACGTGGAGAACCAAGGATCATGCAATTGGTTTTCAAGGGGTTCAGAATTAGGTAGTTGGTGGAGCACCAGCTGGCAATTCTCTGTATATCGTCATTCAATTTCGAGATACATTCGTCTATGAGAAAAGGTGAAGTATGCAAATAAATATAAAAGTCATCAGCGAATTAAAAGAGTTTACAATGGTGAATAATCGAATTTATGTCGGTGACATACAGTGCGAATAAGAGAGGGCCCAGGCGAGAGCCTTGGGGAACACCTGAGGTAACTGGAGTCCATTCGGAGCAAACTTTAGAGCTTCTAACTGATTGCGTGCGACCAGATAGATAGGACCAAAACCACTTCAGCACGGGGGTAGATATATTGAAAGAAGCGAGTTTTTGTATAAGCAAAGAGTGGTTAACGGTATCAAAAGCTCTTGAGAAATCAAACCCCACCAAAAGAGTGATCATGCGCTTATCAATCGCTTCACGAACATCATCAGTCAATTTTAAAAGAGCAGTTTGAGTGGAGCGGTGTTTGATGAATTCACACTGATATTGGTCAAGTAGAGAATTCTTGGTCAAAAAATCACACAAGAAGTGATGGACGATCTTTTCAAGTATTTTAGATGACTCACAGAGAATGGAGATAGGGCGAAAATCACGTGGAGTTTGTGGAGATCTTGTTTTAGGTATAGGTGTAATGAAGGAGCGTTTCCACGCCATAGGAAAGAGAGATAGCATGAGAGAGGAATTGAATAAGGTCAGTAGGAATGGAAAAATGGACGGAGCGATCAGGTTAAGGAATCGACCAGGAAGCCCATCTGGAGGAATAGTATTTGAGTTAGAAAAATGATAGAAATGTAGCAGATCATGAGGAGTCAAGTTAGGGAAAATGAAAAGGTTATCACTGTAGCCGAGACTTTGGTCGAGAATGGGCGGTGGAGGACAGGCCGGATGAAAGCCAGCAGAGAAGTGTAAACTAAGCTCGTTCACACAAAATTTATCCGCGGGCGGATGATTACTATTAGATTTGATTATTCTCAGGGTACGAAGTTCTCTCCAAAGTGTGCGTGAGTCGGGAGTGCCCATCAATCTGTCGTTATAATATTGACGCTTCGCATTCCTGAGAGAAGTAACAACGTTGTTCCTTGGTCGTGTGAAGAGTAGATGACATTCAGGATTTCTTGTGCGGAGATATGTCCTCCTCGCAGTGTTACGTTCACGGATGAGATTACGAATCTCCTGAGTTATCCAGGGAGAAGGAGGACGTCTGGGAGTGAACCTTCTGATCGGTACTTCACTATTGTATAGATCAGTGAGATAATCATGGAAAACCCCCAACACACTCATCAATATTTGTAATACCCGAGTTCCCGATGTTCAGCAAAATCGATGGTATATCAATATCTTGCCCATTGATACGCGAGTAATCATGCACAGAGACGATCTGCTGTTGACTCATGGGTAGATTGAAAGAGTATTCAATTGAGATCATGTCATGCCGAGATAGAAAAGGCATTTCCTTTTGTTCATGGTCAATCACTTTGGAGAGATCGTCCACTACACATAAGTCAAGCAAGGTCGAAGAGATGGATGTGTGATGAGTGGGGCCGTAGGGGACAATGGCCAGATTCAGACTGGAGAGTATTTTACGGAGATAAGTACTATCAGGAGATGAACGGCACAAGTCGGTGTTCCAGTCACCCATAATGATTTTGTCGTGATAGTCAGTACTCAGTGTAGAGATCACCGTTTCCAAATTAGCAAATCCTATTTTCGGAGGTCTGTAAACTACACCAATGAGTACTTTGCGCATACACGTTCTGGAAACCTGGACGAATAGATATTCGGGTTGTGGACAAGTGGCATCGTACTCAGATTTCTGTATAATTTTGTATTGGAGATTCTGTTTAATATAGAGACAGACCCCCCCGCCAATACGACCCACCCTATCGCAACGAAAGACCACATATCCATCAAAGGTGCAGAATGAGTCATCCATGTCACCCCTAAACCAGGTCTTAGATACCGCAATAACCTCGTACTTATTCGGATTCTTAGTGCAGAAAAATCAGAGAATTCATCAAAATGAGCCATAAGTGATTGTGCATCAACATGACACATTTTTAACGAACGGAAAACTTCATTAGAGTGAGAGTTTGAGGGTCGAATCGGAGTCACCTAAGTTGATCAAAATCCCTGTTAGATGAGATGACGACAACATTTGAGGTATCAACTTTTTTCACCAGAATACGTCCATTCCTCGACCAAGTATGGAGATATCCTTTAGACTTCGCGACTTTCTTAGTTTCTGCGAGAAGAGAGGCTATATCAGACGGCAGATATTCATTAAGATAAAGCAGACTTAGGTAGAGAGGGATTAATATCAGACGCGTCGACTAATCCTGTAGAACGTTTGGCCTCAAGTATTTTCGTTCGGAGAGAAGGAGAATCAAGCTCCATAAGGATGGTATGTGGACGCGATGTAGTTTTGGTGGAGCGAAGACGAAATGCTCTCACAATGTTAGATTGGGTGATCTGAACATTAAGATGAGCCAAGACATCCATGATACGGCTCGGAATGAATTCATCAGGAAGTTCAGGTAATCCTGAAAGAGTAAGAAGGTTCCTATTTGATTGAGAGCGCAGCGCTCGAAGTTCTTCTTGCAACTTGGTATTTTGTTGTTGATGGAAATTCTGCTCATTATTTGCTGTAAATCTGTATGGAATATTCATAGTTGACCATATGCATAATCAGGAAGGAATCAGAGCTGATTTGAAATATGATTTGATATGGGAGAGAAAACAATCCAGAGAGAATTCTCACAGTTGGGAAAAAAATGTTCTCACATCTAGAACTGAACTTGAGTTTCCTCGATTACCAATCCAGTGACTTGCTACTGAGCCATGAACGAATTTCTTATCAAGAGGAAGAAAAAAAGTGTTTGTAAAGGTTGTGTGAATAATGCTTATTGCATTGCTATGATAAATTATTGTAGAAAGTGAATTTGATTAGAAAAATCATGTACCAGAATTTGAGAGATGTAAAAAATTTTCCCTGTATGTTTAAAATTCTCAAGAGAACACGAAGGTCCAAAGAATGTTCAACAGAGGTGTCTTGAACGTCCGCAAATTTTATGGTCGACTATACATTCCATGAATATGAATGTACGTACAATGAACCTGAGTTTCACCTAAAGAGGTCAGTCGCTTTTGGTGATCGCTTGCTTTGCCGATGAAACTCATTCTGAAACTTGAAAATCTTCGAAGAGGTCCAATTTTGACGATATAAGGCAAGTTGTTTGCGACTTTCGAATTTTCGTGCATGATTTGTTCAATGAATATTTACTCTTTGGATTCATTCATTCATTATACACTGAAAAAAATCATATTCTAAAAATGAGGAACCTCTCTATAATAAGCGCCAAGAATAGTTTCCTCTTAACACGAGTGGAAATTCTTCTAATATCCAGATAAAAATCTGAATATTAGAATATCTCCCCCTCATGTTAAGAGAAAGATATTCTTGGCGCTTATTATAGAGGAGTTCTTCATTTTTAGAATATGATTTTTTCGGTGTAGCAATGCGAGAGAGAGAGGATTCACATAGCCCTCATGAACACTTTTCTCCCCTTAATTGCTGAAAAATTGATCCATGACTCAATGGCAAATCACAGGAATAGTGATTGAAAGAACCCAAGTCTAATTCCAGTTGAGGAAACAATTCTTTCTGAACCACGAGAAGTGATTATGAATTTTTTCTTTTTCATCTATATTAAATCATACATCAAATCACTACTGATTTTTTCTCATTATTCATAGGGTTCACTCTGAATTTTCAGTGGGACTTGATTTGCGGATATTACTTGGAAAAAACTGCCCTCGCGGTAAACACGATAACTCATTACAGTTTTATCCGAAATCAAAGAATCAAAAATTTTCTGTAATAAATGAATGTAGCTGTATGTGATTAACCGAAAGAATTTGGACATGAAATTGAATTTGAATTTTTGGCAGAGTTCAGAAAGGAAGAGTGTAATATTATGTTCTTGAAGCTTGAATCGTTTGTTAAAACGAGTTAGTAATCGAGTAACGGAATACTCAGCTGTGAAAGGCCCAAAATCTTGCAGTACATTCTTTGGCCGATGTTTTCAGTTGCAAAAAAATCACAAATAATCCATTCGAGAAGATGAATAACGATGATTTACTAAATTTTGTGAGTTTGAATTCTCGTTTCGTTGCTTTGAACGATTCAAACTTCATGAACATTCAATATTTGATGAATTTTCGCTACTTATCCTTTCATAAAATGAGTTCTAATCAATGAAATCAAGAACCCTCTGATGAATCACCGATGAATTCTATCTGGAAGGAATGTGCAAGATTTCATTGATATTGGTACAATAGTATCTGGTAAACTCTGAGAGAATATTCTTGCAATGCTGTAGTACCAGATCAAGGGAAAAATTTTTTTTCAATTGATGTTTTGAAATTTTGAAACCTATGTAAATAAGGGTTATGTAAATATGTACCAGTGTATTTAAGAGTTTCGATGAGATTTTATGTGAAATTCAATGTCCTATTGTTTTCTATCGGTATGATCGGTGCAGGGTTCAGACAGATCTGGAATTCCGGGAAATTCGGGAAAATGAAAATTGGACTCAAAACACCGGGAATTCTCCGGGAAATCCTCAAAAAGTCTCAAAAACCTGGAAATCTCAGGAGGATCCTCAAAAAGTTTCAAAAAACTGGAAATCTCAGGGAAACTACTAAAATTTTATCAGAATGAAGAATTTTTTAATTAATTTCATTTTTCATTTCATACAATTTATTTGTTGTACAATTTACTGCAATTGCCATTAAATCTATTCCAATCAAGTTAAAATTACCACAATTTGTTTGAAATTGTAATAGAAATGGAGTCCCCGGATCGAAAAACTCGCCGACCGCTCGAACCGCGTCACAACTTTGATGCAAGAGGTCCCGTCGTTGGTCGAAAAAAAAAGTCGGAATTTTGGAAATGTAAAAATACCAAGTAGTAGAGCTTGAAAAATCAATCCAAGTTACTCCTTACGATTTTTTTCTATGATTGACAATTTTCGAGAAAAAAATCACAAACCATCAATTTTTTCACACCAAAAATGATTATTTTTCAACATTCAACTCGCTCTAACTCGGTCATTTTTGAATGAATCGAAATGAATCTTGCGAATTTCGATTCGTGAGACTTCCCCGAAGATGCAAATGTAGGTAAAGTTCGTAAAAATTGATAACAAATTAATAAATTTTTAATACGAAGTAAAAATCACGTCTTTCGTGCTTGTATCAAAAAAGTGGTGGGGGAAGTACGAAGTACACAAAACTTCCAGCGAGAAAGTTGTTCGCTCGTGTTTGAACTAACTTTGTGGAAAATTTCAGATCGATTCGACTAATAGTTCGCAAAATACAGCCATTTATTCATTAGCGCGCAGCAAAAATTTTTCATAGTTTCGCGTCGTTTATACAGGGTGTCCCATTTTAATCTTTAAATGCAAATATCTCAAAAACATGCATCTTAAACCAAAAGTACTTCATACCAAAGTTATACAAAGAGGGGGCCACAAAACTACGATATCAGTTTCATCATAGATAGCGTTATGATCGATTGAAATGGGGTCAACATCATTTTTTTAAACGGGAACCCCCACTTTTTATTGCATATCTTGATTCTACGTAAAACACTGAGTAACTCTTGCTTGAAACGTTTTTCTAAATTTTTGAAGATGGCGCCACAATCGATGGAAAATAAAGTCTATGAAACAATATGCGGATATCTTGTGGAATGCATCCAAGAGCCGAAATATCTCATTCGAATGTTGTTGCTAAGAGAGGGAATGACACAATGGTGATATCAGTTCCATAGTAGATGGCGCTGTGGTCGGTAAAAATACGCTCAACTTCAATTTTTCAAATGGAAACTCTTACTTTTTATCGCATATCATGATTCGTCGTGAAAAAATGAGGAAGTTTTGTTTGAAACATCATTCCTAAATTCTTGAAGATGGAAACTGTGGAAAATGTGGTTGATGAAAAGTTCTACTGCATTATGTGTGAAGCAACGCTCAACAAACAAATCAAAACGATAATAATTTCAGAGAAGAAATCGAACACAAAACACAATGAATATCGTTTCCAAAACATTTAATTAAAGTCATTTACAATGTTCTGGACATGACATTTGTCGTCCAATATTGATAATCCACATTAGCTCACACTCAGAAAAATGATTTTCTTATTTTAAGACGGCAGCCGTTTCAAACATAGTCCGTTTCAATGATGAAACGGAGCCGTTACACTCAGAGAAATGTCTCATGATGAGACGGGAATGCATAATCATTAGACGATATTTTTCCGAGTGCACTTGCTGTTTTCTTGATTTTGTAAATTAATTACCCGTTGATTGCAAATACTATATAACTTATCTTATTTCAGTGAAAAATTGAAATTAATCCTTTGTCTTAAACTTTGAAAAATAAACAGAATTGTCAATGGGATAATTATCAACCTTTCAATGACAATATTGCCATTCTAAGCTATGAGGATAGGATTTCTTGTTACGCTATTGAAGTTTAAACTGTTGATTGAAATCAATTATGGAATATTAGAAAATCTGAGAATGTACATGTTTATAATTGCTCATACTCCTTGAGTATTATATTCCATTGAAAATATTAATTTTTTTGTAGTAATATTGACATAAGAACATTTTTTCTCGTGTTGAGTTTAGATTTCGGTCCAATAAACATCTGAATTCGGACAACCCTTCCTTGTTTTATTAATCTTTCATAATTAGACATCGGATTTTATACAAAATTAATATTTTCATATGCATTTTCTTCATGCTTAACGGATCAATTCAATTCCAATTAAATGTACATACTTATTTTCATGTAGTCTGGTCCTCAGTCATTAATAAAACTTGATTGGTCCAATTGAAACAGAAGAAAATGCGTACCAACACCATTGATTTTATGTATAATCCGATGTCTGTTTATACTAATGTTGGATATGGAAGGAAAAATTATTTTCGCGATATTTACTAGATGATATTGTATCAACAGCAATAAATTTCCATCATCTCTACCAGTGTTGCGATTCAACACGAAACAACTTGCGCGGTAAATGCTGAGACAGGGACGATTCCTATTATAGTATAGAAACAATTTGTAGTGATTCCAACTCAATTGGATCAGATTGAATAACCCAATTACAATAGTCATCTCAAAATTGTCCCTATTTCAAATTTAATTCTAAAATGTGAGTGAGCGCAATAAGTAATTTTTGCAGGAAGGTCTTCAGTAAATTAAATGAGAATTCTGCCTGTTCTTATACACATATACATAGGGGGCATTCATCACCAGAATGGCAGGATTACCTACAACTTTTGTATATGAGATTTTCAAAGAAAGTAGTCACCAAGATATTCGTTGTCTCAAGATAAATGCCCCACCCTGTGTATAATCTAGCAATTTTTGCTGTCCATAAAGTTACAAAAACTCTAGTAGATTCCATAGGGTTTTTCTGTGGATTTATTAGCATTAGTCCATTTCAGGTTTCATGTGATAAAGACAAGGTTGTGTATCAAAATGCAGAAATTTATCAACGATTCGTTTATAAATTAATAGCCAAAGAGGAATGGAAGAATCCTGAGGCCTATTTCATAGGAGCTTCAGCATCAAGCGTCAACATTGGAAAAAGCAAGAGGTCCTGACGAACTCTCTTTTCTTCAATGTTGACGGCGAAGCGGGGCGCCATGAAATGACCCCTTAAGAAACCTATCAAACGTCCAGCGTCGAGCGATCTCACATTTTCTGGGATTAAACAAAGCTCAAGGGCCTTTCATGGCAGCACCAGCATCAAGCGTCAATATTGGAAGAACAAGAAACCTGTTGGACCACTCCGTTTCTTCAATGTGGCCTTGATGCAGAAGCTCCCGTGAAATGGAGTACGCACAAACAGTGTTTAGCTTGACGCCGTTCTAAATCCTATAATTGAGTTTCCAGCACAATCCATAATTATTCAATCATTCTCAATAGTGGGATAAAGAAGGCCACTTCAGCTCAAACAATGTATATTCATGTATGTTTGATCTCTTTCTTCCGCACGGAGAAAAAGAAGTCGCTATTAGCGTAAATCTACTTTTGCTGGGTTCCTTTCAGAACGGCAAATTTTTGCTGTGACTATGAAACTATTTGCTGTTCAGCAATCTTGTTAGCTGCGCCAGCAGATTTTTTAGCTCTGGCGGCAAAATGTTTGCTATCAGCAAAATTTGTTTTTGCTATTCTATATATAGTACTGAGAAATTTGCTGGCAGGCAAACATTTTTGCTGCCACAGCTAAAATTATCGTAGCTAACGATTGCTGTTATAGCAAATTTTTAGCCTGGGTCGGCAAAATGTTGCTATTCTGTATATAATACCTCGTTTGCTGATCAATTTTTCTCTCCGTGCACAGAACAACTTTTTAACTCTAAGATTGAGCGTCGAAACATCGCCAAGCTTTGACGCTGAAATCTAGAACCTGGGAAAATCGCTCGTCGCTCAACGCTCGACGCTCGTGTGAAATTACAACAACTTATTTCTTGAGTGGTCTGAATGGCTTGATGAATCGAAGAATGATAAGTATTCAGCCTATTGCAAAGTGTGCAAAAATCTTCCTCATTGAGTGATATGGGAGTTACTGCTATTAAAAGTCATCATAAAGGACCAGTACATATGAAAAGATTGAAAATTTTACAAGGAACAAAAATATAGATGACATTTTCTCACAGCCACATTGCTCTTAAAATTTAACAGAAAATGTGAACAATAAGGAAGAAGATAATAACGCAATGCTTGAACAAATAAAACCTCCAGTGACAGCAAATTCTAAACAGTCAGTTTCCGACCTCATTAAACAAGATCATCCTATCAGCAAAGCAGAAATCCTATGGGCTTTGAGGATAGTAGTTGATAAGGAATCATTCGGTTCCTGCAAGAATGATAATTTCATTTCCGCAAAAATGTTTAAGGACAGTAAAATAGCAGAAAAATTTTCTATGGATCCTGATAAATGCCGATACGTATTATACTATGGTATTGCATCTTATTTTCAAAATGATTTATTACGTATATTAAATCCTGCAGAAAAATTGGTTATTTATTTTGATGAGGCTTTGAATAAAGTGGTTCAACGTGGACAAATGGATTGGCATGTACGATTCTGGAACGATGAAAAAAATGAAGTGAGCGCAAGATATTTGACATCTGTTTTTATGAATGGATCAAAAGCAGATGATTTACTAATAAGTTTTAAAAACGGTATAAAGGATATTTCTCGGAAAAAAATTGCTCAGATATCTATGGATGGTCCAAATGTGAACTGGGCATTTTTATCAAAATATAAAGCTGACTGTGAATTCGATACAGAAGACCCCCAGCTAATTGAATTTGGATCGTGCAGTCTTCATGTAATTCATGGATCTATTCAAGCAGGTCACAATTGCGTTCGTTGGAATGTCACTGGATTTTTGAGGGGCATATATTATCCATTCAAAGATTCTCCCACTAGGAGAGGCTCGCTGATGTATTTTATCAAACAAAAGAATTTTTCTCTCTTTTTCCTTCCTTTCCCCTTTCCCCTTCTCTTTCTGTTCTTCGGAAGAACATTCAGATTCGAACATCCGAGTGTACGGATCATTCTGAATACCTGTTTCTAAAAAAAAATGAAACATCGGAAGTGGTGCAAGTATCCCCACAATTTGTGGTGCATTGCACCTCACGGCATCAACAGACTACTGATGCTCGCAAAAAAATTCCAGATATTTTCAGTCAAAAAGTGGATTATGAAAATATTGTGCAACGATTGTACTTTCGATTGAGATTGGTTTCGTGGTGTTTGGGATCACTTACAGATCATGGGAAACTTTTTCTGAAAAACTAAGGAGACACAAATCAAACGATTCTGAGAGTGCCAAACCTTTTGATATCAATAAAAAAACAGAGATTCATTCCACATTCCTGTGAACTCGTGTGGAGTTAGGTCATCCATTCAGCAAACGCCACGTGCAAGAACAGTTCAGAAATTTTGGAAAATTAAGAGATATCTGCTGTGGTGCATATCACCCCATGGTGCAAGTGTCCCCACTCTCCCCTACATTCTTTGACCGATGTTTTCAGTTGCAAAAAATCACAAACAATCCATTCGAGAAGATGAATAACGATGATTCACTGAATTTTGTAAGTTTGAATTCTCGTTTCGTTTCTTCAAGCAATTCCAACTCCATGAACCTGCAATATTCGATGAATTTTTGGTACTTATCCTTTCATAAAATATGTTCCAATCAATGAAATTGAGAACCCTCTGATGAATCACCAATAAATTGTACCTAGAAGGAATGTGCGAAATTTCATTGAGATTGGTACAATAGATTCTGGGAAATCGTGTCCACTGGCTTCAAAATCAAGGTGTTGATAAACATCCTTCCAGAGTCTCAAGTAGACACAAGACTGTGAAGGGAAAGGACCATCTACCAGTATATGCAAGAGTTTCGATGAGATTCTATGTAGAATTCAATGTTCTATTGTTTTCTATCGGTATGATCGGTGGAACCTGATGGATCCCGGTAAAAATAAAATATCTCATCGGCTTTTATGTGGCTTTTTCACAGCATCTATTGGGATTTATTGCAATCTATTGGGTTATTCGGACAGGGGTGTTGAAATCATTTGAACCAGGATGTGGTATCATTACATTGATATTTCATTTGTTTCGTTTTTTGAAATTTCACGTAGGGTGCACTGAGAGAAATCGCTTAGTTGCGTGAGCAAAAACACTTTGGTTGTTAATCTTTTAGTTCGTTTGAATTAATCTTTATCTTATACAAATGAAAATTTGTTATTAATTTCTATTGGATTAATTTTTCATTAGCTTCATCAGGGTTCCCACTAATCAGGGAAATCGGGGAAAAGTCAGGAAATATCAGGGAATCCTGTGAGGAAAAACACAAAGTTTTTATTTTTTCATTTTTCTAAAAAAACATCGGAGTAAATGATTCTCTTTCCACTCTTTTTCCAAAACAACCTGAATTTTCAGCAATATTCGAGAAACAAAGTAGATATTCAAAGAAAAACAAAATTATGATGATTCATGAACTCTTCATGTCAATCGAATCAGGCAATCTACATTTCAAAAATAATCATAAAATGAACTGAGATCGATAAGAATTGATACACTGAGAAAAGAATTTGGTTACATGAAATAAATACATTTATTCGTCACTTAGTGAGAAATATTCATCTACTATCAACAAATATAGTAACTATTAACGAATATCACAGTTGGGACACGTAGGATCTATTTTATACAGCATTTAAAATGAAAAAACCATTCATTTGGTACGTTTATTTCATATCAAGAATTCCATACGTCTTTTAAGTAACGAATGATTCTTATTTCATAACAAAGTGATTTGATATCTCTAACTTTTTCATATGATAAATCACAGTTGAGAATGAGTCCACGTAAAATACAAATCATTCAGATCGAATTTGAGAACTAGTTGGATGTAAGTAATCAGCTTCCGATCAATACGAGATTTATTTTGCTGCAATGCAGATTTGTTAATAGTTAATAAATCTGATTTGTGACAAACATAATACGTTTGGCGTGACTCTTCACATATTTGGATGTGGCGGTTTGAGTGTTGGCGCACGCACGATAACCGTTATTTTAGTCACCACAACACGATAACACTTATAACAGTTATAATTTCGCTGGTTAAAAAAATCCATAGAATCTGACGAAATGAAATTTGATGGGATTTTGTCAGAACATTGCGCGGGACTCAATCAGATTTGGCAAGATTCAATCAGAATTACATTGAGAAAACATATTCATCTAATTAAATCTCATTGAAAATGGTTGAATAAGATTTGATCAGAACATTGTGTAAGATTCAATGAGATTTGGCGAGAATCAATGGATTTGTTTTACCAGGGTTACCTTTGAATTTATAATTTTTAATAATTTATATAGTTTTGAATGAGAAGAGGACTGTGTTGGGATAACAGCTTGTAATAACGTAGATTAAAATCCACCATATGAAACTATTAGGAGCCATTATAGCCCTGGTAGAAATTCCTCTAGTAATTCGCTAGTTGTAACACTTGCACTCACGAAAAACTAGAGCTCCAATTCAGTAACTTTTCAGTTCAATCACCAACTTATAAGTGTTCTTACATATATAATATATATAAATATAACATTATACATTATATATATTGGGAGTACAAATTAATTCGGCCCGTTGTTTACAGTTAAAGATGCGTTTATTTCAGAAGAACATGAATTATCAAATTAATCAAAGTATTGCCCATCGCTGGCTATGACTTTTTTCCATCTTTCGGGTAAATTTCGAATCCCGTTACGGAAAAACGTCTCGTCGTTCGAGGCAATCCAAGTTAGGAGCCAATTTTCGATTTCTTCGAACGAAGTGAACCGGTGGCCTGCCAAATCGTGCTGCATCTGTCGGAATAACCAGTAATCAGAAGGAGCAATGTCCGGCGGGTGCGGTAGAATATCCCACTTGAACGTTTCCAGGTAATTTTTCACTACCTTTGCGACATGAGGCCGAGCGTTATCGTGTAAAAGAATAACTTTGTCATGTCTTTCCTTGTATTCCGGACGTTTTTCTCGTAACGCACGACTCAAACGAATCAATTGTAGCCTATACCGATCACCCGTAATAGAATCACCAGGTTTTAGCAACTCATAGTATATAACACCCTTTTGGTCCCACCAGATACACAGCATGATCTTTGAACCATGAATATTCCTCTTTGGTCTCGATGTTGAAGTCGATGGCAACAATTGACCGGGCATAGCATAGTATTTTCTTTTCTTTGGGTTATCGTAGAATATCCATTTCTCATCTCCTGTCACAATCCGATGTAAGAACCCCTTTCTTCGTTGTCTTTGAATCAGCTGCTCGCAAGTGAAAAATCGCCGTTCAATATCTCTAGACTTTAAATCATAAGGCACCCAATTGCCTTGCTTTTGAATCATGCCCATGGATTGTAATTGTACGGAAACTGCTTGTTGCGTAACTCCTAATGATTCCGCAAGCTTCTATTGCGTTTGACTCGGATCTTCGTCAAGTAAAGCCTCCAATTCCTCGTTTTCGAATTTTTTGTGGTTGTCCTGAGCGAGGCTTGTCTTCGACACTGAAATCGCCATTCTTAAAACGTCGAAACCGTTCCCTACATATCAGTTGGAGCATTGTCACCATAAACTTCCACAAGCATTTGATGGGCTTCAGCTGCACTTTTTTCCAATTAAAAAAGAAAACTAGCACCTCCCGCAAATGCTGCTTGGTTGAAACGAAATCTGACATACTTCACTGAGTAAAAATCGGGATTCTAGAAGGAACTCGGAGTGATATCAACTGAATATTATTCACGGGTGTTTAACCTCTCTGAAACAATTGAAATCGGTTGTGACTATGAAACATTCATGAGAGCGAGAGTCATCTTTTCAAACCGGACTGAACTAATTTGTACTCCCAATATATACATATTATGTATACCTAATAACATAAAATATATAATGAATATACATATGAGGTCTCTAGTTTTTCACGAGGGGAAATGTTACAAATCGTGAATTACTAGACAAATTTCTACCAGGGAGAATACCAGTTTCTGATATTCAACTGTATTATTAATTAACGCTATTATAAACTATCATCTTGATACAGTTTCTCATTCAAAACTACATAAACTAATAATATTAAAAACGGTAGTCAAGAATAAATTATAGGTTCAGAACACTCATTCGAAACTATTCCCATTCACAATGATTTTTTACAGAAAATTTTAAGCAAGCAGTGATGTGTATAAACTGAGTCAAGATGATGTTTTTAAATGGGACTCCCATTTTTTTATCATGGCATGGGAAAGCTGGTTTCAAACCCTTTACGAAACACTGGTCATGGACCCCTTTCCGCCCATCGTGGTGCCAGGTATGGACCGTCGAAGTTATTGATGAACTACTCTTAGCGCTCGTCAGGAACGACGTGGACGTGGTAGTTCTCTGTTCCCTCCGGAGTGCTTCATTATTGTGAGTCCCCTTGCCTCTCACATGAGGGGTGCTTGATGCTGTTACAATAATTGCTCGAAGTTACCCCCCTCTGCCTGGATACATAATCCCAGTCTCCGCCGAAAATTTGTAACCGTCTTCAGAAACACTGATCGCGGTATGTTGGCACAAACAGTGCGGATGCGATCGATCATGTCCTCCCTCGTTGTTGGTTGGGCCTTGAATACTTCGTCTTTCAGAAATCCCCACAAGAAAAAGTCGGGACATGTCAAGTCGGGTGAGCGTGGAGGCCACGCAACTGGCCCATCTCGTCCAATCCACCTTCCCGGGAAATGATGATCAAGGTATTCTCTCACGATTAATGCGTAACGGGGTGGCGCTCCATCCAGTTGGACCCACATCCTCTGCCTTGTTTGTAAATCCAGATCCTCAAGCAAGCCTGGTAAATGATCCGCCAGAAATTCCAGAAACATGGGGCCGTTCAAAGTGCCGTTGAAAAAATGTGGACCGACTAAATAGCCATGAGTCGTCTTCGATGCTACATATTTTCGATGCTACATAGCGGCGATCCTACATATTATGTCCAGGTGCCTCGATGCTACATAAGTGCGTTGCTACATAGCTGCGATCCTACATAAGGAGTTTTTTACAAAATGTCGATCGGCTCGATGCTACATATGGTGTTCCTTTGTACAGGTGCTTCGATGCTACATATGCTCGATTCTACATATGGTATTTCTTTGTACTGATGACTCGATGCTACATATGCTCGATCCTACATAAGATATTCTTTCGTGCGAATGCCTCGATGCTACATAAGTGCGTTGCTACATAGCTGCGATCCTGCATAGCGATTTTTTTGACGTAATGTCGAACGGCCCGATGCTACATAAGCTCGATCCTACATATGATATTCTTTTGTACAAATGCCTCGATGTTACATAAGTGCGTTGCTACATAGCTGCGATCCTACATGGGGATTTTTTGACGAAATGTCGAACGGCTCGATGCTACATATGCTCGATCCTACATATGATATCCCTTTGTACAAGTGACTCGCTGCTACATAAGCGCGTTGCTACATAGCTGCGATCCTACATAAGGAGTTTTTTACAAAATGTCGATCGGCTCGATGCTACATATGCTCGATCCTACATATGGTGTTCCTTTGTACAGGTGCTTCGATGCTACATATGCTCGATTCTACATATGGTATTTCATTGGTACAGATGACTCGATGCTACATATGCTCGATCCTACATATGATATTCTTTTGTACAAATGTCTCGATGCTACATATGCTCGATCCTACATAAGATATTCTTTCGTGCGAATGCCTCAATGCTACATAAGTGCGTTGCTACATAGCTGCGATCCTACATAAGGAATTTTTTCATAAAATGTTGATGAGCTCAACCCTATATAAAGCATTCTCTGAAAAATTCTGATCCTCCATGGGAAAAAAATTGAAGAAAATTCAATCAGATCCAATGTGGGAATTTTGGTGTATTTAAGTTGACAAAAGGTCTTGGTGAATCAATGGATTGCCATTCCTCTGAAAAGAATTGTTTTTCTCTGTGACACGTTACGGAATACATTTCTTTATGTGATAATATTAAACTTGTGATATAAAAGGAGGAAAATACTGTGAAGACTTCATTGAAATTTCATAACTCATCCGAAGATCAGGGATTTTCATGCATGGAAAATATTTTTTTGGAATCTGGATGAAATGAATACGTTTGCATAAAAAACCGATCACTCATAATACAAAAGTGCAATTGCTTGTTTTGATTGTTGTTGAATATGTTCGCAACAACTTTCCCACTGAGAGTTTCTTTAGTATCGCGAATTCTTTACTTTTTTTCATCATGAAAGTCCCCAAACGCGAACCACATAAACATGCATATATCTCAAATTACTCTCGGAAACTTTTCTGAAAAAATTGGTAATGAATTCTGGTGAGCATTTTATCAAACGCGTATAGAATTCTAAAAGCGTTCTTGAGGTTTCCCCTAAAGATATCTTGAACAGTTCTCAAAGATATCTTTAATGATTCTTCGAGAACTCTTGAAGAAAAGTTTGAGAAGTTTTCAATAAGGAATCTTTGAAAAATTTTTTGAGATTTCTTGAAGAACTCTTCAAGATATTTTCAAGAAATCTAAAATATTCGTTAAATATATCTTAAAAAATTCTTGAAAGTTTTAAATATTGGTGAACACCCACAGATACCTTGCTCTGTCATCGACCAAGAATTTCTGCCGCAACTGGAATCGATCTGGGGTTTTCTCAATCACCAGTCACGTGAGTTGCCATGAAGTCATGCATATGTGGTCATATATGGATGATTTTCACTAGGAATTTAGGTAATATTATGCTTTACAAAGTTAATCAAAAAATCAATATTAAAAGCTTTCAATTCTTATCTGTAATAACTCTTGCGTAGAATATTTCTTGCTTACATTCAATTGAAGAAATTGTTCTCCAATTTTTACACAGCACAAACATGTTGCAAATGATTTTCTGTTATGACAATTCTGACAGATATCCATCATGAAAGAATGGAAGAATGAACATATTTTTCATATGATGAATATTTGCTTGTGAGATTTATTACTACTCCCTCGAAATATCTCATAAACAAAAATTCTAGTGAAACTCATCGGTCTTGAATGAATTCTTGGGAAATATTTGAGGTGGTACATCAATTCTCTTCACCAGAGGATAATTCTCAAGACCCAGATAGCGTAACAGGACAGGGTTTGTTTATAATGAATGGTCTTTGGGACCATAAGAGTTCACAAAGAGTGCTTCATGAACATATCGAGGGCTAATGTGCTGTGTAGGGATTGACGGGGTTGAAAAGAAACTAATTAAAATCCCGTGTAACAAAAAGTGAGTGAATACAATCTTTCCTACGGACCCTGATAGTGACCCGGTAAAAGACGCATAATCGTGATAGATTTCCGTTGCGCGCTAATAAATAAATCCCTGTATTTTGCGAACTAATGATCCAATCGACCTGGAACTTTCCAAAAAGTTTGTCCATACCTTAGCGAACAACTTTGTCGCTGGAAGTTTTTGTAGCTCATATTTCCCCCCGACACTTTTTCAATGCGAAGCATAAAACACGTGATTTTTACTTCGAATGGAAAATTAATTAATTTATTATTAATTTTTACAAATTTTTTCGACATTGTCGTCTTCGGTGAAGTCTCACAAATCAGAATCTGTAAGTTTTATTCCGATTCGCCGAAAAATGAATGAGATCCAACGAGTTTAATGTTGGAAAACATTGATTTTTGATATGAAAAAATGTGTAGTTTTTATTTTTTCCCTCGAAAACTATTCATCCTAGAAAAAAATTGTGAAGTGACACTGACCTTGTTTTTCCAAGCTCTATGACCAAGTATTTTTTAATTTTCAAAATTCCGATTTTTTTTCGACCTCCGACGGGACCGTTTGGATCAAATTTGTGATGCGTTCCGAGCGCTAAGCGAGTTATTCTTCCCGACACCTCAATTAATTCCAGTAAGTGATCTCGCAAGGAAATCAAGAGAAGGCAAGAGCAGAGTGGACGTACCACAAATCTTCGCATTAGGTATTCTGATATCGGATTATTATAGTAGAATTATAGATGGATGAACAACAGACAGGAATGAAGCAGATAAGACATAGATCTATATGTTATGTACCACCACTATCAATTTCATTGAGTGGTGTCGCAAGCAAATGGAGGAAAGACAGAAGCGCAGCACATACATGGAGAAAAGAAAACAGTTAAGGTGAATTGTTGTCGCATTAACCACGAATGTGACAGAATTGAGTAAATTTTGGACATTCACTCTGAATGTGTTCACATCCACCATGAATATAAATACATCAGCTGCCAATGTGAACACATTCAGAGTAAATATCCAAAATTTACTAAATTCTGTCACATTCATGGTGAATGTGACAACAATTCACCGTAACTGTTTTCTTTTCTCCTTTATACTCCAGATCCTTGCATCACGTGGACTTCAAAGACCGACTGACAGATAATTAAGTAGACTGTTCATGGTCAATTTGAGGAAAATTAGACACATAAAACAATTTTGTGATAATTGTTGTAGATAAACTATAGTTCATGCTAACTCATGTGACTGGAGATCCACTTCATGCGACCCTTTTCTCTCCAAAGTTTTATTTCTCAGTTGTTCCATTCAATCTGGATTATGGCCTATTTCTATGAAATCCTTATTCTCATTTCAAATTATCTTTATTTTCAAAGAATTCAATTCTTGATTATCATGAACATTAAATATCTCTTTTCACATATTTTTTTTCACGCACTCACATATCATTATGCCTAAATATGTGTCCCAGAATGAAACAATCTTATTCTGTAAATTTCTCCTCTCAGTTCACCATATAAATTCACCGATAAGGATCAGGGGAAGGGGAAATATGTGATAAGAAAGATATTTAATATTCATGATATTGAAGAATTCAATTCTTTGAAAACAAAGATAATTTGAAAGAGGATAAAGGTTTACAGGAATAGAAATATAATCGAAGTAGAAAGGAACAAGTGAAAAGATAAAACTATTGGAGAAACATGTTATGATGAACTATAGTCATTCTACAACAATAAAATTTCTATAATCACATTATTGTTGCATGTGTTCAATTTTCATCGAATTAATCCTGAATGGGCTGAATAATTATTTGTCAGTGGGTCTGTGAATTGCGCCAGATGGAAGGATCTGGGGTTTTTTGCCCCTTCTGTCTCTTCTTCATTTCCTTGTGACACGTTCTAATGGATTTGATAGTCGTGGTAGCTAATTTACTGACCTATAGCATATGTGCTTCTTTTCTGCTTGTTGTTCGTCTATCTGTGATTGAGAAAACCCCAGATCGATTCCAGTTGCGGCAAAAATTCTGGGTCAATGACAGAGCAAGGTATCTCTGGGTGTTCACCAATATTTAAAACTTTCAAGAATTCTTTAAGATATATTTAACGAATATTTGAGATTTCTTGAAAATATCTTGAAGAGTTCTTCAAGAAATCTCAAAAATTGCTCAAAGATTCCTTATTGAAAACTTCTCAAACTTCTCTTCAAGAGTTCTCGAAGAATTATTGAAGATATCTTTGAGAACTGTTCAAGATATCTTTAGGGAATCCTCAAGAACGCTTTTAGAATTCTATACGCGTTTGATAAGATGTTCACCAGAATTCATTATCAATTTATTCAGAAAAGTTTCCAAGAGTAATCTGAGATATATGCATGTTTATGTGGATCGCGTTTGGGGACTTTCATGATGAAAAAGTAAAGAAACTCTCAGTGGGAAAGTTGTTGCAAACATATCCAACAACAATCAAAACAAGCAATTGCACTTTTATATTATGAGTGATCGGTTTTTCATGCAAACGTATTCATTTCATCCAGGTTCCAAAAAAATATTTTCCATGCATGAAAATCCCTGATCTTCGGATGAGTTATGAAATTTCAATGAAGTCTTCACAGTATTTTCCTCCTTTTATATCACAAGTTTAATATTATCACATAAAGAAATGTATTCCGTAACGTGTCACAGAGAAAAACAATTCTTTTCAGAGGAATGGCAATCCATTGATTCACCAAGACCTTTTGTCAACTTAAATACCCCAAAAATTTCCCCACATTGGATCTGATTGAATTTTCTTCAATTTTTTTCCCATGGAGGATCAGAATTTTTCAGAGAATGCTTTATACAGGGTTGAGCTCATCAACATTTTATGAAAAAATTCCTTATGTAGGATCGCAGCTATGTAGCAGCGCACTTATGTAGCATCGAGGCATTTGTGCAAAAGAATATCATCTGTAGGATCGAGCATATGTAGCATCGAGCCGATCGACATTTTGTAAAAAACTCCTTATGTAGGATCGCAGCTATGTAGCAACGCGCTTATGTAGCAGCGAGTCACTTGTACAAAGGGATATCATATGTAGGATCGAGCCGTTCGACATTTCGTCAAAAAAATCCTTATGTAGGATCGCAGCTATGTAGCAACGCACTTATGTAGCATCGAGGCATTTGTACAAAAGAATATCATATGTAGGATCGAGCTTATGTAGCATCGGGCCGTTCAAATTACTTTCAAAAATCCCTATGCAGGATCGCAGCTATGTAGCAACGCACTTATGTAGCATCGAGGCATTCGCACGAAAGAATATCTTATGTAGGATCGAGCATATGTAGCATCGAGTCATCAGTACAAAGAAATACCATATGTAGCATCGAGCATATGTAGCATCGAAGCACCTGTACAAAGGAACACCATATGTAGGATCGAGCATATGTAGCATCGAGCCGATCGACATTTTGTAAAAAACTCCTTATGTAGGATCGCAGCTATGTAGCAACGCACTTATGTAGCATCGAGGCACCTGGACATAATATGTAGGATCGCCGCTATGTAGCATCGAAGCTCCCCCAATAGCCATTGACGATCCGCACACACATTTACGCTCCAACGCTGTTGGTTGTCGATTGCTCGATACCAACGTGGATTAACATCCGACCAGTAATGGGGTTGTGTCTATTCAAATGCCCAGTGCTCTGAAAAGATGCTTCGTCGGAGAACATTACATAGTCGAAGAATTGAGGATCGTCAAGCAGCCTTGCTCGTGCCCAGTTGCAGAATCTATTTCGAAGCCTCATGTCGTTTGGAGTGAGAGCTTGAGTTAACGTAATGTGGTATGGTCGATATCTGACATGCTTCAAGATTCTCAAAACAGTAGTCCGGGGTATACCAGTTATTCGTGCCAACGATCTGCTACTAACATGAGGGTCCAAGTGGATAAGTCCCAATATGGTGAGTGCACGGATATCATTCTCATCGTACCGGTGATGTCGTAGATCTCGCTGCAATACTCCTCATCGAGCCCTCAATTCGAGTGGACGGATGGTCGTGGGGCGTGCGATGCGGCGATCGGGATACCGATCCCGGTAAACTCTTGCGGCTTCATTGTAATTATTGTGACATGAGCCAAGCACAAGTATCATATCAATAATTTCAGAGGGTGGATAGTGATTCATTTCTTCGATTGAATCGAATGGAATAAATTGATAAATGTAGATGATTGAATATGCAAAGGAGAAACACGATTGTGATGGTCTCAGTTTAGAACCAGTGTTTAAATGATCACGTATTTCCGTAATCATCCACATAACCAACCATAATAAACAGAAATTCGATGTTTCTGTTTGTTTATGTATTCTTGTCCATCGCTTTTCTCCGAAGATCGTAACTGATTTCAATGCAGATTAGAGTTAATTTCATTGGAAAAAAAACGTAAACATAAACAAACGGGAAAACTGAGTCTCTGCTTATTATAATTGACAGTAATGTATACGATTTATTACGCTTATTGCGTTTCAAATCAAATAAATTATTCCATTTGATTGAATGAGGATTATAAATGAGTATCGACTCCCAAAAATTGTTGAAAGGTTGCTGGAAACATTGGAAGTATTGACCATACCACATAACGTCGATTAGGATGCGCATTCGAACGGATACAAAAATCCTTCGAGCCTCCAGAGAATTCACCAAAGAGTGTTACACTGTAAAAAATTTCTTCGTAGATTTACCAAAAAAATTTGGAAGTTTTTTGTAAATGAGGAGGACATGATCGGTCGCATCCGCACTGTTTGTGCTAACATACCAGGATTGTGTATTCAGGCAGAGGGGGTAACTTCGAGCAATTATTGTAACAGCATCAAGCACCTCTCAGGGAGAGGCAAGGGGACTCACGGTAATCAAGCACTCCGGAGGGAATAGAGAACTACCACGTCCACGTCGTTGTTCCTGGCTAGCGCTAAGAGTAGTTCATCAATAACTTCGACGGTCCATATTTTGCACCCCAATGCAAGGGCGGAAAGGGGTCCATGACCAGTGTTTCGTAAAGGGTTTGAAACCAGCTTTCCCATGCCATGATGAAAAAATGGGGGTCCCGTCTAAAAAAACCATCTTGACCCCTAAATGACCTTTAAAATGACCTCTGGGGGATTTTTCAAGGTCAGCATCATACTTCCCCCTTGGAACCCTAAACTTTTTATCTGGAACATTTTTTTCTATCTCCACTAGTTTCCGAGATATTTTACTACATCACTTCAAATGGACCACCCTGTATATTATCCATATGAAAGAATGAAACCAGCACTCCATGGATGGTTGCATGATCTAGAACAAGAATTGGAATAATTTTAGAAATCACAACGATTCTAATGATTTTCACACCTTTGTAGAGCGTGTTAGAACTTATATAACAATTAATAAGAACAAAAATGCACATTTTCTTTGATTTTATAATCATCAGGGAAATCAGGGAAAAATCAGGGAATTTTGAAAAGGCATCCCAGCGGGAACCCTGTTCATATAATTGTTTGTTTTGAATAATTCATGTGTGTGAATAAAAAGTTGATTCGATTTTATCCATATTAGGGTACACCGAGGCGAATAAGAATGATCAGAAGGAGAGTATTTTCAGTGGGTCTGTTGACAAACTCTGATTGCATACATCTTTGGCTTGAGATCAATGAAAAAAAAAACGAATATTCGGATACACAGTTCTTTGTTTTACAACAATCCATGTGGAAATGTACACACGGGCCGCTACTGGCGCGGTACTGTTGCCAGAGTTGCCAGTACTGGCAAATCCACCCTTGCCTTTATGGGGCCAGTGGTTTGAACGGTACTGGCAAGGAGTCGGAATGATAACATCATTTTACATAAGGGCCAGTAAAACATTTACCACCACGTCGGTAGCGATATTTGGTGTGTGCCTAATATGGTTGAACTCTGGCATTGCAACAGAATCAGTTGTTCGGCCAGTACTGGATGAGAAGTGGTAGAGGGTCAAAATAATACATCCTACGTAGGAATTCAGACCCGACCCAGTACTGACACAGATGCTGGTCATTAGAGATCCCCGGAGTTATATTTCAAGTAAAAAAAAAAAAATACATTGAATTTGAACTTTCAAAACTTTGTGAATCTATTTTTCTCATCGCCGTTATCTGAGAAAGACGTTTCGGAAGTGGTTTCATGAAAGTTCACTGGGCAAGGATTGAACCCGGGACCTGCGAGTGAGAAACAGAGTCTCTATCACATCAGCTAATCTCCGAGTTGAAAACGGACCACTTAAATTCCCATTTATTGCACCAATTCCCTTGAAGTCACGCAATTTACCATAGACTCCGTGGTGAAACAAGATTCTACCAATACTGGTTCATTGTTCTCTACCCGAACGTATTGAATGATCATACCAACTCTGTCTTGATACTGGCGCGACTCCGGCTCACTACAAAAATCAAGTTGCCGAGATCGTGATTTTAATGTCAATCGACTACCGATTCCGTAGTCAACCAGAGTCCCACCAATATTGGTACCATGTCGTCTATCGAACATATTGAATCATAATACCAACTCTGGCTCAATACTGGCGTGACTCCGGCTGACCACAACAGCCGAGTTGCCAAGATCATAATTGCAACATCAATCGACTATCGATTTTGTAGTCAGCCAGAGACACATCATTACTGGCATATTGGCGTCTGTTGTACATATGGAATGATAATACCGACTCTGGCTGAATACTGGCGCGGTACCGTTTCTCGAAATCCTGGGTATTGTCCAGACAGTAAGCATTCAATACTGACCCTATACCGTCTGTCCACGCGAGCCAATACCGGCTGAAATTTTGCGAATGTTTGGCGACAGTTGAAAAACGGTAATGATTCTGAACAGGCACAGTTGTTTTTGCCGAACTTTGGCAAATACAACCTCGCCAGTACCACGCCATTTGTCATAATGAATTGATTTTAACGACAATACAACATCGATTTCGTAGTCAGCCAGTGCCATATTGATACTGGCATATAGTCGGCTATCAAATCTATGAAGTAGTAATCCGCACTCTGGCTCAGTACTGGCGCCGCTTTGGTTTACCATAACAGCTGGATTTCCATGGACATAATTTTAACGTAGTTCGACTACCGATTTTGTAGTTAGCCATTCCCCTACCGATCCTGGCACTCGATCGCCTGTTGGATATATTGAATGGTTATCCCAACTCTGGCTCAGTATTGGTGAAGTTTCCCCACCCTAGTAGCCTGATCCCCATCGCTACGATTTCAACGACAATACATCATCGATTTCGTAGTCAGCCAGTGCCATATTGATACTGGCATATAGTCGGCTATCGAATATATGAAATGGTAATCCCAACTCTGGCTCAGTACTGGCGCCGCTTTGGTTTACCATAACAGCTGGATTTCCATGGACATAATTTTAACGTAGTTCGACTACCGATTTTGTAGTTAGCCATTGCCCTACCGATCCTGGCACTCGATCGCCTGTTGGATATATTGAATGGTTATCCCAATTCTGGCACAGTACTGGCGCGGCCCCGTTACACTACGATCCGTGTATTTTCCGGCCAGTATTGATTCATTACTGGCCCAACATTGGGCCGAGTCGCCTTCGATGCTACATAGCGGCGATCCTACATATTATGTCCAGGTGCCTCGATGCTACATAAGTGCGTTGCTACATAGCTGCGATCCTACATAGGGATTTTTTTGACGTAATGTCGAACGGCCCGATGCTACATAAGCTCGATCCTACATAAAATATTCTTTCGTGCGAATGCCTCGATGCTACATAAGTGCGTTGCTACATAGCTGCGATCCTGCATAGGGATTTTTTTGACGTAATGTCGAACGGCCCGATGCTACATAAGCTCGATCCTACATATGATATTCCTTTGTACAAATGCCCTTGTACAGGTGCTTCGATGCTACATATGCTCGATCCTACATAAAATATTCTTTTGTGCGAATGCCCCGATGCTACATAAGTGCGTTGCTACATAGCTGCGATCCTGCATAGGGATTTTTTTGACGTAATGTCGAACGGCCCGATGCTACATAAGCTCGATCCTACATATGATATTCCTTTGTACAAATGCCTCGATGCTACATAAGTGCGTTGCTACATAGCTGCGATCCTACATAAGGAGTCTTTCACAAAATGTCGATCGGCTCGATGCTACATATGCTCGATCCTACATATAATATTCTTTTGCACAAATGCCTCGATGCTACATAAGTGCGTTGCTACATAGCTGCGATCCTGCATAAGGATTTTTTTGACGTAATGTCGAACGGCTCGATCCTACATATGGTATTTCTTCGTACAGATGACTCGATGCTACATATGCTCGATCCTACATATTATATTCTCTTGTACAAATGCCTCGATGCTACAGAAGTGCGTTGCTACATAGCTGCGATCCTGCATAAGGATTTTTTTGACGTAATGTCGAACGGCTCGATCCTACATATGATATTCTTTTGTACAAATGCCTCGATGAAAAATTCTGATCCTCCATGGGAAAAAATTGAAGAAAATTCAATCAGATCCAATGTGGGAGTTTTGGTGTATTTAAGTTGACAAAAGGTCTTGGTGAATCGATGGCTTGCTATTCCTCTGGGAAGAATTGTTTTTCTCTGTGACACGTTACGGAATACATTTCTTTATATGATAATATTAAACTTGTGATATAAAAGGAGGAAAATACTGTGAAGACTTCATTAAAATTTCATAACCCATCCGAAGATCAGGGATTTTCATGCATAGAAAATATTTTTTTGGAACCTGGATGAAATGAATACGTTTGCATAAAAAACCGATCACTCATAATCCAAATGTGCAATTGCTTGTTTTGATTGTTGCTGAATATGTTCGCAACAACTCTCCCACTGAGAGTTTCTTTAGTATCGCGAATTCTTTACTTTTTTTCATCATGAAAGTCCCCAAACGCGATCCACATAAACATGCATATATCTCAGATTACTCTTGGAAACTTTTCTGAATAAATTGGTAATGAATTCTGGTGAACATCTTATCAAACGCGTATAGAATTCTAAAAGCGTTCTTGAGGATTCCCTAAAGATATCTTGAACAGTTCTCAAAGATATCTTTAATGATTCTTCGAAAACTCTTGAAGAAAAGTTTGAGAAGTTTTCAATAAGGAATCTTTGGGAAATTTTCGAGATTTCTTGAAGAACTCTTTATAGATATTTTCAAGGAATCTCGAATATTTGTTAAATATATCTTAAAGAATTCTTGGAAGTTTCAAATATTGGTGAACACCCACAGATACACGGAGAAAATATATTGACGAAAAATCATTCAAAGTTGAGTAAAACGAGGACATAGTGGCATTCCCGCGAAGTTGAAAATCCAGTTGACTCAATTTTACTCGACTACAGATGAAAATCAATTCAGATGTTTTTCAACAGTATTCAACTTGTTGAAATAATGAAAAGATTTGAATTTATTTTCATCTGTAGTCGAGTAAAATGAACTCGACCGGATTTTAAACTTCGCGGGAATGCCAATATGTCCTCGCTTTACTCAACTTTGGGTAATTTTTCGCCAATACATTTTCTCCGTGTACCTTGCTCTGTCATTGAAAGAATTTCCGCCGCAAGTGGAACCGATCTGGAGTTTTCTCAATTACCAGTCACGTGAGTTGCCATGAAGTGATGCATATGTGGTCATATATGGATGATTTTCACTAGGGATTTAGGTAATATTATGTTTTACAAAGTGCATCGGTCTTGAATGAATTCTTGGGAAACATTTGAGGTGGTACATCAATTCTCTTCACCAGAGGATAATTCTCAAGACCCAGATAGCGTAACAGGACAGGGTTTGTTTATAATGAATGGTCTTTGGGACCATAAGAATTCATAAAGAGTTCGAAGGCTAATGTGCTGTGTAGGGATTGACGGGGTTGGAAAGAAACTAATTAAAATCCCGTGTAACATCCTTTGTCTTGTATAATTTGTTTCATATAACTTAATCTAGGTCTATCTTTGCAAGTCTCACCATTCATTTTTCCTTCCAATACGTTTCCAATAAGCTATCATGCCGTAACGTGTGTCGTATGAGATTACTTTTCCTTTTCCCTAGCAGCATCAGAATGTTGTATATATATACTATGCACATTCATAGTATCCCTGGTGAAAATGAAGCGTATGCACAAAACGCGACGGAAGCGCATACGAAGCGAAAAAGGTTTCAATTCCCTCTTCCTGGAGCGTGTGATGCTCGTTTGCTGTAAAGTGATGGAATCATACGTTCCATATACGCTCCATAAGCTTTTGATCCCGTTTTAAGCACGCTTCATGTGGCGTAACTGTAGGTTACATCAAGCGTGTGCGAATTATATCTATTCTAAGTTCAAATAATGTTTTTAAGCAGGCAATGCCAACGGTGGTCTATGGATTAGTTGATAAGACCCTCTTACACTAAGGTGGAAGTCCCTGGTTCGATTCCCACAAAGAAGTTGAATTTTTTTTCTTTCGATTATATACGCTTTGTTTGTTTCAATTCCCGCTTCACATACTCTTCTTACACCTTTCGTTAACTCTCCGTATACTTTTCATTAACTTTTCTATTACTTTCCAGCATACGCTTCATTTACTTTTCTTTTCCCCATTTTCACCAGGGATATCTAGATATACTATGAACGTTCATTGTAAATACAGGGTGTCCCAGAAAACACTCCCGACCTTTCACCAGCGTATTCCTGAGAGAAAATTGAACAACTTTTCCATTTGAAATTTTTCGATCCGAAGCTTAGTTTTTGAGTTATAAACAAAATAAGTTGGCCATTCACGTGGCAAGTACATCGGCTAGTCTAATGATCGAAGAGTATACTTATGTAGCATCCACTTGATTGGTTGAAATCAACTGTGAACTTGAGCCTCGGATCAAAAAATGGTAAATGGAAAAGTTGTTCAGTTCTCTCTCAGGAACACGCTGGTGAAAGGTCGGTACTTTGTTCTGGGACACCCTGTATACAACATTCGGTTACTACTTGGGTTAATGACATGTTTCAACAGATTCCTTCTTTCATTTATCTTTATTCCTCTCTTCATTCATGTGCACAAATGTTCAGCAACAAATTTTTAAGCACAAAATAGTGCCTAAACCTAGGGAAATTGCTGATGAAAAGATAAGTTTCCATGATCGGGGGTTGAAATCCACCATTGAAGGGATGGAAAACCTCTTATAATTTTCAGAATATAGATTCAACTATCCAAGTTGAGCTGTTAGCTTTGAGATGGACTACCATTTCTTATGACATTTATCCTGAATATTCACTCACTTTCAAATTATTCTACGATGATGTTCCAATGCCATTGAAGTTGACAAACATACACATGGATTATGTGTACATCAAAAATGAATGACGCGTGATCGAATATAAAGAGTATCTAAAGGTATATTTATATACAGATGTGAATTTATATAGATAACTCACAACGTTTGCACAGTGAAAAATTTGGTATTTTGTACGATTCACTCACAATCATTCGTGTTGAAAATCAACATATAACATTATCACATTGACATTCACACATTTTCTGTGTCAATATTCAACACTAACTAAAAATTTTTACTGCGTACATATATTAAGACACGCGAAATACCAAGTACATGAAAAACAACTTGGAAATAAACCTGAAAAAAAAACAGAAAAGTCGTCGTGAGCTACCGTGTATCTATACACGGCAACCAAGATTTTAACCCCTTTAAAATATTTTCACGTATTAGTAACTCACCATACATAGCATGTCACTAATATGATTATGTTGTAGAAGTTTGAATCGTTTACAAAATGAAACGAAAAATTCAAACTCACAAAATATGACTTCCAATCATCGCTATTTATCATCTCAAAATGGAATCTCGGAGAGGAAAACATCGTTTGAAGAATGTGCTGCAAAAATTTTGGGTTTTAACTGAGGTTGATCTGAGGCATTTCGTGATTCGATTATTAATTCGTCCCAATAAACGATTCAAACTTCAGCAAATATATATAATTCAACTTTTGATTAAGTACACTACGAACGTGCCAATTTTCACGATCAAAATATTATGATTTATTCATCGACAGTTTATTTTACACTGTGAAAATTTTTGAAATTCACCACTTCCAAAAGTAGGTAACAGTTCCCTACATTGAAACTGACGTTGTTTCCATTGATATGGATGTAAATCTGCCACTCACTATGAGGGTAAAATTCATATTGAAACAAAATGTGAATTTCTTCATTCAGTGTGGTGATTTTATCAGAAATCTGTAATTTCACAATCGTCTGTAAATACGTCACTCTCAATGTGGGGAACTCTTCCTAGCGGATTCGAATTTACCAAAACATGGACCACGACTTGATCAATTAATTTCCAAAAAATGACCAAAAAGTATCCAGAGGAATGACCGCAAACGGTCATATTAGGGGTTTTTGTGGATTTTGGACCAAAATTTTACCGAAAGATTATCGTCAGGGAATGCAATTTTCCGACCTCAACTACATATGAACCCATTTTAAGATATGGATTTTTTAGAATTATTCTCTTATTTATTCAAATTTAGTAATTATATTTCAATAAACAATTGAGAAATTGAAGAAATCTCATATACAGAACTTATTCCGAAAAGGTAAAGAACCGTGTTATGAACATAATTTTTCCCTAAAGTGAATAGTTTGTCCATGAAAACGTTACAAACAATTGAATTGTTTATTTAAAAGAAATGGATAACGAATCTTGTAAAAATACTTCGATATTCAAATTTCCCCCCGACTCCAAAAACATAAACCAGGGTTGAAAAATCGAGTAAAAATAATCTTTCCTACGGTCCCTGATATTCTGTCGTTGAACGACATAAAATGTGATGAATTTCAGTTGCGCGTTCATAAATGAATCGCTGTATTTCGCGAACTGATAGTTGAATTGATTTGAAATTCTCTAAAAAGTTTGTCCACCCACTAACGAACAAGTTTGTCACTGGAAGTTTTTTGTAGCTCAAACTTCCCTCACTACTTCTTCAATGCGAAGCATGAAAAACGTAATTTTTACTTCGAATTGTAAATTTCTTAATTTTTTTTTTATTTTTACGACCTTTTAGGACATTATCGTTTCCGGGGAAGTCTTACGGATCAGAATCCGTAAGATTTATCTTGATACGTCGAAAAATGACTGAGTTACAACGAGTTTAATGTTGAAAAACATTGATTTCTGAAGAGAAAAAATTTGCAGTTTCTATTTTTTTTACTCACAAACTATCGATCACAGAAAAAAATCGTAAAAGAAGACTCACATTGATTTTTTGAGACCTAACGCCTAGTATTTTTCAAATGTCAAAGTTCCAACTTTTGATTTTGGCGTGTGACGTCACGGGTGGACAATACTTTTCAGTGTTTTCGAGCGTACACCCCCTTATTGCACCCGGGCCCCCTCAATTTTGGTCATTTTCATGAAAGAGACCATGAAATTACCACAATATTATGGGATCTTTTCGGTGATATCGTGGTCATGTTGCAGAACGGACCAAAATATTACCGTAGAGATGAAAAAGGTTTTGGTACAATTTTGGTCACTTGTACAAAAATGACCCAAACATTACCGTTATATGGGACAGATATTTCTGGTCATATTTCGGTCATGTTTTTGTGTAAAATAAAAAAAATTTTCCGTAACTGAGATCGAACCTGGGTTTTTTGGATTACTAACCAAGTGACTTGTCACTGAACCATGGATTGGGTTCTTATAAGGACACAGAAAAGGAGTGTATATAAGTGATGTGTGAATAATTCTGATCGTATCGCTGTCATGAATGCATTCAAACCACGGTAGAAATATAGGTAGTTCAACTCGTCCGCCATCTTTTTTCTTATATCACTCGGTTTGCACTATGAATCCAAGACGGCAGCACAGAGAATAATGACCTGAGTGTTAGGGAGAAAAAAAGATATAGTATCTATAGATAGTACTTGTTTCTTCCTCACACTCAGGTCATCATTCTCTGTGCTGCCCTCCAAGATTCATAGCGCAAACCGAGTCAAATAAGAACATTCATACTATGAGGAGGGGGGGGGGTGAGGTTGGACCACCTATACTTCTTGCACCGTGATTCAAACAGTAAATATTATTGGAAAGATCATATGAAAGCCGAAGTGGCATCAGAACCTTTCGAATGTTCTATGAACGCGCATAGTGTAAATAAATTTATATACATTCGGAAAGTTCTGATGCCACTTCGGCTCGTATATGATGTTTACTGTTTGAATGCATTTATGACAGCGATATGATCAGAATTATTCACACATCAGTATACACTTCTTTTCTATGTCCTAACGAGAATCTGGTCCATGGCTCAGTGACAAGTGAGCTACGAAAAACTTCCAGCGACAAAGTTGTTCGCTAGTGTGCGGACAAACTTTATGGAAAGTTTCAGATCAATTGGACTATTGGTTCGAAAGGTACAGCGATTTATCCATCAGCTCGCAACGGAAATTTCTCATGACTCTACGTCGTTTACCTGCTGAATATGAGGATCCGAATGAAAGGTTGCATTCACTCGATTTCTCAACGTAGATTCATGTTTTTTTGGTCGAAGCATCCAAATATCCAACTATTTTTGCGAAATTCGTTATACATTGTTTTTTTTTTATAAACAATTTTCATTCAACGCATCATCGTTCAATCCTTATTCTGCAAGATGAAAATTAAAGATTGAACATTTGTGTCTCCCCGAACTCAATAGTTTCCGAAACTTATTTCACGATTACTTGGCCAAATCTTATCGGAATGATATAAACATTGATATCCAGATTCGATGTGTATTGCCGAAGCTTGTAAAATGATTCGAATGATGAAAACATTTCGTTTTTTAATAATATTTGACAACGAAGTGGCTCTCAGGCTCGTGTTTTCCGAGTTTCAACGACACAAAGTGTCGAGCGAAATGTGAAATTAAGAAAACTTCGAACAATAAAGTTATGCTCTTATGTTTGAGGAAGTTTTTCTGGAGATTTGAGATTAATCGAACAAAAAACATGGGGTTTATGATTTATGTAAAACGATCTCGTCTTATGAACGGGTCCTGTATAACATCATATTCATGTCTTGAAATATATTTCACACAAGTTTAAAATGTCACATGCAACGTGTTTGGATATCATTCACATCATATATGACACATACAAACCTCGTGATAGAAGTTCATTATTTGTATTTTTTCTTCAGTCATAAATGATTTGGAAATGCTAGTGAACTTTGAATTGTTTATAGACATGGTTGTCGAATTGAATTCGGACAAATTTAATTCGAATTAAATTTGTTCCCCTAACAGCACAACTGCTTTCCGTTATTTTAGATACCTTTCTGAAAGGTGTTACACGTTTCAGAAAGGTATCGAAAGGTAACTGGAAGCAGTTATGTTGTGAGGGTACACGGAGAAAAAAGATTCGCTGGAATAGCAAGAATTTCGCTGTTCCAGGGAAATTCGCTCGTTATTATATGGACAGCAAGCAAGTTTGCTGAAATAAACGCCAATGATATTTTCAACGAATCAAGCTTCGCAAGACCAGCGAAGGACTGATAATTATAACGAATCAATACGTAAAAACAGCGAATTAGTTCGTTAATACAGCGAATTTCTATTCAATCCACTTAGCGAAGACGGATTCATTCAGATAGCGAAATCTTTTTTCTCCGTGTAATGAACCAAAATTGCCCCCCCTTGGACACAATACACTGTGAAAAATTCATGTAAATAAACGATTCAAACTGCATACAATATATTTTGAACCAAAAAAAGAAATTATATCATTAGAGTGAATAATTATTCTTTATTTTTAGGTTTTCTAATTGATATTTTCGAAAATAAGTTTTCAAAAAATTTCAGACCTTTTGGACTCAAATATCTTAATAAAGTTTGTAAATCTTCCATCTTCTCTGCACTTATGCCAGTTGGAGCAGCTGGTGGTGATTTGCATAATGCATGTAAACTCACTGAAGATTTGATGATATGAATTTTTGGTTCTCCATTGTAACTTTGGAATATATTGATTTGACCGTTAGGAAAATATTGAATCCGTACTGCTTTGCTGATTTGCAGATTCTTAATATCTTTGACATTTTCCTGTAACAGAACCTCATAATCTCGGACTGGGCAATCTACTTCTCTGACAATTTTAAATGGTGGATTTCTTGCACTTTCTATGAGATCAATGTAGTCTTCATCCGTTTCAATAGTTTCAAGTTGTTTCTTTTTTTTTTTGCCATATACTCCAAAATTTCGATCGCAAGAGCAGTATGAATGTCCACGAACTGGATACACATGTTCAAATTCAAGTTGCAATTCTTGAGCCAACGATGATAAGAAAGAGACAAGGAAACGGTTTTTATTCTGACCACCGCAACCATCCGAAAATAAATAAATTTTATTGCAATAATTAAGCTCCAATTCTTTGTTCATTGCATGTAAGATAAAATTGCACACAGTATTACCACCTTTCTTAAAATTTCCTTCTAAAAAAAAGAACATGTAACTTCTGCCATGTTCACCGAAGACATGCACGTTAAAAACGTGTGGCCAAAGCAATCTCTTGTAGAACTGATCTGATACAGGAATTTTCGGCAAAGGTAAATTTTGACCGAAATCAAATTCAAGACATAACACATTTTCTTCTTCAATATTTTGTACTCTTCTATACTTTTTTCATGCTGTTTGAACTCATCACCAGGATTGTTTTGCCGCTCTTGTTCAAAACACATGTTACAAACATCAGTGCGTGGTATTGAGAAAGAAAGATTCAAATGACGATTGACATATTGAGAGTAGGTTGATAAATCAATCGGAGGATTTTCCCAACCTGTTTTCGCTGTATAATATTCCAAAAACAAAGCGTAAATTCTTTTCAGTGTTAAATTAGGATGATCAAAATATTGTAAACTGGACGTTTGACCGGCTTGACGTTTATAATGCGACTCAGAGTGTGGTATTAACAAACAGTGTTGATGGATCATTTGTTTTACATCTTCGGTCAATCGCATTACGTGATTTCCATTTTTTCCCCCGACTATCTTCGATAGTTTCATTATGTAATATCTTTTTCTGTATAGTTGTAAATCGCCCTTGTCCTATTTTCAATAAATTACATGAAAATTTTTGACAAGTCTTTATGTCACCGAATTCAGCATGCAAAAAATAATTCCACAAAACAACTTTATTCTGCGCATTTCCTGTAACATTTGGCGCTCTCTTTTTCATTAATCCGGCGAGGAAAATATTTTGAGAATCATATCTGCCATAGTTCCAAAATGTGTCATGAAATTTTGTTGTTGTTGAACAGGAATATTTTGGAAACACTGTTTCACGCAGCACGAATTTACGGGTTTGAATTGCTTAGCTGCAATAGATTTCCCAGAAGTCGAAACATATTCTCGTCCCTGTAATACCAAATGATCGCGTTATACAATTCGATATTCCAAACACTATCCAAGTTCTCAACATTGAATAATTATTTTTAAGTGATAATTTTGTATCGACTGTAACACACTATTTAAAAATTATTTCAATAATGTATCAATTGTATTTCATTCTTCCATCTTCATTACATTTCAATATTGTTCCACAAGAATATATCAAAAATCTGTCAACTGAAATGTTACCTATTTGCAATGGCTCAGATATATTACAAAAGAAACATTACAATGAAATATTTCATAAATGTTCTTGAAATATTTCAAAAATAATTCAGAAATCTTGTATTGCAATGTAAGATTAGCGGACATTGCAGTATTTGTGAAAGGACTTTGAAATCTCAGTACGACATGCCGCAATATTACAAGAATATTCCAATATTTCAAACGTTAGATTTCTGCGGTCGTAATGAAATCTTCGATGCTCTATGGATTGGATGACTGTTAGATACAGAAAGATTTATACATCGATGACCGCGAAAATACAATGTATTACGTCTCAGTTATGCATGAGAAATCAAGAAATTTGTTGACAGCACCATTCCATTGCACACTGTATTATACTCAATATATATACGGAATATACAAACCTCATTCTTAGCCTTTTTATTCTTGTTCTTTACCCAGTTGTTCGGATTTCTTGGACGTTTTCGACTAGTTTTTGAACTGTTCTTATCAGACATTATTATTACACTAACCCGGAAAATAAATTCAATAATAAAATTGTTGAAAATGTGGAATTATGCACTTTTTCTCACATCGGAGGGAGCAATGTTTTCTATTCTTACGGTTGCAATTACTATATAGGCATTTGTTTTTATTTGATGTTTTGTGTCTTCATTCGTCAACACCGAAGTCCTGCGTGCTCGGCGGCTCCGCTTGTTTTACATAAATCATAGACCCCATATTTTTTGTTCGATTAATTTCAAATCTCCAGAAAAACTTCCTCAAACATAAGAGCATAACTTTATTGTTCGAAGTTTTCTTAATTTCACATTTCGCTCGACACTTTGTGTCGTTGAAACTCGGAAAACACGAGCCTGAGAGCCACTAATTCGTTGTCAAATATTATTAAAAAACGAAATGTTTTCATCATTCGAATCATTTTACAAGCTTCGGCAATACACATCGAATCTGGATATCAATGTTTATATCATTCCGATAAGATTTGGCCAAGTAATCGTGAAATAAGTTTCGGAAACTATTGAGTTCGAGAGAGCACACAAATGTTCAATCTTTAATTTTCATCTTGCACAATAAGGATTGGACAATGATGCGCGGAATAAAAATTGTTTATGAAAAAAAACAATGTATAACGAATTTTGCAAAAATAGTTGGATATTTGGATGCTTCGACCAAAAAAACATGAATCTACGTTGAAAAATCGAGTGAATGCAACCTTTCATTCGGATCCTCATATTCAGTAGGTAAACGACGTAGAGTCATGAGGAATTTCCGTTGCGAGCTGATGGATAAATCGCTGTATCTTTCGAACCAATAGTCCAATTGATCTGAAACTTTCCATAAAGTTTGTCCGCACGCTAGCGAACAACTTTGTCGCTGGAAGTTTTCCGTAGCTCATACTTCCCCGACACTTTTCCAATGCAAAGTTTTCCTCTTCGTTGAAAACCAAGTTTTCACTTCAAATTGAAAATTCATTAATTTTGCATCAGTTTTTGAAAATTTTGTCGAGATCGTCATCTTCGGGGGAGTGTTCCGAATCAGAATCTGCAAGACTCATCTTGATACGTCGAAAACCGCTCGAGTTATAACGAGTTCAAGATGAAAAAACATTCATTTTTAGTACGAGAAAAAGAGCCACTTTTCAATTTTTTTCTCGAAAGCTATTGATCATAGGAAAACATTGTAAACGAACACTCGTATTGATTCTTCAAGCCCTATCACCCAGTATTTTTAGTTTTCCATCATTCCGTCGTTTTTTCGGTCCCCCACGTGACCGTTTGGGACAATACTTTTACCGCGGTTCGAGCGCTCGTCGAGTTCTTCTTCCCGTGGGTTCAATTATAAATTTTCGGTCCGCCATATTAGATCCGCCATTTTGAATTTCTCATTTCTGATTCCGGATTCGTAATCAGCGACTTCAAAAACCCCCTGAGAGATCATTTTCAAGCGAATCCACCAAGCCTGCATCATGATAAAAATGCATAACAACCAAAAGTAAAGAAACGTGCCAGTCGATGACGCAAAAATAATATCAATTTTACAGAAAAAGGGAAGGTAATTTCTCCCATCATCAAATTTTTCCACATTGATATTCACCAGATGAACACGATCACACATTATTCAATATTTCGTAGCAGTACCGTGCGAAACAAAATTATATTTAACTAATTTTGTTTGGTACTAGCAGGTTAGTGAATAAGAATCAATTTAGAAAACTTCGATCCGAAGATGCCACGAAAAGATATCTCACCACCTCCGAAGATATATTCTCGGTCGCCAGCTCGTTTTCCGGTGCAAACAAGCAAACCTCTCCTTCAAAGTTTATGTTCGAACGAGTGAATTACTCTTTGAAGAATCAATATCAATCCTAATCGAACTAATCATCAACTTGATTAGAGAAAGGAAAGGTGGAAATGATAATTATAGATCTCAATAATTAACCAACATTTTCACACACAATACTTTTTATTCACAAAAATTACATAAACCACTATTTGTTGAAACACTCTATATATTTTCGTTTATGATTCTGCAACCGCATCAGAGCTCTGCTCTGTTCCGCGAGAAGACTTTGAATGCCTGGAAGCTTTCAACGCGCTCCTTATATACCCGTTGCGGTACCATGTACACATTTGCAATCTTGGAACTTTTGGAAAAAATGTTCTCAAGATTGCAACGAATATACTTGGGACAGTTCCCTGAATATCCCTATTCAATTAGTTTTTCAACTAATATTTATTTTTCGCAAAATTGATATATTATTCAATATATATATTCAATGGTGTCACAAAAATACATTTATGGTTATTTTATTTATGATACAGTATAATTAACTCACCCATGATGTATCTCTGAATATCGTTATCCAATAATCATTCAATCATATCTCGTTTTTTCTGATATTCACCTTACTAGACATTCCTAGATACCCACCCAGAACTCTTTTTATCTGATAGTCTTCTAAGGCATATTATGATGCTACACAAAAATTATTTTGACTAACAACGAATAATCTATCATAACCCCTGTACGTGCACAATTTTAAGTTCAGCTATCCATAATTTAAATCTAAATATTACCTGCCAGTTGATGACGATTATTTGATGCCCTTCTTGAATTCACAATTTCACATGTGTAATCAATGTGAAATTGTACAATGAGGTCGATTGTGTTGAATGTGCGGTACATCTTACATTTCAATGTATCGAATCCTGTTGTGTTAGCAACTTCGAACCATCAAATTAATAAAATAATCACTTTTCCACAGATATGCCAGTCGATGACGCAAAAAGTTGGGGACAACATTGAAGAATGACGAGAAAATGATTCAATTAATCTTTCACGATTGAACTTTAGATTTTCTTAAAGATCACACATTAGACAATGATAATACATACAGACTAATTATATGATCCATTTGATTTTGCAAAAAAAAAAATAAACTTTTGATTGACAAGTCGTACCGGGGACATGCCAGTCGATGACGATTTGTCTGTTTGAACCGGTGAAAAAACATATACCGAATAGTAGGACTAATGATTGCAAGTAGTGGCTGTTGTTTGTAGGCATAAGAATTACTCTTTGGCATGAAATTCATATCCAGAAGTGGAACCTCTCCTGCAGGAAATGTCAGGGACATTGAATTGTACGTTTAGCGGAGAATCACCCATATGTTTATTTCGATTGAATATAAATTTTTTGTTTATTGTCGAAATATACACGGAAAGAATCCTACACAAAGCCGGTCTCAGACATTTTTCTAGTATAAGCGAACATCATTCAGCTCTTCTCTTACAAAGTGAGGGGCGGGGGGGGGGAGAGAATTTTATGTGACTGATGTTGCGACTACTTTTCATGTGTATGAAATGACAAGTTACCTGTCCATCGCAAGTAACAAACAGGCTAAATTGTATGTGACTTTGAAGTTACATTATAATTATGATACGATGACAAACTGTGTTTGGTGGGAGGACCAGTGATGCCAGGAAAGACGGTATGGACCGAAAAATCAGCCCCTCTACCGTGCACACAATGAAACTTTCGTATACATGTGAGTCACACGTATACGGGCGATTATCAAATTGAGAGAGAAAACAGGCCACAAAAATTTGGAAAAAAAAGCAAATTAAAAAACGATTATTGATTTATCAGTTAACGAACAATATTATGAAGATACGATTTATACCAGCAGCAGAGCTTGAAATCAGATTTTTATACTTTTTTAAAGGATTTGTATTTAGACAGAATCCAAATAGTAGTCTTTTTTCGGTAACGTTTGTTGAAGAGCAACAAAAGTAGGAAAAGATTTCAGAAAAGATTTTATTTGTACAGATGATTATTAGATGGACCTATAGATGATTAGAATGAGTTTTGAGGAAGTTTCAATTTCAACTGAATATAAAATTCATCATATAATGGGCCATTCTGAAAAGTACTGCAAGATTTGTGGTCTTAGTTGTATATTTCTGATATGAAAATCGAGTTATATCATGGAAAATTGATCATAGAGTATCATCAACAGTGATATTTATATCGTGGAATTATTGAGATAATTTATTTATTTCCTCCATAACCAAAAAACTGATATTTTGGTGCGTTACAGGAATGACGGAAACGTTACAGAAATGACGCAAAGATTACCGAAATGATGTAAAGGTTAATTGAACGATCGAGACTTGACAAAACCAATCAAATTCGGATAGTGAATTTTCAAAAGAATTTTGGATTGATGAAAATAAAATAAAAACTCTTGAACAGAAAAAATTTAGAGTGATAAATTTTTGTCTAAAATCATTGCTGAAATTGTTCATCCAGTATAAAACATTTGGATAAACAGTTTCCCAATAACTAAAACCAAAACCCAAAAACCCAAAAAACCACAAATAAACCAATCCCAATAACTCAATATTGGATAGTAATGTGATTTGATGGTGGAAATTGAATTTAGGTCTTACATAATAATGTTCTTAGACACATCATGTTTCATAAAAAAAATTGAACAAATGTTTCTCAAAACGAAATTTTAATGGTTCAATGAATGCAAATATCGATTAAGAAGAAGCAAGCATTTAAGAACTTTTTAATCGAAGCTTGAACCCAGCCAGCAAAGTGCTTCCAAATTCACGTTTTCGCTACTAGCAGTGCTAGTGGTAGCAACGTAGTAGGTTTTCCATTACCGTGAGACTGCATGCTACCATAACATATATATGATTCAATTTATAACGTAGCACTACCTCAGCGCTACCAGTATTATCAGGAAGCGCTGCCAAGTAGTGCCCCTAGTAAAAATACTACCAAGTCGCTCCTATTTCTATACATAAATGGAGCCATATATGTACAGAAGATTTTCAACTGTATAAGTGAATGGTAGCACCACTGCCAGAAGTGCTGCCTTGATTTTGTTGGCTGGGAAGAGTCATTTGTAACGTTTTTCAATAACAGAATCATTTCGGTAACGTTTTCCAAATGGTCGTTACCGAAATGATTGTTACCGAAATGACGATTCGGGTATTTCATTCATAACACCCTTCTCTATTCAGCAATAGATACAAAATATGTAGGTTATGTTCCTTGTTCAAGACATCTCTATTACGTTTTCGGTTATGAATGAAAAATAAATAATATATTCTATTATTGCATGCGTTTCCGAAATGATGTTGAATTAACATAACTTGTATATTTTACCTGAATGATGATTGATACCACAGAATTCAAGAATATAATATGAGAAAAACAGCTTTGGTCCTCCGTACAATACAGCAACAGACTCAAAAGCGATGAAGTTGCTTCGATTAGCACGCTCCGGTCGCAACAAACATTGAATTTAAAACGTTGTACCGATAATCGGCTGTTAGTGAGGACACATCTTTGTCTCGTAATAAGATGAAAATTTGAAGGGTTGATGTTTGAATACTTTTGAACCATAGAAGTAAACGGTAATAGAAAAGACAAGATAACATGAACTTATTGTAAATTGATTCCATTCCACTTTAGAATACTTCTCAAACATTGAGGTTGAAAGGGAAGGACAGTTACCGAAATGACGATTAGAGGGTTTATCAGCTAATTTTCATATTTATTTTTTCACTTTATGAATTCATTCTCTTATGTTCACCTCTGGGAGTATTTGATGTCCAGAATACATTTGGGAATTTTTTTAAATTATTCCATTTTCATAGTTTTTTTTTGGGGGACTTAAAATCTTTCTCAATTTGATAATCACCCATACGAACGTGTCATTGTGTGAACAATGGAGGGGCTGATTTTTCGGTCCGCACCGTTTTTCCGGACATCACTGGGGAGGACACTGAACTGATAATTGAAAAATCCAAGTTCAAAGTTCTACTCACTAGTTACTCATCAAAGAACAGTGAAAAACTTGAAAAAAACTATACATAGAAAAGTTACACGGAAAAAAATGCCAGTCAAAGATGTACCCTAGTAGAAATTCTCGCTAGTAAACCATGAGGCACTTATCAGTTCATCCTTTTTACTGGTGAGGCACTAATCAGGAAAACTTATGAGTAACTGGTAAGGATGTAACGCTCTCACCAACGAGGGACTAATCAGGTAAACTAAGCAGACACTAGCAAGTAATTGATGAGGCACTTGCCATTAACTGACAAGGAATTTTTTTGAATAAATATGACCCTCTAAATTTCTTGGAGTGGAATAGCACTCTTGAAAAATGTGTATTTCAGGGGAAAAATCTGTCACAGATTTTAGTTATTTTTTTAAAAGAAAATAAAAATAATTCATTTTTATCTTTTCACCAACATCCCCAAACTCCGCAACATTCTGTAATTGCTCGTTGTACTGATGGGAATTTATTATGCACCTTCGAGGATTCGAACCGCTGTAATCAACCTACCTGAACGTGAACCTACATAAACCTATGCCTAAACGACCTGAGCTAAACCGACACTTGCGTCTGTGTGCGTCTGTGGTAGAAAAAGGTGCAACAAGTGTTTCGGGAGTACCTCGGTTGATTTCCTGTAGAACGATGTGTTACAATAATAATCCAATCACACTCGATAAATTTTTGAATCATTATAACATTAGGGATAAATATAGCGAAGTATTGAAAATTCTGTAATGATGTGCCAGTGAATAGAATTTGATTCCGACGTTGACAAATTTCCAATCCATTTAATTTTCTAACCTCAAAATTTTTTAATCACATATACTTATATGATATATGTACTGTGAGTGGTTATATAATTTTCTCAATGAAATGAATTGAACTTACAATTATTGATTTATAATTTCATAAGACGTGAATTGTGAATTTGGAAGTGAATTTAATTCAATGTGTATTAAATCGACGCTCAAAGTTTCTATTTTTTGCAATGCTTTGGTTTGAGTGTGTATCCAAATTTCTGTTCACTTTCAAGATCATTATTTCATTCTCTTGGAGACTTACAGAATTTCCTTATTGAAAGTGACTGTGCTGATCTGGAATACCTTTAGTTCTGTATGATACTAATAATTGATAATCCTAGGTGTCATTAGTCAATACCGCATATCTGAGTCACTGTGTTTGATACCATGTATTGATAAGCAATAGTGAGTATACCCTGTAACAATAAACAATACTGGATCTATGCCATGGATCGATGAATAAAATCGGATATAGTTGATCGATACCACATATCCTTGTAGAAGATCATATTCAGGTTGTTTGAACTGTATATATGAACCTTAATGTTGATTTTATTTATGGAAATCGCAATTGTAGATCTCTTTCAATTTCATAAAACTATTTTTAATTAAATCTTACGAAAGCTTTTCGAATTGATATTTCAGTACTGGATGTACTGAAAATCATTTCAGTTCTTTGGGTTGATTTTTTATAAAAGAGTTTGTTTTCTGTGATTGATTAAGTTATACAAACAATTTTTACAAAACCCCAGTAATTTTCTACTTTTGAATCATGAAACATTTATGCTGATACATAGTTTAAAGTTTTTTGTCTCTTCAGATACCCAAAAATTTCAAACAAAACATTTTATTCTAAGTATCTACATTTCATTGAAAACATGTCATTCAATGGAATATTTTGATCACAGTCTTCTTGTATTGTAAGAGTTCCTTTCAGATTCATATACTCTTATTAAAATACATTGAAAATCTGAATTATTCTTTGACTTATTCTCTTTTCATGGGCTTTTTCAATGGCTTATGTGTATGTTTATCAATCGTATAACACTAATATATAACTATCCAATTACATTGTAAAATATAACACCTTTTCATGTATACATCTCATACATCTGTACCGTTTACTGTGAAACATTCATTATATTTCGAACATTTATCACAATTAATGAAATTATTATACATAATTCAACCTAACATAAACAAGATATACTGAATGTTTCATAATGAAGGCCACAGGCCACAGATATATGAGATGGATACATGAGAAGGTATTGCATTTAACAATAAAATTGGATAGTTGTATATTAGTGTTATACGGAAAAAATATACATAAGCCATTGAAAAAGCCCATGAAAAGAGAATAAGTCAAAGAATAATTCAGATTTTCAATGTATTTTAATGTATTTCAATGTATTATTCATATAAGAGTATATGAATCTGAAAGGAACTCTTTTCAATACAAGAAGACTGTGATCAAAATATTCCATTGAATGACATGTTTTCAATGGAATGTAGATACTTAGAATAAAATGTTTTGTTTGAAACGTTTTTCTGAAAAGACAAAAACTTGAAACTATGTATCAGCATAAATGTTTCATGATTCGAAAGTGTAAAATTACTGGGGTTTCGTAAAAATTGTTTGTATAACTTAATTAATCACAGAAAACAAACTCTCTTATAAAAAATCAACCCAAAGAACTGAAATGATTTTCAGTACATCCAGTACTGAAATATCAATTTGAAAAGCTTTAAGATTTAATTAAAACTAATTTTATGAAATTGAAAGAGATCTACAATTGCAACTTCCATAAATAAAATCAACATTAAGGTTCATATATACAGTTCAAACAACCTGAATATAATCTTCTACAAGGATATGTGGTATCGATCAACTATATCCAATTTTATTCATCGATCCATGGCATAGATCAACTGTATCCAATATTGTTCATGAATACATGGTATTGATCAACTACATCCAATATTGTTCATCGATACATGGTATTGATCAACTATATCCAGTATTGTTTATTGTTACAGGGTATACTCACTATTGTTCATAAATATATGGTATCACATACAGTGACTAATGAGGTATGAGTCATGAGGTATTGGCTAATGACACCTAGGATTATCAATTATTGGTATCATATAGAACTAAAGGTATCCCAGATCAGTACCATCACTTTTAATCAGAAAATTCCATAAGTTTCCAAGAGAATGAAATAATTATCCTGAAAGTAAACAAAAGTTTAGATGAATATTCAAAACCAAGCATTGCAAGACATAGAAAATCTGAGCATCGATCTAATATGAATAAGCTGGGATATTTTACTCTAAGGCAGGTGATATTTTAATTCACAAATAGGTAAAGTACAATTCACTCTCTACTTACGAGTGATACTTCCCATTCTAGTTTGAAAAGTGAAGAGATTCACTCTACTAAAGTGATGTTATCACTCTTGGAGAGTGAAAGTGCTAATGCATTTTACATTGAGAGTGGAAATTTCACTCTTAGAAATTTAGGGGGTATACTGTAGTAACAACTACAACTCTTCACTTAGAATATAGATGCAATTAAGAGAAATTACCTCTCGAGCCTTGAAATGAATAAAAAGTTATTTGCACTTATGAAATATGCCGATATTGTTGCTCAATCCCTACTCATTTTTAAAGTTAATTCATTAAAAATGTCGTCTTTTCTGATAAAAAATGCAAGGAACATTTTATTCAATTCAAGATTGAAAAGCTCATGTCTCTTCATTCAATTTATACCTGGAGTGAATACTTGTAATTATCTGAAGAGAAGATATAACTCTATTATTATTAATTAGTTCAGATTATCAAATACTGATGAGTAACTCATTTGTTTGTCCCAATCAATGCTAGTTGGATCCAACTTATCAGTTATTGACTAGCCCCTTGCTAGTTTTTTCCTAATTAGTTCTTCCTTCTTAGTGCCTCATCGGTCATAGGGAAGAACTTGTAACATTTCTACCAGGGTAGTAATCCCAGATAGCACAAGAGTTCTAAAAGAGTTCATAATGAATACAATGTATTCATATAGACCTCTTTGAAACTCTTGTGCTATCTAGAATTTTATATAAATACTAACTTCAACTTCAACTTTTTTTGTAACTTTTTTTTAGTTTCCTTGATAAATCTGGATAAAATTTTGCTCTCCTTTTAACATGTGCCATAAGAAATTATCCTTGCGCCAACTATATTAGTCAAAACTTTATTAGCGGTATCTTGTGTTCACGTACCTAGTAGCATCGGAATGTTGTATATATACTATGCACGTACATAGTATATCTAGATATACGATGAACGTTCATAGTATATATACAACGTTCTGCTGCTACTTGGGTATATGCATATTGATTTATAAGCAGTGTTTGCATTGTTCAGAAAAATTTAAACCATGATTGTTATATTCAGAAGCATTACAAAGATTTAATAAACATGTGAGAGATTTTTTTATTTTGCGGTAAACATAACTTCAATACAATCACTCCAGTTATTTTCTAGATTGTTACAAGGCGCAAGTCCCTCACGAGGGACTAGTCAGGCCTTTGTGAGGCCTAGAGAATGACCAGAGTGATTTTTGCTAAAGTATCTACCAGTCAAACTTGTGAGGAACTCACTGTTAACTTGCAAGTTCAACAAGACTAGTTTCGCCTTAAGAAAAACTTGGGGGGCCTCGAGATAACCAGAGAATGCCTAGAATAATTTCTGGTAGGGATTCCCTTTATCATACCAAACCGTAGAGAGGTGTGTGTACACGGAGAGAAAAGTTATTATAAAAAGTACATTTTATATTAAGCCCAGGACAGACTTGCCAATGTGGTTCCATCTGATATATGAAATGAACATATTACAATGTGAATTCAATATTCTGAAACAATCTCTTTCAAAAATTACTACATTATATTCAAAATTCTACTCACGCAATATTGCTTCACCAGCATCAAAATAAGGGGTAAAATTCACCAAGTGTTCCCATCTGAAAATTTCAATCTCATCAATGTTGATGAAATTCCATGAATTTGTTTTACTAGTGACCCTCTTCAAATTGTGTCAACACCAGGTTTCTAGGAAGTCAGGTTTTCGTGATACAGGGGTTTAAATTGTCAAAATTTTTGTGATCTGCGTTTTTTCGAAAAATCATCATCCTCATTAATTCCATTTAATGAAAATATGTCATCATTGATATTGTTAGGATTTTTTCTAAATTTTACGATAAAAATACTTTTATTCATGCAGAAGGAGTATTTCACACAGAAATTCGATTTTTAAAAGTATTTTCGCATTTTTCGGTCACTGCGCCCCTTTTGATATTTATGAAACCTTGATAAATCGAAAGCTTGATTCCTTAGCTTCAAAATCATATAGGTTTAAAAAAGGGACGAAGAAATTTCCCCCAAAGGGACAGAGTTCCAAGTGTGTACGTATCGTACCTTGAGTGCGTGACGATCACACCATCGATTTTCATTGTATTGTTTTATGAAAAAAGTAATTATCAAATTTAATTTCTCAATTTTGCCTACCACATTGCTCAATATAACCATCTAGATTACCCTTCGAATGAATAATTGATTCACGACACACGGTTGAAGAAAACACGTCATACTTTATTAGAACATTATTGTAATAATTAGTCATACCAATTTGTCATCTTGGACCCACTAAATTTCTTTTTATTGATAATCAATTTTTATGGAAACGCGGCTACTGTAACTGGTAAAAGTAACTGTAAGTAGTGACTTTCTTTGTACAAGTTATAGTACTCTGATTATTTACAAAATTGAATTATTGCTACATAAATGTACAGAATGATATTAAACAATTTGCAGTATTTATCATTATCAATCTTCTGATCCTTCTGAAAGGTTGTTCCTATACTCTAATTTTTATGCCTTCCCAAGTAGAAATTACGCCTAGTCAATGGCTAGTGCCTCGTGAGTTTTTCTATACTCCTGACGAGGGCCTTTTGAGGAAAACTCACCAGGTACTTATTCGTAATGTAACGCTGTGTGTTATGAGGCACTTGCTAGTGGAATTCACAAGGTACTGGTCAGTTACTATTTAGTTACTCTCTAAATACTAGTCAATTACCAACAAGTTTTTGACAGCAATTATATGCCAAAAAAATTGTGAAGTTATAATGATACATCAACAATGATTATCCAGTAAAATATGCATGCTTTGACCCAAAATGTTTTTGAAAATAAAAAATTGAATTCTGAGCAAGAATCATGTTTCAGAGGAGACACTTGCAGATTACCACCAACGTTCACTTCGTGCTCAATGCGACGGAGAGAATATTGGAAACCTCGGAGAGAATCGAACCTACCTAAACCAATTCCTACCTAATGTTGCGCGATCTACTATCCTAGCGCCCTAACGACCTAAGCTAAACCGGTACCTACGTGATGCAATAGAAAAGATCAATTAAAGTGACGTGTTTATCCGATTCAATCATCCGTCGGTTGAATATAATAATCTATGAGCCTGTGTGAAAATTGCAGTTCGGTTGACAAATGTGAGGTTAAATTCATGTGATCAAAAAATGGATGAATTATTTTTGTGAAATGTGTGGTGGTTATTTCTACAATAATGTGTATCAAAAAATCTATTAGTAAGTGCAAAATGAATTAGTAAATCAGTCATAGCTGTTGTAACATGTCAAAAAATCGTAATTTGTTGATGCAGTGAAAATGAATTTTCTTCAATTACTTACATCAGTACTTCTAGGCACAAACTCAGAGATCATATTAATTTTGTAAGGAATATGAGTCATGAAGAACTCATTTGATCAAAAATATGTCAAAAGAATGTTCAAAATGAATTGCAAAAAACTTGGATTATTCACTTGCAGCTCGACGGATGGTTTTACTTTTCAAATTGAAGAGTACTCTTCGTGTTGAAATTTTCAAATTTGAGGAAAAAGCCTTATTTTCTGAGTTGAATTCGTTGTTAGGGTGATGATAAACTTGTAGGAAGAGTTTGAAAGTTGGGTGGAATCTATATTGATCAGGAAAGTCCAAATCGTGTGGCAAAAGTTAGAAAATCTGTCAACTTAGCTTACGGCACATGGGTATTCTCTCAGTTTTTTTCACTAAACGAAATCTAGGCAGGAGCAATGTATCAAAATTTAGTAAAATCAAGTTGGTACAGAGTAAGAGAGGACAGATATATTCATTGAATTTTATTGGTTATTATAAAAATGTTGATAAATAAGTAAAGGCTATGTATGACTCAATTTATCGTCTCCCAATATTTTTGTTTCAATGATTTTGTATTGTGTGCATTTTTGTATCTTTTCACTAGTAGGTTGAGGAAACATGTGTATTGAACCTGTTTCATAAATATAATAACATTTATTTGGAGGAACATGATACAACATTATTGGAACAAAAATATTAAAAGACGACACATTGGATCTTCTATAGCCTTTCCTTATTTATCAACATTTTTATAATAACCAATAAAATTCAATGAATATATCTGTCCTCTCTTACTCTGTACCAACTTGATTTCACTGAATTTTGATACATTTCTCCTGCCTATATTTCGTTTAGTGAAGAAAACTGATAGAATATCCATGTGCCGTGAGCCAAGTTGACAGATTTTCTAACTTTTGCCACACGATTTGGACTTTCCTGATCAATATAGATCCCCAACTTTCAAACTCTTCCTACAAGTTCATCATCACCCTAAAAACAAATTCAACTCAGAACATAAGGCTTTTTTCTCAAATTTGAAAATTTCAACTTCGAGAATACTCTTCAATTTGAAGAGTAAAATCATCCAACGCGCTTCAAGTAAATAATTCAAGCTTTTTGAAATTCATTCTAAACATTCGCTTGAAATATTTTTGATCAAATGAGTTCTTCGTGACTCGTATTATTACAAAATTAATGTAAGTTTTTTGAGAAATGTGAGTTTTGAGAAATTTAATGTGAGTTTTTTTTTCCAGGAATATTGATGTAAATCAATATTGATATCATTGATATTGATATTGTTGTTGTTGATATTGTCGTGTATTTGAATAGAATTCATTTTCACCACATCAGCAAATTACGATTTTTTGACATGTTACAACAGCTATGACTGATTCACTAATTCATTTTGCACTTACTAACAGATTTTTTGATACAGATTATTCAAGAAATAACCACCACACATTTCACAAAAATAATTCATTCATTTTTTGATCACATAAATTTAACCTCACATTTGTCAACCGAACTGCAATTTTCACACAGGCTCATAGATTACACCGCCATCTTCTGGCAAATAAATCTTGAAAGGGCCTCAATGATTTCTGACGAGGCTTACAAGTGTAGTAACAGTCTAGATCTACTTATAAAAAATCCTCCATACTTTTCTGAGAGTTTCACTTGTCTAATATATATTGTAAGTAACCGGTGAGTAAGTTGCTAGTTTATCTCAACTAGAAGTTCCCTATGAAATCCCTACAGGGGCCTCATATTGACTAGACAATGCCTTGTCAGATTTCTACTTGGGTTCTTCGGGTCTTTGGGAATATATCATATTGCACTGCCGAAGAGTGAGTTTTAAGAATAAACGATGAATGTTCCATAGGTGGGGTAAAATTCGCCAAGTGCACGCCTTGAAATTAACGAGGAGGAAACTTTTGATATAAATGAAGAAGATTTTCCCGTTCCATCAACAAAAAATGTCTGAGAATTTAAATCGAAATTGTCAAATAAAACATCCTGCATCAGCTATTTAAGTTCTCGATCAAATCAAAGAAAAATTCAAACAGTCTTCCAGTTACTCAGAGAAGATTTTGCTTCTAACCCTTGCTCCAAAATCATGGGGACGAAGGACATTGGCTACTGAATTCAACGCTTCGGAACGTCAAGCTAGGAAAGCCATACAGTTGGTAGCTGGAGACGGGATTCTAACATCACCAAATCCAAAGCGAGGACGAAGGTTATCTTGCGAGATTGAAAATTCCATCATAGCATTTGACTTGGATGATGAAAATAGCCGGATATTGCCAGGCATGAAGGATTATGTTTCGATCAAAACTAATGATGGAACGCGTGAACATGTTCAAAAAAGATTGATTTTATGCAATCTTGCCGAATTGTATTCTTCATTCAAATTGAAGAATCCTACAGTTGATGTGAGCTTATCGAAATTTTCACAGCTGAGACCTCGCAATTGTGTACTCGCTGCAGCTTCTGGAACTCATACCGTATGTGTGTGTGTTTATCATGAAAACGTGAATTTAATGCTAGATGCCATAAGTTTACAAAAACTAACGTTTGCGACAGATTTCCCCATGGCTTCTCACCATGATGCTATTAAAATGCTTGTATGTGATGATCCTACTTCTGAATGCTATCTGGACAAGTGTTTAGCGTGTCCTGGAATAGACAATTTTGAGGATTTTCTTCAATCGAATCTTACAGACCAGTACATTGAGAGAGTAGAATATCAAATTTGGCAACAAACTGATCGCAGCACTTTGAAAACTGAAATAGCAGACGCAGGAGATTTCGTGGAGGATCTCTGTGAACGGTTACATAAGTTGAAATCTCACGCTTTTATAGCAAAGGGCAATCGTGCTTTCTTAAGAATCTCAAGCATAATTCGAAGGCCGGAGAATTCATAGTTACATGTGATTTTGCTGAAAACTATGCATTCATTGCTCAGAATGCTATTCAATCGTTTCATTGGAATAACAATCAAGTTACCATTTTCACAACAGTAATTTATTACAGAACAGATGAGTCAAGACATCGCAGTATACCAATTTTGTCTGATATTCTGACTCATGATACGGTAGCTGTTTATGAATTTCGAAAAATTATTACAAAGTATTCGCAAGATAATTTTGAATGTGAAAAAATCTTCTACTCCACTGATGGAGCATCACAACATTTCAAAAATAAATATAATTTTGCAAATCTACATCATGAACATGATTTTGGAATTGCGACTGAGTGGCATTTTCATGCAAGTGCACATGGCAAAGGACCTTGTGACGGTATTGGTGGAAATTTGAAGAGACTTGCAGCACGTGCAAGTCTGCAAGCATCATCAAATGAAAATCAAATTCTGACTGCGGATGCTCTTTATCAGTGGGCTAAAGAACATCTGAAAGAAACTGTAATTTTTTTCAGTCCAAAGAGTACTCTTATAGAGGCTACGAAAGCACTTGAACAACGATTTGCATCTGCAAAAACGATAGCAGGAACTCTCAAATACCATTGCGTAATACCTAGGGAACATTCATCGTGTATTTCTAAAAACTCACTCTTCGGCAGTGCAATATGATATATTCCCAAAGACCCGAAGAAGGCATAAAAATTAGAGTATAGGAACAACCTTTCAGAAGGATCAGAAGATTGATAATGATAAATACTGCAAATTGTTTAATATCATTCTGTACATTTATGTAGCAATAATTCAATTTTGTAAATAATCAGAGTACTATAACTTGTACAAAGAAAGTCACTACTTACAGTTACTTTTACCAGTTACAGTAGCCGCGTTTCCATAAAAATTGATTATCAATAAAAAGAGATTTAGTGGGTCCAAGATGACAAATTGGTATGACTAATTATTACAATAATGTTCTAATAAAGTATGACGTGTTTTCTTCAACCGTGTGTCGTGAATCAATTATTCATTCGAAGGGGGTAATCTAGATGGTTGTATTGAGCAATGTGGTAGGCAAAATTGAGAAATTAAATTTGATAATTACTTTTTTCATAAAACAATACAATGAAAATCGATGGTGTGATCGTCACGCACTCAAGGTACGATACGTACACACTTGGAACTCTGTACCTTGGGGAAATTTCTTCGTCCCATTTTTAAACCTATATGATTTTGAAGCTAAGGAATCAAGCTTTCGATTTATCAAGGTTTCATAAATATCAAAAGGGGCGCAGTGACCGGAAAATGCGAAAATACTTTTAAAAATCGAATTTCTGTGTGAAATATTCCTTCTGCATGAATAAAAGTATTTTTATCGTAAAATTTAGAAAAAATCCTAACAATATCAATGATGACATATTTTCATTAAATGGAATTAATGAGGATGATGATTTTTCGAAAAAACGCAGATCACAAAAATTTTGACAATTTAAACCCCTGTATCACGAAAACCTGACTTCCTAGAAACCTGGTGTTGACACAATTTGAAGAGGGTCACTAGTAAAACAAATTCATGGAATTTCATCAACATTGATGGGATTGAAATTTTCAGGTGGGAACACTTGGCGAATTTTACCCCATAAGTAGCTTTGGCAACAGTGCTAAGTGGTCACCGTCAAGTAATAATCGCGTAGCAATGTAGTAGTTTGTCGGAACTGATTGACTAACAACGTAAATACAGTTCTTATATAGCAGAAAAAGAGAACGGTCAACGTAATTTGTCGTACTGTTCATTGAATTTATAGAAATCTATAAGTGCCATAGGAATGTGTGTTGAAGCCACATTCGATAGTTTACCTTCAGAGTGTAACGAATCAAGTGTTTTGAATAATTGATCAATTATTTTATTCATACAACAACGTGTGTCCTCTTTCATTTTTGTGTTAATGCACGGTGAGAACAAATTTGCTCACGCAGCAAATCGAGGTATTATATATAGAATAGCAAAATTTTTTGCTGACCTAGCCAAAAATTTGCTATAACAGCGATCGTGTTAGCTACGACAGCGATTTTTCAACTGTGCCAGCGAAAAATGTTTGCTTCGCCAGCAAATTTTCAGTATTATATATAGAATGGCAAACAAATTTTGCGGGGATAGCAAACATTTTTTTGCTGCCACAGCTAAAAATTCGCTGTCGCAGCTAACAAGATTGCTGGAACAGCAAATAGTTTGCTGTAACAGCCAAAAATTTGCTGCTCTGGCAAAAGGAACCCAGCAAAAGTAGATTTCGCTGCCACAGCGAATTCCTTTTTCTCCGTGTGACAGTTTGATTGTGGTCGAATCAAACTTGAATTTTTAACTGCATTATACACAGAGAAGAATAAGACGTTAAGTTGAAAACAGACATGATTGAAATCATGATTTATGAATTGATTAATAGTAAAAAAATTATTATAAAATCAAATTCAACACAAATATATATTAGACTAATTTGATTGGAAAAATCTAGAGAAAATATACACACTCTTTCCATAGTATCTCATGTCTCTGACAACATATAATTCTCTGAGAATTCCTTTGTGGTCTAATCTTTTAGTTCTATAAAGGGTTCATTCATTTTATATAATGAATCTTATAACGTCTATGAGTCTCGAAACTCCTCGTTGTCAGTTATGTTGAGAATATTTAATCGCAGTCGATCCCATATGCACCTTGATGATTCTTTCGCAATGAGTTAATAATTGAATAAATATCTTTGTTGTCTTTTTGATTTTCCTTCTTACAAGTCCAATAGATCCAATGGATTTGTGGAATAATCGAAATTTTCTTTCGTACGTTCTATTAGATAAGTGAGAGGGATTCAAAGTCAGATGATTAAAGGTTAGATAATTCCATGTGCCCTCGATACTGATAAAATCTCCAGGAATATATTGTTTGCAAATACAATTTTTCCCGCCTCTTTCATTTATGGTCGTAGTATGGCGCTTGAATCGCTATACATTTCTCACGAGTGCTGAAGTATAATCTTGTGACAATATAAATACGAAATGAGCTGGATTAAACATGGCGATTGCGAATATATGTTATGTAAGTCTGTTATGTAGGTAAGTTTCAGCATAGGTTATAAGTGTACGTTCCTGCGAAGGCGGCAAAGTAGATACGTGAGTTGAAATTGTAAACAGTATAAAACACAAATGTATTCTGAGTATAAAATGACTAAATTGTGAATGTAAATTTGTGAATCAAGTGTCAACCTCATGAACAACATAACCTCTCATATAGAGGATGCGCTGCTGCTGAAATGCGCATCAGAAAAGAATTTTTTTTTATTAACTGATAAATTACAGTATTACATCGGAATATTGTAATTTTTAATCGCAATGAACTATAATATTTGATGCTGAGAGCCCTCAAAGTTCATAGATGGTCATTTCGATTTTTACTACATCTCGTCAGTAAGAATCCTGACTTAGATCACGTACTTTCTTCTCTTCAGTCTTATGTACAAAGTGGATTGAGTAACTTCGACTACATGAGATATTTAATTGCATTTTTTAGCATAAATATACGAATATTTATCCTTTTACGAGTTGTATAATATGCATTTCACACCGTTGTGATCAATACTGTTAAGGAAAGTCTGTCCAGCGGGTGCTTGCAATTGTAGTGAAAATACATGTTAATTCTCTCATTCATTCAAATACTTTTCTGTCCGTGTAGCTTGTGCCAGATGTATTTAACGAAGTCTGTGGAGCTAACGGTAGAAATTAACTCATCTGACCCACTCTCGTGATCCGAGGTATTGTAAGGCTTTTGTTGGGAAGTGTGTGGAATTGTGTTGAGTGTATTGTGAAAAACGCATTCAAGAAAGTCTGTGGCGCTGACACTAGGGATTGACTCATCCGATCCACCCTCATGTTCCGACATATTATCCTTTGATTTTATAACACAACTGAATTCTCTCTTGTGGCAACAGATGAATAATCATGACATCTTATACAGTTCGTCACCTTTGGATGGCCAATTCAGTTGGGTGAGAATACAGCAGCGTTCAATGATGTTTTGAGTTGTTGCAGCGAGCCAAGAACTGTACAATCTGTACTTCTGCAAACCTTATGACTTTGAAATATTGCTCTGTCCATCATATATGAATACATTTTCACGAGATATCGATGTAAATAGTAATTTTTCATAGAATTACTCAAGTCAATACAATTCTTGAAGTTGGCGAAACTTTTATTCCTGCAAGGGTCAAACGTTGACCGATTGGAATTTATTTTGTTTTTCCTATTATTTGCCATCACAAAAACCCCAACTTTTCCGCATTAATGTGTTCCAAATTGGAAAAATTTTTCATTTTGGCCCACCCTAATGTACATGGAGAAACATTACTTGAATTTGAACTCAGTATGCTGATTATTTCCTTCAGTTACGCGATAAATTAACTTGAAACTGTATTTCTTCTTCTAGGAAAATGGACGTGCTTGCAGATTACCGGAGAGATTGCCTATTTCTTCATCTAGAACAAGTGGTGCGTATTTTTTGTAATGTTAAAATATCCCTATTTTCTTGAATAGCTTGCAAAAAGTGATTCTACAAAAAACCCGAGGGCTCCGCTTCCTAACTGCTTCGCTTTTCTCAGCAGTGCAACTACCTTTAAGATTTGCTTCGCTCATTTCGAAAAATCGTAGTCTACGTACGCTCGCATTCCAGAGTAAACTATTTATTAAGAATCGAAACTTACAGAATTCAGATACCCAGGGATTCATGATCAAGCACTTATCGGTTTTTCACTTCACTAAAAAAAATTTTCAGACATGATATTCAGAGAGCTTAAAATCGATTGCCTACTATCCCTTATACCATCTTCCAATGATTTAAGAACGGTTGTCATAATGTAAACCAGTTTTCAAAGAATTTTTGGATGTAATAATGCTTACATGCAAAGGTTGAAATTTCTATTTTTTTCAAATATTATGAATATTTAGAAATTCCCCAGCGGATTCAAGTTTACTAAAACACGTTCAAAAAGTTTAGCTACATGGAGAGAAATTTGGAGGACTAATAGCGGGGGAAAAAGATACGGGTTTGAAGCAGGGACTATAACACAAAAAATGCGTGGATTCATACCTTTGAAGAATAGCGCATTGCGGTCATTTCCTAATGATGAATTGGTAGTTTACCGAAATGTGATCATACATTAACGGTAATGTTTCGGTGACCTCCTGGTACAAAATCGCGCAAAGTAATTTCAATTTGTTGCTTATAATTTGATTTTAAATTGATTATATTTGGTAAAAACCATTGGAATATCATCTCTTGATCATTTCTTTACTAATCCAAGCAACATACGGATGTTCCTAGCATGTTCTGCGAATCTTCTTAGCACATTAAATGTTCTATGCATATTGCATTCGCCAAGGACGCTCTCGGCATGCTTTCCGAGTGCTTTGTTACTAGGGGAAAATTTCAACCACCCTAAAATATTACAAAAAAATGAACAACAATCCGTCACTTCGGATCTGCGAGAACATTACTTTCGATTTGGGACAAGAGAGGATTGGTAATGAAATTTCTCAAACTCTGTAGATGCTTCCGATTGCAGGCATTCATAGCCTCTAGAGCTTGGAAAATGAATTCCCATTGGCCAGTTCATGGCCCCTGGGGCCGAGGGGTTGTGCAACCGGAAGGATTCAGTAGTTGATGATGCGAATCAGGTCCAAGGATCCACAAATAAGCGTATACGATTTTATTATAAGAATAAATGTTTAATTTAGTTTAAAATAACAAACTACTCAATGAATGTCGTTACGCAATCGACAAACGATGACGCATCAACCCAACTAGAAATATCCAGAAATATCTAGTTGAATAAACAAACAGGCAACGTTCATGCGCCCTTAGTCATTTCCGTATGAGCGTTGGTAATTCGACGGCGATCACAATATCAACAGTTGGATTATGAACAAGTTTCTTTTTGTCGTAAAATTGTACTTTCCAGTACAATATTCATTATTGCCATTGTTGATTCCAATTGGATATCGTTTGCCGTAGTTTTATACATCCAGAAAAATTGTACTAAATCCGACACCCTGATTATGAACAAAAGTTAGTACAATGTAGGGAGTTGAAGTTGAACTGCCTTGCGGGTTTGAGAATTGGTTGTTCTAACCCCGCAAAGTGAGACAATACTTTGAGGTGTTATCATTCTTATGGACTTGATTCAATTAATTCTTTTCTTTTAAACAGTGTAAAACATACTTACTATTGAATCAAAAAAATTTGGAATAACAGCATATAACGTTTGATTGCATACTAAGGCCCACTCGTGAATCGTTCTTCTCTCGGCGTCCATTGGAACATGTGCGAGTGAAGGGCAGAATAGACGATTGCCTAATGGACGCCGACAGGAAAATGATTTCCACGAGCGGAAGGGATCCCTCAATAGTACACATTTTATTTTTGTACACGAAGGAGAAGTGAAATATTTTACTACACAAATCCAGAACTAATACTACCAAATGAATACTACCCATTTATCTTTGTACACGAAGAATAAATTAGAAAATTTTACTACACAAATCTTTACTGCGACAGTTGCGCGATTCTACACAATTATTATACTGCATAATTTATTCTACAGAAGAATCGTACGTTTATATACTACACGTGCTCAGTACTGCACATGTGCAATACTACACCTAAATATTCGAATGGCTGCTTGTTCGGTTCGATACTACACGCGCTCAATACTACACCAAAATATTAGAATGAATCGTTGTTTGATTCAATACTACACATGTTCGATACTACACATGTCCATCACTACCTTGGGTTCGAGTCTCATAACAATTCATGGAAGGATGGTTCGATTTTGAAACGTTATAGATTTTGCAACAGAATATTGATAGATAGATAGATAGATAGATATGTTTATTTATGTTCTAGGATGAACATCCTGTAGAACAATTGAGAAAGAAGTATAAACAATAACAAAGATATTATATACAAAAATACTTATATATATACAGCATTAAACCCACAGCCCGAAAAGCAAAAAGAAGGCAGAATGAATGAACTTAAAAATAAAGATGAAATGAGAATGAGAGTGAGGATGAGATTACAAAGGTGTGAGAAATGAAAATACAGATATAAGATAGAGATACAATAGTTATAAATGCGCAGAATGAAGATGAAGGCAAATGAAAATACAGATATAAAATAGAGATACAATAGTTATAAATGCGCAGAAAGAAGATGAAGGCAAGAAAAGCGTAAGATGAACCACGATGAACCTACTTGAAAAGGAGTATATGTCTATGAGTGAGAAAGGGTGGAGGTGAGCAAGAAGTCATAATACCTCTTTTTGAAGACGTTAGGGGAAGAGCTACACTTGATGTTATCTGGGATCGTGTTCCAGAGTTTACTACCTGTTATCAAAAAAGATTTTTGATATGTGGTAGTACGATGCAGTGGTATTTTAAGGAGCCCCCTATTCGATCTAGTGCAACGAATTGCATCAGAGGTACCAAAGTTAAAACGATCGTAAAGAAAAGGAGGATCCTTGAAAGCAAATAGATGATGCAAGTACGACCCCAGGAAAAATTTCCGTCGCTCAGAAAGTTTGAGCCAGCCGAGGCGCGTGAAGAAAGGAGAGATGTGGACATCTTTTCTGAGATTGAAAATAAACCGCACGCAGGCATTCAGTTTACGCTGCAGACGTATACTGTCTCCTTCGGAGAGATCAGTGAGAACTAAGCAACAATAATCAAAATAGGGGATAACTAGCGTTGAAATCAGTTTAGTTCTCATCTGGATAGAGTGCGTTGCCATTAAGTCGCAATTGGTAGAGTGCGCACGAGACTTTCCTGCAGACAGAAGTTACTTGCTCATTCCAATTAAGAGAAGGTGTCAGAATAATCCCAAGCGATTTAAGCGAAAGACAAGATTTATAGGGGTGCCCTGAAGTATGATGTGGTAAGGAGCGAAGAAATATCGTTGACGTAACGTGGAGAACCAGGATCATGCAATTGGTTTTTAAGGGGTTCAGAATTAGGTAGTTGGTGGAGCACCAGCTGGCAATTCTCTGTATATCGTCATTCAATTTCGAGATACATTCGTCTATGAGAAAAGGTGAAGTATGCAAATAAATATAAAAGTCATCAGCGAATTAAAAGAGTTTACAATGGTGAATAATCGAATTTATGTCGGTGACATACAGTGCGAATAAGAGAGGGCCCAGGCGAGAGCCTTGGGGAACACCTGAGGTAACTGGAGTCCATTCGGAGCAAACTTTAGAGCTTCTAACTGATTGCGTGCGACCAGATAGATAGGACCAAAACCACTTCAGCACGGGGGTAGATATATTGAAAGAAGCGAGTTTTTGTATAAGCAAAGAGTGGTTAACGGTATCAAAAGCTCTTGAGAAATCAAACCCCACCAAAAGAGTGATCATGCGCTTATCAATCGCTTCACGAACATCATCAGTCAATTTTAAAAGAGCAGTTTGAGTGGAGCGGTGTTTGATGAATTCACACTGATATTGGTCAAGTAGAGAATTCTTGGTCAAAAAATCACACAAGAAGTGATGGACGATCTTTTCAAGTATTTTAGATGACTCACAGAGAATGGAGATAGGGCGAAAATCACGTGGAGTTTGTGGAGATCTTGTTTTAGGTATAGGTGTAATGAAGGAGCGTTTCCACGCCATAGGAAAGAGAGATAGCATGAGAGAGGAATTGAATAAGGTCAGTAGGAATGGAAAAATGGACGGAGCGATCAGGTTAAGGAATCGACCAGGAAGCCCATCTGGAGGAATAGTATTTGAGTTAGAAAAATGATAGAAATGTAGCAGATCATGAGGAGTCAAGTTAGGGAAAAAGAAAAGGTTATCACTGTAGCCGAGACTTTGGTCGAGAATGGGCGGTGGAGGACAGGCCGGATGAAAGCCAGCAGAGAAGTGTAAACTAAGCTCGTTCACACAAAATTTATCCGCGGGCGGATGATTACTATTAGATTTGATTATTCTCAGGGTACGAAGTTCTCTCCAAAGTGTGCGTGAGTCGGGAGTGCCCATCAATCTGTCGTTATAATATTGACGCTTCGCATTCCTGAGAGAAGTAACAACGTTGTTCCTTGGTCGTGTGAAGAGTAGATGACATTCAGGATTTCTTGTGCGGAGATATGTCCTCCTCGCAGTGTTACGTTCACGGATGAGATTACGAATCTCCTGAGTTATCCAGGGAGAAGGAGGACGTCTGGGAGTGAACCTTCTGATCGGTACTTCACTATTGTATAGATCAGTGAGATAATCATGGAAAACCCCCAACACACTCATCAATATTTGTAATACCCGAGTTCCCGATGTTCAGCAAAATCGATGGTATATCAATATCTTGCCCATTGATACGCGAGTAATCATGCACAGAGACGATCTGCTGTTGACTCATGGGTAGATTGAAAGAGTATTCAATTGAGATCATGTCATGCCGAGATAGAAAAGGCATTTCCTTTTGTTCATGGTCAATCACTTTGGAGAGATCGTCCACTACACATAAGTCAAGCAAGGTCGAAGAGATGGATGTGTGATGAGTGGGGCCGTAGGGGACAATGGCCAGATTCAGACTGGAAATATTTTACGGAGATAAGTACTATCAGGAGATGAACGGCACAAGTGGGTGTTCCAGTCACCCATAATGATTTTGTCGTGATAGTCAGTACTCTGTGTAGAGATCACCGTTTCCAACTTAGCAAATCCTATTTTCGGAGGTCTGTAAACTACACCAATGAGTACTTTGCGCATACACGTTCTGGAAACCTGGACGAATAGATATTCGGGTTGTGGACAAGTGGCATCGTACTCAGATTTCTGTATAATTTTGTATTGGAGATTCTGTTTAATATAGAGACAGACCCCCCCGCCAATACGACCCACCCTATCGCAACGAAAGACCACATATCCATCAAATGAGCAGAATGAGTCATCCATGTCACTCCTAAACCAGGTCTTAGATACCGCAATAACATCGTACTTATTCGGATTCTTAGTGGGAGAAAAATCAGAGAAATCATCAAAATGAGCCATAAGTGATTGTGCATCAACATGACACATTTTTAACGAACGGAAAACTTCATTAGAGTGAGAGTTTGAGGGTCGAATCGGGAGTCACCTAAGTTGATCAAAATCCCTGTTAGATGAGATGACGACAACATTTGAGGTATCAACTTTTTTCACCAGAATACGTCCATTCCTCGACCAAGTATGGAGATATCCTTTAGACTTCGCGACTTTCTTAGTTTCTGCGAGAAGAGGGGGCTATATCAGACGGCAGATATTCATTAAGATAAAGCAGACTTAGGTAGAGAGGGATTAATATCAGACGCGTCGACTAATCCTGTAGAACGTTTGGCCTCAAGTATTTTCGTTCGGAGAGAAGGAGAATCAAGCTCCATAAGGATGGTATGTGGACGCGATGTAGTTTTGGTGGAGCGAAGACGAAATGCTCTCACAATGTTAGATTGGGTGATCTGAACATTAAGATGAGCCAAGACATCCATGATACGGCTCGGAATGAATTCATCAGGAAGTTCAGGTAATCCTGAAAGAGTAAGAAGGTTCCTATTTGATTGAGAGCGCAGCGCTCGAAGTTCTTCTTGCAACTTGGTATTTTGTTGTTGATGGAAATTCTGCTCATTATTTGCTGTAAATCTGTATGGAATATTCATAGTTGACCATATGCATAATCAGGAAGGAATCAGAGCTGATTTGAAATATGATTTGATATGGGGGAGAAAAAAAATCCAGAGAGAATTCTCACAGTTGGGAAAAAAATGTTCTCACATCTAGAACTGAACTTGAGTTTCCTCGATTACCAATCCAGTGACTTGCTACTGAGCCATGAACGAATTTCTTATCAAGAGGAAGAAAAAAAGTGTTTGTAAAGGTTGTGTGAATAATGCTTATTGCATTGCTATGATAAATTATTGTAGAAAGTGAATTTGATTAGAAAAATCATGTACCAGAATTTGAGAGATGTAAAAAATTTTCCCTGTATGTTTAAAATTCTCAAGAGAACACGAAGGTCCAAAGAATGTTCAACAGAGGTGTCTTGAACGTCCGCAAATTTTATGGTCGACTATACATTCCATGAATATGAATGTACGTACAATGAACCTGAGTTTCACCTAAAGAGGTCAGTCGCTTTTGGTGATCGCTTGCTTTGCCGATGAAACTCATTCTGAAACTTGAAAATCTTCGAAGAGGTCCAATTTTGACGATATAAGGCAAGTTGTTTGCGACTTTCGAATTTTCGTGCATGATTTGTTCAATGAATATTTACTCTTTGGATTCATTCATTCATTATACACTGAAAAAAATCATATTCTAAAAATGAGGAACCTCTCTATAAAAGCGCCAAAAATTTCCTCTTAACACGAGTGGAAATTCTTCTAATATCCAGATAAAAATCTGAATATTAGAATATCTCCCCTCATGTTAAGAGAAAGATATTCTTGGCGCTTATTATAGAGGAGTTCTTCATTTTTTGAATATGATTTTTTTGGGGAACAATGCGGGGAGAGAGGATTCACATAGCCCTCATGAACACTTTTCTCCCCTTAATTGCTGAAAAATTGATCCATGACTCAATGGCAAATGACAGGAATAGTGATTGAAAGAACCCAAGTCTAATTCCAGTTGAGGAAACAATTCTTTCTGAACCACGAGAAGTGATTATGAATTTTTTTTTTCATCTATATTAAATCATACATCAAATCACTACTGATTTTTTCTCATTATTCATAGGGTTCACTCTGAATTTTCAGTGGGACTTGATTTGCGGATATTACTTGGAAAAAACTGCCCTCGCGGTAAACACGATAACTCATTACAGTTTTATCCGAAATCAAAGAATCAAAAATTTTCTGTAATAAATGAATGTAGCTGTATGTGATTAACCGAAAGAATTTGGACATGAAATTGAATTTGAATTTTTGGCAGAGTTCAGAAAGGAAGAGTGTAATATTATGTTCTTGAAGCTTGAATCGTTTGTTAAAACGAGTTAGTAATCGAGTAACGGAATACTCAGCTGTGAAAGGCCCAAAATCTTGCAGTACATTCTTTGGCCGATGTTTTCAGTTGCAAAAAAATCACAAATAATCCATTCGAGAAGATGAATAACGATGATTTACTAAATTTTGTGAGTTTGAATTCTCGTTTCGTTGCTTTGAACGATTCAAACTTCATGAACATTCAATATTTGATGAATTTTCGCTACTTATCCTTTCATAAAATGAGTTCTAATCAATGAAATCAAGAACCCTCTGATGAATCACCGATGAATTCTATCTGGAAGGAATGTGCAAGATTTCATTGATATTGGTACAATAGTATCTGGTAAACTCTGAGAGAATATTCTTGCAATGCTGTAGTACCAGATCAAGGGAAAAATTTTTTTTCAATTGATGTTTTGAAATTTTGAAACCTATGTAAATAAGGGTTATGTAAATATGTACCAGTGTATTTAAGAGTTTCGATGAGATTTTATGTGAAATTCAATGTCCTATTGTTTTCTATCGGGATGATCGGTGCAGGGTTCAGACAGATCTGGAATTCCGGGAAATTCAGGAAAATGAAAATTGGACTCAAAACACCGGGGAAATTTTCCGGGAAATCCTCAAAAGTCTCAAAACCTGGAAATCTCAGGAGGATCCTCAAAAGTTTCAAAAACTGGAAATCTCAGGAAACTACTAAAATTTTATCAGAATGAAGAATTTTTAATTAATTTCATTTTTTATTTCATACAATTTATTTGTTGTACAATTTACTGCAATTGCCATTAAATCTATTCCAATCAAGTTAAAATTACCACAATTTGTTTGAAATTGTAATAGAAATGGAGTCCCCGGATCGAAAAACTCGCCGACCGCTCGAACCGCGTCACAACTTTGATGCAAGAGGTCCCGTCGTTGGTCGAAAAAAAAAGTCGGAATTTTGGAAATGTAAAAATACCAAGTAGTAGAGCTTGAAAAATCAATCCAAGTTACTCCTTACGATTTTTTTCTATGATTGACAATTTTCGAGAAAAAAATCACAAACCATCAATTTTTTCACACCAAAAATGATTATTTTTCAACATTCAACTCGCTCTAACTCGGTCATTTTTGAATGAATCGAAATGAATCTTGCGAATTTCGATTCGTGAGACTTCCCCGAAGATGCAAATGTAGGTAAAGTTCGTAAAAATTGATAACAAATTAATAAATTTTTAATACGAAGTAAAAATCACGTCTTTCGTGCTTGTATCAAAAAAGTGGTGGGGGAAGTACGAAGTACACAAAACTTCCAGCGAGAAAGTTGTTCGCTCGTGTTTGAACTAACTTTGTGGAAAATTTCAGATCGATTCGACTAATAGTTCGCAAAATACAGCCATTTATTCATTAGCGCGCAGCAAAAATTTTTCATAGTTTCGCGTCGTTTATACAGGGTGTCCCATTTTAATCTTTAAATGCAAATATCTCAAAAACATGCATCTTAAACCAAAAGTACTTCATACCAAAGTTATACAAAGAGGGGGCCACAAAACTACGATATCAGTTTCATCATAGATAGCGTTATGATCGATTGAAATGGGGTCAACATCATTTTTTTAAACGGGAACCCCCACTTTTTATTGCATATCTTGATTCTACGTAAAACACTGAGTAACTCTTGCTTGAAACGTTTTTCTAAATTTTTGAAGATGGCGCCACAATCGATGGAAAATAAAGTCTATGAAACAATATGCGGATATCTTGTGGAATGCATCCAAGAGCCGAAATATCTCATTCGAATGTTGTTGCTAAGAGAGGGAATGACACAATGGTGATATCAGTTCCATAGTAGATGGCGCTGTGGTCGGTAAAAATACGCTCAACTTCAATTTTTCAAATGGAAACTCTTACTTTTTATCGCATATCATGATTCGTCGTGAAAAAATGAGGAAGTTTTGTTTGAAACATCATTCCTAAATTCTTGAAGATGGAAACGGTGGAAAATGAGGTTGATGAAAAAGTTCTACTGCATTATGTGTGAAGCAACGCTCAACAAACAAATCAAAACGATAATAATTTCAGAGAAGAAATCGAACACAAAACACAATGAATATCGTTTCCAAAACATTTAATTAAAGTCATTTACAATGTTCTGGACATGACATTTGTCGTCCAATATTGATAATCCACATTAGCTCACACTCAGAAAAATGATTTTCTTATTTTAAGACGGCAGCCGTTTCAAACATAGTCCGTTTCAATGATGAAACGGAGCCGTTACACTCAGAGAAATGTCTCATGATGAGACGGGAATGCATAATCATTAGACGATATTTTTCCGAGTGCACTTGCTGTTTTCTTGATTTTGTAAATTAATTACCCGTTGATTGCAAATACTATATAACTTATCTTATTTCAGTGAAAAATTGAAATTAATCCTTTGTCTTAAACTTTGAAAAATAAACAGAATTGTCAATGGGATAATTATCAACCTTTCAATGACAATATTGCCATTCTAAGCTATGAGGATAGGATTTCTTGTTACGCTATTGAAGTTTAAACTGTTGATTGAAATCAATTATGGAATATTAGAAAATCTGAGAATGTACATGTTTATAATTGCTCATACTCCTTGAGTATTATATTCCATTGAAAAATTAAATTTTTTTGTAGTAATATTGACATAAGAACATTTTTTCTCGTGTTGAGTTTAGATTTCGGTCCAATAAACATCTGAATTCGGACAACCCTTCCTTGTTTTTTTAATCTTTCATAATTAGACATCGGATTTTATACAAAATTAATATTTTCATATGCATTTTCTTCATGCTTAACGGATCAATTCAATTCCAATTAAATGTACATACTTATTTTCATGTAGTCTGGTCCTCAGTCATTAATAAAACTTGATTGGTCCAATTGAAACAGAAGAAAATGCGTACCAACACCATTGATTTTTTGTATAATCCGATGTCTGTTTATACTAATGTTGGATATGGAAGGAAAAATTATTTTCGCGATATTTACTAGATGATATTGTATCAACAGCAATAAATTTCCATCATCTCTACCAAAATTTTTGTTGAATTTACCAACACAGGAAACAACTTGCGGTAAATGCTGAGACAGGGACGATTCCTATTGCCGTATGAAACAATTTGTGGTGATTCCAACTCAATTGGATCAGATTGAATGGCAATTGCAATAAATTATCCTCCAAAATTGTCCCTGTTTCAAATTTAATTCTAAAATGTGGTGAATATGACAAGTAATTTTTTTTGCGGGAAGGTCTTCGGTAAATTAAATGAGAATTCTTATATTCTTATACACATATACATAGGGGGGGGGGGGGCATTCATCTTGAGATAACGGATTACCCTACAACTTTTGTATATGAGATTTTTCAAAGAAAAGTGATCCCACCAAGATATTCCGTTGTCTCAAGATAAATGCCCCACCCTGTATATAATCTAGCAATTTTTTGCTGTCCATAAAGTTACAAAAACTCTAGTGAATTCCATAAGAGGGTTTTTCTGTGGATTTAATGCTTGTTGGTCCATTTCAGGTTTCATGTGATAAAGAACAAGGTTGTGTATCAAAATGCGAAATTTATCAACAATTCGTTATAAATTATGCTTCAAAGAGGAATGGAAGAATCCTAAGAGGCCTATTTCATGGGAGCTTCAGCATCAAGCGTCAACATTGGAAAAAAGCAGAGGTCTGACAGGCCCCTCTTTTTTTCCAATGTTGACCGAAGCGGAAGCTCCCCTGAAATGGGCCCTTAAGGCCTATCAAACGTCCAGCGTCGAGCGATCTCACATTTTCTGGGATTCAGCGTGAAAGCTAAAGGGCCTTTTTCATGGGCTTCAGCATCAAGCGTCAATATTGGAAGAACAGAGAGAACCTGTTGGACCACTCGTTTCTTCCAATGTTGACGCTTGATGCAGAAGCTCCATGAAATGGTACCTAAACAGTGTTTAGCTTTGACGCCGTTCTAATCCATAATTGAGTTTCAGCACAATCCATAATTATTCAATCATTCTCAATAGTGCAGGATAAAGAAGGCACTTCAGCTCAAACAATGTATATTCATGTATGTTTGATATTCTTTCTTCCGCACACGGAGAAAAAGGAATTCGCTGTGGCAGCAAAATCTACTTTTGCTGGGTTCCTTTTTCCAGAGCAGCAAATTTTTTGCTGTGACCGCAAACTATTTGCTGTTCCAGCAATCTTGTTAGCTGCGCCAGCGAATTTTTAGCTCTGGCAGCAAAAAATGTTTGCTATCCCAGCAAAATTTGTTTGCTATTCTATATATAGTACTGAAAATTTGCTGGCGGAGCAAACATTTTTTGCTGCCACAGCTAAAAAATTGCTGTCGTAGCTAACACGATTGCTGTTATAGCAAATTTTTAGCTAGGTCAGCAAAAAATGTTGCTATTCTATATATAATACCTCGATTTGCTGCGTCAGCGAATTTTTTCTCTCCGTGCACAGAGACAACTTTTAACTCTCAGATAGAGCGTCGAGCTCGAAGCTTTGACGCTGAAATCTAGAACCTGGGAAAATCGCTCGTCGCTCAACGCTCGACGCTCGTGTGAAATTACAACTTAACTTATTTCTTGAGTGGTCTGAATGGCTTGATGAATCGAAGAATGATAAGTATTCAGCCTATTGCAAAGTGTGCAAAAAATCTTCCTCATTGAGTGATATGGGAGTTACTGCTATTAAAAGTCATCATAAAGGACCAGTACATATGAAAAGATTGAAAATTTTACAAGGAACAAAAAATATAGATGACATTTTCTCACAGCCACATTGCTCTTAAAATTTAACAGAAAATGTGAACAATAAGGAAGAAGATAATAACGCAATGCTTGAACAAATAAAACCTCCAGTGACAGCAAATTCTAAACAGTCAGTTTCCGACCTCATTAAACAAGATCATCCTATCAGCAAAGCAGAAATCCTATGGGCTTTGAGGATAGTAGTTGATAAGGAATCATTCGGTTCCTGCAAGAATGATAATTTCATTTCCGCAAAAATGTTTAAGGACAGTAAAATAGCAGAAAAATTTTCTATGGATCCTGATAAATGCCGATACGTATTATACTATGGTATTGCATCTTATTTTCAAAATGATTTATTACGTATATTAAATCCTGCAGAAAAATTGGTTATTTATTTTGATGAGGCTTTGAATAAAGTGGTTCAACGTGGACAAATGGATTGGCATGTACGATTCTGGAACGATGAAAAAAATGAAGTGAGCGCAAGATATTTGACATCTGTTTTTATGAATGGATCAAAAGCAGATGATTTACTAATAAGTTTTAAAAACGGTATAAAGGATATTTCTCGGAAAAAAATTGCTCAGATATCTATGGATGGTCCAAATGTGAACTGGGCATTTTTATCAAAATATAAAGCTGACTGTGAATTCGATACAGAAGACCCCCAGCTAATTGAATTTGGATCGTGCAGTCTTCATGTAATTCATGGATCTATTCAAGCAGGTCACAATTGCGTTCGTTGGAATGTCACTGGATTTTTGAGGGGCATATATTATCCATTCAAAGATTCTCCCACTAGGAGAGGCTCGCTGATGTCTATTAGCGGAAGTCCCCAAAGAAATTTGTTCAAATCCGATGCCTGGAAAATATTAAATGTGTAGATCGAGCATTGGAAATATTTGATAATTTGGAACAATTCATTGAAAAAGTACATCTTCCAGGTTCAGTATCAGCCAGGAATGTTATAAATGGAATCAAAGATCCTTTAATGAAAACTAAATTATCTTTCTTCAAAGTTATTTCTGCAGAATTCCAACAATACTTGCTTTCATTCCAGTCGCCAAAATCCATGGTTCCTTTCCTATTCAATGCATTAATAGAAATCATCACCAATATTTTAAAACGATTTGTTAAGCGCAGTGTCGTAGATACTTGTTCAAATGCTTCTAAATTATTGTCTATTGATCTTGATGATCCAAAAAAATTTTTTAAAACTTGGGAAAATCAATGTGGGTTTGAGAACAGAAAAAATTCTAAAAGAAAACAAACAGATAACTGAAAAAATTAAATTAGAATTCAAGATGGATTGCAGGAATTTTTTGAAAAAAGTAGTCACAAAAATCATAGAGCGATCTCCACTGAAGTATGAGTTTACGAAGTTTGTGTCATGTTTTGATCCTGTTGTAATTTTGAACGATAAATCTATAGCTGAAAGTAGAGCTAAAAAATGCATTTCATATCTTTACAATAAGAATCATATTTCTGATTCTACGGCAGAAAATGCAATTTCTCAATATTCTTCGCTCATTGAAGCAGTAAACACTAAGAATTTGTTATCAAATCATGAACGAGATAGAATGATTGACACATCCTTGAAAAAAGTGTTCGATCATGGTGATGGAGTAAAGTGTCGTAATCAGCAACCTCGAAAACCCCCAGGTAGTGAGGTTCATACAAATCTGAAGGATTATAAATTTTAGGTCCATCATATTGCACCTACCATTTGTGATTTCTACTTCCGGATTCGTTATCAGCGACCTCGAAAACCCCCCGGAGCCAATTTTAAGCAAATCGGATTGATTATAAATTTTCGGTCCGCCATATTGGATCCGCCATTTTGAATTTTTCATTTCTGATTCCGGATTCGTAATCAGCGACCTCGAAAACCCCTGAGGGATCATTTTCAAGCGAATCCACCCAGCCTGCATCATGATAAAAATGCATAACAACCAAAAGCAAAGAAACGTGCCAGTCGATGACGCAAAAATAATATCAATTTTACAGAAAAAGGGAAGGGAATTTCTCCCATCATCAAATTTTTCTACATTGATATTCACCAGATGAACACGATCACACATTATTCAATATTTTAAGTTCAGCTATCCATGAATTAAATCTCAATATTACCTGCCAGTTGATGACGATTATTTGATGCCCTTCTTGAATTCACAATTTCACATGTGTAATCAATGTGAAATTGTGGAATGAGATCGATTGTGTTGAATGTGCGGTACATCTTACATTTCAATGTATCGAATCCTGTTGTGTTAGCAACTTCGAACCATCAAATGCATAAAATAATCACTTTTCTACAGATATGCCAGTCGATGACGCAAAAAGTTGGGGACAACATTGAAGAATGACGAAAAAATGATTCAATTAATCTTTCACGATTGAACTTTAGATTTTCTTAAAGATCACACATTAAACAATGATAATACATACAGACTAATTATATTATTCATTTGATTTTGCAAAAAAAAATGAACTTTTGATTGACAAGTCGTACCGGGGACATGCCAGTCGATGACGAAAAACATATACCGAATAGTAGGACTAATAATTGCAAGTAGTGGCTGTTGTTTGTAGGCATAAGAATTACTCTTTGGCATGAAATTCATATCCAGAAGTGGAACCTCTCCTGCAGGAAATGTCAGGGACATTGAATTGTACGCCTAGCGAAGAATCACCCGATTATGTATACAGTGATATATTTTCTGAGGATCACTCTGATTTCAGTGAGAAAAATTGAGAAAATAGGACTTGGTCCGATTGCAATAAAAAAATGGTCTCTGAGGGATGGGCTCAAAGAAGATCTCTATACTTGTATCCAATTTATTCCACTCGGTCCAGAGTTATCCCTACAGACAGACAGGCAGTGACATAAGCAGACAACCCCACGGCTTATCAATCAGTATTGTGATGAAATGAAAACTATCCAACTTCCGAATGGATTACTTCCAAATATTTTAGAAGATACGGTCAGAAGCGTACGGATAGCGGGTGCAATAGGCACTTCCGTGCTGGTATACTACGTAAGTACCGATGAGTGCCTCAAAAAAGCACTCGATAAACGTTGATTCAGAGAAAAATGTTCACGATTTTTGGAAAAAGGTAGGAATTCAATTTCACGGATAGGAGAATAATATATGAATTATATAAGAATCAGATCCCAATAATAAAGAACGAGGGGTCAAAAAGGAGAGATAGAAATTAAAAAGATATACTAGATGCCTACTGATCACCATTGATTTTCAATTTGTATATAGAAGAAGCGATGAACGAAGTGAAGGGAGCAAAGTGCAATTGAAATTACAGATCCAAAGAGAAAATGTAAGCATGTTGAGATTCGCGGGAATGACATAGCTATATTAGCTACGAGTGGTGTGCTGAGTTAGAAAATATTCTCCACATAATTAGTGGAAACAATATTACTTAAAACCATTGTATGAATACAAGAAAGGACAAAACCAAATTCAAGGATTTGTACAGCAGTTGGTGCGCATCAAGAAGAACGAAAATCAAAATATGTGCACAGACAATTCAACAAGTCAAAGAATTTAAATATCCAGTGAATATAATCACAGAAAACGGTAAAAAGCGAGAGAAATATAAGAGCAAGAACAGCACAAAGGAAAACAGGCTTTCCACCAAAAGTTATAAAACAGTTACTGTGTTCGAAGAATATGAGCTTTAGCAGTAAGGGAAGAAATTCCTTGAAGTGTTACGTTTGGAGCACAGCATTATATCGTTTCGCGTGAAACTTGGCATAATTGGACAAACGGACCAACGAAGACTTGAAGCTTTTGAAATGTGTGTGTTATAGAAGTATGCTTAGAATAAAGTGGATAGGAAAAGTGAAAAAATGAGGAAGTACTTTGAGTAGCTGCTACAAATCTGAAAAACAGTTGTTTGAGACATTTCGTGAAAAAGAAGAAGTAATCTGATTGGACATACATTGTTAAGCATGATAGCTGATTGAAAAACAATACTGAAGGAAAAAATGAATGGTAAACCTCGAAAAGCGTAGACTCTAGATTAAGCCTCTTTGTTTCTTATTTTGACGAAGCTGGGATTTTCATGTTCTACTGGTCGCTTGATCAACTCCAAACATCTTCGAGCACATCGTCGGTTATATGTCTTCGTACCACCTTGAAATCCCACGGGAAGAAGAACTTTGACGAGCGCTCGAACCGCGGTAAAAAGTATTTCGTCCAAGCGGCCACGTGGGGACCGAAAAAAAAGTCGGAATTTTGGAAAACTAAAATACTGGGTGATAAGGCTTGGAAAATCAACCCGAGTGTTCGCATAATACGTTCTTCTATGATCGACAGTGTTTGGAGAAAAAATTAAAAAAGTACTTTCTTTCCTCGTACTAAAAATGAATGTTTTTTCATCTTAAACTCGTTATAACTCGAGCAGTTTTCAACGTATCAAGATGAGTCTTGCTAAAAGATTCTGATTCGAACACTTCTAAAGATGACGATCTCTGACAAAATTTTCGAAAATTGATGCAAAATTAATGAATTTTCAATTTGAAGTGAAAACTTGGTTTTCAAATGAAGAGGAAAAACTTTGCATTGAAAAAGTGTCGGGGGGAAGTATGAGCTACGAAGAACTTCCAGCGACAAAAGTTGTTCGCTAGTGTGCGGACTTTATGGAAAGTTCCAGATCAATTGACTATTGGTTCGAAAGAGATACAGCGATTTCTATCCATCAGCTCGCAACGGAAATTTCTCATGACTCTATGTCGTTTACCTGCTGGAATATGAGGATCCGAATGAAAGGTTGCATCTTACTCGATTTCTCAACGTGGATTCATGTTTTTTGGTCGAAGCATCCAAATATCCAACTATTTTTGCAGGAATTCGTTATACATTGTTTTTTTATAAACAATTTTTATTCCGCGCATCATTGTTTAATCCTTATTCTGCAAGATGAAAATTAAAGATTGATTACATTTGTGTGCTCTCTCTCGAACTCAATAGTTTCCGAAACTTATTTCACGATTACTTGGCCAAATCTTATCGGAATGATATAAACATTGATATCCAGATCTTCGATGTGTATTGCCGAAGCTTGTAAAATGATTCGAATGATGAAAACATTTCTGTTTTTCAATAATATTTGATAACGTAATTAGTGGCTGTCAGGCTGTGTGTTTTCCGAGTTTCAACGACACAAAGTGTCGAGCGAAATGTGAAATTCACAAGAAAACTTCGAACAATAAAGTGCTATGCTCTTATGTTTGAGGAAGTTTTTCTCGGAGATTTGCAAATTAATCGAACAAAAATATGGGGTCTATGATTTATATAAAATAAGCGGAGCCGCCGAGCACGCAGGACTTCGGTGTTGACGAATGAAGACACAAAACATCAAATAAAAACAAATGCCTATATAGTAATTGCAACCGTAAGAATAGAAAACATTGCTCTCTCCTTGATGTGAGAAAAAGTGCATAATTCCACATTTTCAACCATTTTATTATTGAATTTATTTTCCGGGTTAGTGTAATAATAATGTCTGATAAGAACAGTTCAAAAAACTAGTCGAAAACGTCCAAGAAATCCGAACAACTTTGGCCACACGTTATTAAATGTGCATGTCTTCGGTGAACATGGCAGAAGTTACATGTTCTTTTTTAGAAGGAAATTTTAAGAAAGGTGGTAATACTGTAAAGTAATTTTATCTTATATGCAATGAACAAAGAATTGAGCTTAATTATTACAATAAAATTTATTTATTTTCGGATGGTTGCGGTGGTCAGAATAAAACCGTTTCCTTGTCTCTCTTCTTTATCATCGTTGGCTCTAAGAATTGCAACTTTGAATTTGAACATGTGTATCCAGTTCGTGGACATTCATACTGTTCTTGCATGATCGAAATTTTGGAGTATATGGCAAAAAAGAAACAACTTGAAATCTATTGAAACGGATGAAGACTACATTGATCTCATAGAAAGTGCAAGAAATCCACCATTTAAAATTGGGTTCAGAGAAGTAGATTGCCCAGTCCGAGATTATGAGGTTCTGTTACAGGAAATGTCAAAGATATTAAGAATTTCCAAATCAGCAAAGCAGCATGGATTCAATATTTTCCTAACGGTCAAATCAATATATTCCAAAGTTACAATGGAGAACCAAAAATTCATATCATCAAATCTTCAGTGAGTTTAAGATGCATTATGCAAATCACCACCAACTGCTCCAACTAGTATAAGTGCAGAGAAGATGGAAGATTTACAAACTTTATTAAAATATTTGATTCAAAAGGTGTAAAATTTTTTGAAATTATTTTCGAAAATATCAATTAGAAAACCTAAAAATGAATAATTATTCACTCTAATGATATAATTTCTTTTTTGTTCAAAATATATTGTATGCAGTTTGAACTGTCGGTTTATTTACATGAATTTTTACAGTGTATTGTGTCCAAGGGGGCAATTTGGTTCATTACACGGAGAAAAAGATTTCGATATCTGAATGAATCCGTCTTCGCTCAGTGGATTGAATAGAAATTCGCTGTATTAACGAACCAACGCGCTGGATTAACGAACTAATTCGTTTTTTTGCACGTATTGATTCGTTATAATTATCAGTCCTTCGCTGGTCTTATGCAAGCTTGATCTGCTGAAAATATCATTATGGCGTTTATTTCAGCAAACTCTGCTTGCGTTGTCCATATAATAACGAGCGAATTTCGCTGGAACAGCTGAAATTCTTGCTATTCCAGCGAATCTTTTTCCGTAATTACACACACAACACAAGCTAGTTACCTTTCGATACGTTTCTGAAACGTGTAACACCTTTCAGAAAGGTATCGAAAGGTAACGGAAAGCAGTTGTGCTGTTAGGTAACATTGAATTGGAATTAAATTTGTCCGAATTCAATTGCTGACAATCATGTCTATAAACAATTCAAAGTTCACTAACATTTCCAAATCATTCATGACTGAAGAAAAAGTACAAATAATGAACTTCTATCACGAGGTTTGTATGTGTCATATATGATGTGAATGATATCCAAACACGTTGCATGTGACATTTTAAACTTGTGTGAAATATATTTCAAGACATGAATATGATGTTATACAGGACCCGTTCATAAGACGAGATCGTTTTACATACAATCATAAAACCCCATGTTTTTGTCTGATTAATCTCAAATCTCCAGAAAAACTTCCTCAAACATAAGAGCATAACTTTATTGTTCGAAGTTTTCTTAATTTCACATCTCGCTCGACACTTTGTGTCGTTGAAACTCGGAAAACACGAGCCTGAGAGCCACTAATTCGTTGTCACAACATTATTGAAAAACGAAATGTTTTCATCATTCGAATCATTTTACAAGTTTCGGCAATACATCGAATCTGATATCAAATCGTTTATATCATTCCGATAAGATTTGGCCAAGTAATCGTGAAATAAGTTTCGAAACTATTGAGTTCGAGAGAGCACACAAATGTTCAATCTTCAATTTTCATCTTGCAGAATGAGGATTGAACGATGATGCGTTGAATAAAATTGTTTATAAAAAAACAATGTATAACGAATTTCGCAAAAATAGTTGGATATTTGGATGCTTGATTCAAAACATGAATCTACGTTGAGAAATCGAGTGAATGCAACCTTTCATTCGGATCCTCATATTCAGCAGGTAAACGACGTAGAGTCATGAGAAATTTCTGCTGCGAGCTGATGGATAAATCGCTGTACCTTTCGAACCAATAGTCCAATTGATCTGAAACTTTCCATAAAGTTTGTCCGCACGTATTTCGTAGCTCATACTTCCCCGACACTTTTTCAATGCAAAGTTTTCTCTTCGTTGAAAACCAAGTTTTCACTCAAATTGAAAAATTCATTAATTTTGCATCAATTTTTGAAAATTTTGTCGAGATCGTCATCTTTGGGGAGGTTCCGAATCAGAATCTGCAAGACTCCATCTTGATACGTCGAAAACTGCTCGAGTTATAACGAGTTTAAGATGAAAAAACATTCATTTTAGTACGAGAAAAAGAGGTACTTTTAATTTTTTCTCGAAAACTATTGATCATAGAAGAACATTGTAAACGAACACTCGTGTTGGATTTTTCAAGCCCTATCACCCAGTATTTTTAGTTTTCCAAAATTCCGACTTTTTTCGGTCCCACGTGACTGCTTGGACAATACTTTTTACCGCGGTTCGAGCGCTCGTCGAGTTCTCTTCTTCCCGTGGGTTCAATTTCGCAATAGTAACGCAGGCATGTCCAAATCTGGGCCCCACCAATTTCACCCGATCATGGCAGTTCGGTGGTGTACACTTCCGCGTACTTTCGCGGGGGCAGAGATAGTAGCGCGTGTAGTGGGGTGATCACGTGGTACATGAATTCAGTGCCGTAACGTGCATTCATGTTGTGAACCCCGATGTATTGACATTCTTTTTTCAACATTTCTTCCACATCGATTTGAATTTTGCTTGTTGCGATTCTCATCAAGGAGGGTACGATATGTCATTAAAGCTTTAGTACGATATGCTGATTTTATTATCCTCATGATTGGAAAAATGAGCTCAAACGTACGTTGAAGCGAATATCGAGCAGATGCGTACGAAGTCTCTTGAACTTCTGAATATTTGATGTTCCTAGCGAATTTTTGAAAAATTTTTCACCCATCACTACGTATCACTAACACTTGGGATCTGCTTGAAATCACATAGTTCCTAACCGATATTGTATTGGCTGTTCTTTTATAACCACTGTGAGAGGGTTATTGAATAAAATAATATCAGATGATTGTAAGACTTTAAATTCTTGTGAACGATTATCAAATCTCTCCTTGCATTCTGATCAATTATTTCTGATCATGCCACAAAAAATCAATGCTTGGATCTTCTGTTTGTAGAACCCTCTGCATGATGCAAGATGGTGTAATTCAGAATTTTTCAACTCTTTTTCTGAACAAGTCCAATTTGTTTCGAAAAACCATTGATGGCACCAGAAAACTTGCGAAAAAGTTCTGATTTTTTAATGCACTGTCAACCGACAATTCCGTGTTTATTTAGGAAGAAATCGATGCAATATATCCAAATTTGCCGTTATTATGCATATTGTAAGCGTGCATTGCTTAAGTACTGAAAGTGTCTCTGAACGTTTTTGTTCATGGAGAAGAGAACATGGTGATATTAGATTCGTTCAGAAAAAGAATCTGTAATTTCAATTAAAATATTTTGCAGATCCTGCAAAATTTTACAAAAAAGTAAGATCCCAAATACTGGATTTCTGTGACATTGAATCGAAATAATCGATCTGATACAAAGAGAATTTGATAATCGATTCACAAATTTTAAAGTCCTGTCGTCTGATATTATTTTATTTTAATATCCTCTACAGTGGGTATGAAAAGAACAGCCAATACAATATCGATTGTCGTTATGCGAATTCATAAGCAGATCCATGCGTTGCGATACGTGATCGAGGTGAAGAATTTTTCAAAATTTATCGGAATATAAAATATCCAAGTTAAGAGATTGCGGCTTTACGCATCTGTTCGATCTATGCTTCAACGTACGCTTACGAGAGCTGCTTTTTCAATCATGATTAGAGTAAAATCAGCATACCGTAAAATTTCATTTTTGTGAAATATGATTACCTCTCTTTAAGAATGAATTAAAAGTACCCATCACATCCACAAGTTCATGAAAAGGGAAAAAACATCAATAAAATAATGCTAATAATTGAAAAATGAGCGAATAGCGATTCTTCTGATAAATTGAGGGAAACTCTCAACATTTGATATGATTTTTTCCACCAAAAGTTGGATAAATCTTTCCAAAAGTTGCATTTATCGAAATTAGTATTTCAAAAATTGAGGTTAACTGTAGAAAAACCATACTGTATCAACGTTGGTGGAAAAACTATATCACATTTGGTAAATTATGATACAGACTATCAGGATGAGTCCATTTTTGTTCACTTTTCACTTATTTGCAGCATTTTATCAATCATTTTCTCTCATCATTAACTTTTAGTAGGTGATTCCTCCTAATGAGAATCGCAACAAGCTAAAAATTCAAATCGATGTGAAAGAAATGGTGGAAAAAGGAGAATGTCAATACATCGGGGTTCTACAAATATGAGTGCACGACAGTTACGGCACTGAATTCATGTACCACGTGATCACCCCACTACCACGCGCGCGCTACGTCTCGCCCCCGTGGAAGTAATACGCGGAAGTTACGAATTGTTAAAAACTGGAGCGAAGCAAAGCAGTCAGGGGTGGAGCCCTCCAGTTTCACATGTGTGCGCGATAAGATCGAGGCAGTTTCTAAAGATTGCAAACTCCCGTTTGAATTGGGTCACTGGTCCCACCTCACTCCGGAAAAAAAAAAATTTCTGTTCGAAAATATAAGACTTCTCTTTAGTTTTCTAGTAAACCAGAAAGAGAAAGGTTCAAGAAATTGATTTTGCATGAAAAAGAGGGAAGATGACGAATGCAGGCCCCCCAGACAATGAAAGTCAGGGAAAGTCGTAAGGAATTCTTATTCAATCAGGGAAAGTCAGGAACGTTTCTGCAAAGTGCTCCATTAGTCAGGGAAATCCATTGAAATGTATAAAAAGTCAGGGAAAATTGGAACATTTGATTCCAGTAGAAAATTTTCAAGGTCCATTTGTGTATTTTTTACCCAGCCAGCACAAATGATCAATTTGAATTCATAAAGACTTCCTAAAGACTCTCTTGAATAGTCGCCGTTATGCAACCAATAATGAATTCAATGAAGTCAAAATTGAAATGCATTGAATGCACGCAGGCTTCATTATGGAGTCTTGATGCGAATTTTTTCTGAACATTGAGTTATTCATTAAGAGTTCGTTTTGAATTCAAAATATTCATAATACAATACATATCTGCTAAGGAGCATAACGGGAATCTCTTGTGCTGTATGGGTGAAGTATAAATTTCCATTGAATTGCCTTGCGATTTTGTTTGTGCAAATACCATCTCTTTGGTTTGGTTTAAAACGCGATAGCGTCAGGAGAATAAGTGATCACAATTGATCTATTGACTGTGCTTTATTTTATTTCAATCCGTAGATCACCTCCAAACGTCTCAAAATACTGTAAAGAAAAGCGGTATCAGAATTCAACACCGCGCGGATTCTATAGCAAAAGTCCACTCCGGAATTCAGTGCGTTGCAAATAATTCCAAATGGTATTAGGAATGACAATTATATGGTGTCGAAATAACAATTATTGTCAGTGTTGAAACAAGATCATCCGGAGTGGACTTCACCTAACACTGCCAAATCTTTTTTTTAGGAGTGAAGTGTAATACCATTAAAGGGAAATATCCAAAAATTTACTACCTTATTTGAAGTGAATAATAATAAATTACATGCCTAGAGTTCCACATCGCCGCAAACCTTGAATGGCTAAGTGATTTCTGAAGGCTCAAAAATAAAATTGTAAAATTTTTAACCTTCCAAACATTAATAAATTTTGAATTTTTCCGTCCCCACTTCCTTATGCTCGAGTCCCCCAAAGGAGGATAGTGAGTTTCTGAATACGCCTCTTTGATACCATTATATGGATAGGAAGTATATACATTCTGTCGAAAAGTACCGGGAATTGGATCATTTAGAAAGTGCGGCTAACGGGTTCGTCAAAGATTCTTTTGTTGTCAAGTTGGTACATTCGTCCTGTAGGTATTGACGCGGGAGTTCGACTGTCATCTGTCATTTAGTTTGTTTATAGTGCTTGATCTTTTCAGTTCTCTTAAGTGTGTCTCGCGATTGTCACAATGGATACAAAAGATTGAAACAAAGAGGTTGTTTTAAATCTTTGCGTTGCAAAATGGAATTTCAAAAGCCGGGAATCGCTGAAAATGTTGGAGAAGGCTTACGGTAAATTGACTCTATCAAAACACGTGCATAAGGAGTGAGTGGTAAGCAGGTGCATTCGTAAAGTGGTCGGGATGTGGTGGAAGATTTGCCTGGCTCTGGTCGTCCATCGACGTCTTTAACTGGAAGTCAATATCGATAAAGTGAAGGGGAAATGGTGCACTGGAAAATCGTCACTTAAGTTTGAGAGAGATAGCCGGTGAACTTTCCCGTGTTCCTACGGAATCAGTTCTGTACTATTTTGCTACGGATTGTTTGAACATGAAACGCGTTGCCGCTTCGATTAGTTCTGAAAGACTTGAATTTTCTCCAAAAACTGAATCGCGTACAGGTCGCTGAAGACATGCTAGAACGAGTCAATTTCGACTCCACATTCATAACACGCATTAGTAACAGGTGATGAGACATGGGTTTACGAATAAATATGACATGCAAACCAGTCAACAAACTTCGAGTGGCAGGCTTTCCAGCTGAGCCGAAACCGAAAAAGCCACGCCAAAGCCGATCAAAAGTTAGTTAAGGTAATGTTGGACTGTGTTTTTTGATTATCGCGGGGTTGTACATTCGGAATTCTTTGCCAGGAGGTCAGACGGTGAATAAAGAATATCATCTAAGCAAGTTATGTGGCGTTTAAGAGAGCAAATTCGTCGAAAAAGGCCAGATTTATTGAAAAGAAAATTATAGCTTTGCATCACGATAATGCACCATCTCACAAGGCTTTCATTGTGAACCAATTTTGGCCAAAAACTCAACAAATATCATCGAACAGCCACCGTATTCACTCTTTGATCTGGCTCCAGCCGACTCTTTTTCTGTTTCCAAATCTTGAATTAGCCACTTCGAGGCATCCACGTTTTGAATCGATAGAAGATATTAAAGAGAATTCAAGAGCGAGAGAACTGAAATCGATTCTGGAAAAAGCGTATACAAAATGTTTGGATGATTGGATTGTTCGTTGGCATAAATGTATCATTTCGGGAGGGACTACTTTGAAGTTGCGATAAGCAATAGATTTGGAAAGAATAAAAAATATTTTGTGTTGCATTCAAGAACCCAGCGTACTTTTTCGAGAGAATGTACGTGTACATATCACACTCCATATTCAAAGGAATTCTGGGTGAGGATGCGATATACTGATGAATTGTACACAATATCCCATCATAAATCATGACAATTCCACAATTTCATTTATAAGCTGAGTTTGCTTAGTGGCGTCTCTAAGTTATCCCTAACTTGCTTCAAGTATTTCGGATTTGCTATTTATCATCAGAAACAAATTGATTGTCGGTACAATTTGAAGCAATCCTGTGTGCTATCTGGGGTACACTTTATTTGAGAGTCAGGAAATTTTTCCCTGGTGGTCAGTGAAAGTCAGGAAAAGTCAGGGAAAATGATTCTTCAAATTTTGGGGAACTCCTGGAATGCCGTGAGAAGAAATGAATGGGGTTGGATTAAAATTTTGAAATAATGATTGAAGCCAAATTTATTATATCTTCAACATTCGGCTTTTCACCGTCAACCTAATTATATTTATATGTGATGTTCATTTAAACCTACTCAGTTGTACTTGAAATCCATCAATTCAAGCATTTTATATACAGGGTGGACTCATTTTAAGTGATATAATCAAATACTCCAGAGGAGGGAGTATGGTGCTGACCTTGAAAATTCTCAGAGGTCATTTCCGAAGACCTTTTAAAGGTCAAGATTTATTTTTCCAAATCGGACCCCATTTTTTCACCCATGGCATGTGAAAGCTGGTTTCAAACCCTTCACGAAACACTGGTAATGGACTCCCCTTTGCCGCTTAGGGGTGCAAGTTATGGACCATCGAAGTTATTGATGAACCACCTGAGCGCTACCCAGGAACAACGGACGTGGACGCGGTAGATTTGTTCTCCCGGGATGCTTGATTATTGTGGAGCCCTCTTGCCTCTGAGCATGTGGGGTGCTTGATTATTTCTGAGTTCCCTTTGCCCTCTACCCGTGGGGTGCTTGATTATTGTGAATCCTTAATGCCTGCACATGTGGGGGTGCCTCATGGTGTTACAATAATTGTTTGAAGTTGTTTCTCTCTACTTGGATACATAATCCCAGTCTCCGCTGGAAAATTTGGAACAATTTTCAGTAAATACCATCGGGGTATGTTTGACAAACGGTGGGGAAACGATCGATCATATCCTCGTTGTTGGTTGGGCTTTGAACACTTTGATCTTTAGGAATCCGCACAAGCAAAAAGTCGAAAGATGTCAAGTCGGGTGAGCGGAGGTCACGCACTCGCCCGCTTCACCGATCCACCTCCCGGAATGGTGATCGTATTGAGGATCGTCAATTAGCCTTGCCTGCGCTTAGTCGCAGAATCTAATCCGAAGTCTCATGTTGTTTACAGTAAGAGCTTGGGTTAACGTCATGTGGTATGGTCGATACTTGACATGCTTCAAGATTCTCAAAATAGTTGTTCGGGGTCTACCAGTTACTCGTGCCGACGATCTGCTACTAATATGAGTGTCCAAGTGAATAAACCCCAATATGGTGAGTGCACGGATATCATCCTCATCGTACTGCTGATGTCTTCTATGGCACATCAATACTCCTCGTCGAGCCCTCAATTCAAGTCGATAGATAGTTATGGGATTCACCGGATGGCGGAAAAAGGTTTTTGGGGGATGAATCCGGG